>CM036761.1:16013611-16613611 GCA_020796225.1 Arion vulgaris
TAACGGATTCTACGGTTGCCAATTTGCCTCACGAGATTTAGCCACGCAGTAAGAATGTCAGAACTGCCATCACGAGGGTGGACAAAACTTACTGCGGGAAGAGGTCAGCACAAACGAGGAAGCAGAAATCATAGGAATTATATCCTACAGAACTGCCCCAGTATGCAAACTTGAGAAGAAAGAGGTGGCCCACTTACACTAGCGTCCAAGACAAACTGTATGGCGTGGCTGATAATCTGAGGCAGATAGCTGCCTTTATTAAAGAATCCGAAATCCCAATCTAGTGAGAACGAAGAAGAAGAAGAACTGTTGCACAGCGGTGAGATGAACTGTTGCACAGCGGTGAGATGAACTGTTGCACAGCGGTGAGATGAACTGTTGCACAGCGGTGAGATGAACTGTTGCACAGCGGTGAGATGAACTGTTGCACAGCGGTGAGATGAACTGTTGCACAGCGGTGAGATGAACTGTTGCACAGCGGTGAGATGAACTGTTGCACAGCGGTGAGATGAACTGTTGCACAGCGGTGAGATGAACTGTTGCACAGCGGTGAGATGAATTGTTGCACAGCGGTGCGATGAATTGTTGCACAGCGGTGCGATGAAAGGTTGCACAGCGGTGCGATGAAAGGTGCACAGCGGTGCGATGAATTGTTGCACAGCGGTGAGATGAATTGTGCACAGCGGTGAGATGAATTGTTGCACAGCGGTGAGATGAATTGTTGCACAGCGTGAGATGAATTGTTGCACAGCGTGAGATGATGTTGCACAGCGGTGAGATGAATTGTTGCACAGCGGTGAGATGAATTATTGCACAGCGGTGATGTAAGAGATAGCGACAGTGTGTTTTTACATCGTAAGCTTGTCTATCACAGGTTTGAATTCCACAGTGAAAGTGAGATATAAAAAAAAAATACCATATGGTTCTCAGGTCCATTCTCAATTGGGTCAGAGAAAAGAAATTGGTAAGTAAAGGTGATCGATGAAATGAACACATCACATATTGATTGATTGACATCACCTAATGTGTGCATTTTGGTGAAAATAAACTAGGCGTCTAGCAGCATAATTTTTCCAATATACCTCATAGTATGGAACCATTAAATAAAAATTTAACATTTTTGTAATCAGTGGCATGATGCACTGCACTGCTGAAAACGGTGACTACTACTGCACGGTGGTCAGCATGATATATTACACCGTCGTGACAGTGCGCACTGCTTGGCGGTGACATTACTCACTGCTTGGCGGTGACATTACTCACTGCTTGGCGGTGACATTACTCACTGCTTGGCGGTGACATTACTCACTGCTTGGCGGTGACATTACTCACTGCTTGGCGGTGACATTACTCACTGCTTGGCGGTGACATTACTCACTGCTTGGCGGTGACATTACTCACTGCTTGGCGGTGACATTACTCACTGCAATGCGGTGACATTATTATCTGTAATGAGGTGAGCGGTGGCATATACAGTACGGCGGTTGACATGTCGCACTGCACGGCGGTGACATGACGAACAGTACGGCGGGGACATGTCACACAGCACGACGGTGACATGTCACACTGCACGGCGGTGATATGACGCACAGCACGGCGGTGACATGACGCACTGCAAAGTGGTGAGCGGTGGCATGTACTGTACGGTGGTCGACATGTCGATGCACCGCACGATGGTGACATGACGCACTTTAGAATGACAACACACTAACGATCAGTATCGCAATCACAGACAATGATCTCAGTCTCCCATACTATAACCATAATCACCGTCATCTGGCTAATCACCAGGATTACCATCATCGACACTATCATCACAATGCGTTTTTTAAGTGTAATAACCTTATTATTCCGAAATTATTACATTTTTTTTACGTCTGGAAGTACTTATATTGCAAGTTGTACTGAGTGAGACTAGCTACGCGTCATCTTTAAACCTTCTGCGAGCCGGTATATCGGCTTGGACTGGTGAATGGGTTAATATTGATGCTTGTACAAATATAAATGTAAGTAACATTTCTATGTGTCCAAGTAGTAATGTGTGTACAAGTAGTAATGTGTGTACAAGTAGCAATGTGTGTACACGTAGCAATGCGTGTACACGTAGCAATGCGTGTACAAGTAGCAATGCGTGTACAAGTAGCAATGCGTGTACAAGTAGTAATGCGTGTACAAGTAGTAATGCGTGTACAAGTAGTAATGCGTGTACAAGTAGTAATGCGCGTACAAGTAGTAATGCGCGTACAAGTAGTAATGCATGTACACGTAGTAATGCGTGTACAAGTAACCATGTGTGTACAAATATTAATGCATGTACAAGTAGCAATGCGTGTACAAGTAGCAATGCGTGTACAAGTAGCAATGCGTGTACAAGTAGCAATGCGTGTACAAGTAGCAATGCGTGTACAAGTAGCAATGCGTGTACAAGTAGTTATGTTTTGCGATCGACGTGTTATGTCATGACGCATTGGGAATTCCCATACGTGCTCTGTCCTCCTATGCAGTAGCTATCTTAAAGTCTATTTTCTCACCGTACCCATGATAAGTTGATTAGTATACCTTCTCTCTCTACCACGAATAGAGAGTGTACAAATAGCCATACGTGTACACATTGTAATGCGTGTACAAGTAGTGCTGGTAAGTTTACTAAACGTTATACACTATGGCAGTCTAGCAGCAATATATTAACACCGTTATCACAAGCCTGCATCTCCTCCACGCTAGGCTCTCTCTCACGCCCTCAATTACACATGTCTAACTAGGACTCAGCACCCGTTTAATCAACAGGCTAATGATATCACAGGCGATGGCAGACACGAGACACGATGCTTATTTTAGTTCCAGACTAATTGCTTCCGTTTCAGAAAGCTGAAGAACAAGAACATTCTCCAGGAAATGGAAAAAAGGTAGAAGTATGTGTCATTCATTCATCGCTTCAAATACGGTCTATATATTCAATGTTGTCTCTTGTATAAACTTTACTGTCTTTTGTAGCTCACACAGAGGTCCGTGTAGTTTTATGTCCAGTGTTGTTTCGTTAAGTCAGTGAGTTTGCCTCAATATATCATATTGGAACAGGCTTAAAGAATGTGCTCTGCTAGCCTGATGTGCTATCCATATATACAAACGTTCGAGTTGTCAATCTTGAATTTTGTATACATGTAACTGCAGAGCTGATTGTGTCCTGTTCTAAGGTACAGAATGGCAACTTGTTCCAATCTGCTCATATTATAGTAACTCGGGTTTTTGTGTTGGTATTGTGTGGCTTCTGATGATTTAATCATCCTTTTCTTTTGGTGGTAGTTAACTGGTACATCCAGTTGCTATCCTACAGCACCTTCCTTGTCCAGTCGGTCTGCTGTTTCATTTCCTGGTATTCCACAGTGAGACGGTAGAGGTATGTGTGAGATGAGGAACGTTTAGTGTGAACAACGTTTGTGAAAATGTAGCAGAACGTTCTTTCTTTCTCTAATCCTGTTTGCGGCTGACAATGGAAGCTAAGAATATTAAACTGCAATCTACAGGATATATCGTAAAAGGCGATTAAGATGATGACCTTGAGCGCTAATCTAGAAAATTCTTCTAACGCTCCATATCAACTACTTATTAACCATTCTGTGTCATTTGTATGTGATCTGAACCTAAGAGCGACTGTACGTTATGTCAGTTATGCACCTACAAGTAGGCCAGCACATCCGATTTCTAAGATGCTTTTTGTTTACTAGGATAGATTCCCTAGGTCCTACATTTGTCTCCTCTTACGACAGGCCTTGTAGGTCGCAGTGGTACTATTTTTGCTTCCCTTGCGGGTTCCAGCACCACACGGGCGAGTAACATTTCGACCTGCAAGGCAAGACATAATCTAAACTAGCACAAGTATGTTAATGTAATTACAGAAATGTTTAGCAATGCCATCAATAAGATAACAAAACATAAAACAACACCCAACACAATCTACAACATAGAAGAAACAACACCAACACAGTCTACAACATAGAAGAAACAACACCAACACAGTCTACAACATAGAAGAAACACCAACACAGTCTACAACATAGAAGAAACAACACCAACACAGTCTACAACATAGAAGAAACACCAACACAGTCTACAACATAGAAGAAATACCAACACAGTCTACAACATAGAAGAAACCAACACAGTCTATACAATTACTACATTCATGATACAACAAACAACTGATATTGACGGTACAACAACAGCAACAACAACTTGTATTGACGGTACAACAACAACAACTTTATTGACGGTACAACAACAACTTATATTGACGGTCAACAACTGAACGGTACAACAAACTTATATTGACGGTCAACATTGACGACAACAACAACAACAACTTATATCGACGGTACAACAACAACAACTTATATTGACGGTACAACAAATTTAAATGAACCACTTACTGCAGCTTTGCCGAAGAGCATCATACGGCTCCACAATCACTTCGACAGGCTCGCTTGCCATCGCCGTCAGCTCGTCCACCTCATCATTCAGGTGTACATCAGAATGCGTCTCATCCAACAGCAACTCCATAACTGAAATGTCGATCGAGTAACACTCGTGCTGGTTAACTTAACGAATGTCTTCAAACGAATAGTTCACAATATTCCAAATAGGAAACAAAGTCATAAAACTTCAGGGCAACAACACGCCCATCAAATGTTCCTTTTGGAAAACTCTGGAGTAAATCTTGGTCCCATATAGTGCACACAAAACAATTACGTCATCAACGGGAATAATCCTGCACACAAAACAATTACGTCATCAACGGAAATAATTTAAAACAACATTATTTTATAAGCTTTGATTAGATATGAGTGCCTAGAGAAGATAATTTTGGAGGTAATGGTGCCTGGAAGAAGAATGAGAAGAAGACCTATAAGACGATGGGTGCAAGATGTCATTGACGATCTGAGAATGATTGCTGCTGACGCCGGTCAACTTACACAGAACAGAGGGTTTTTCAGGACTGCTGTTATGGGAGCCAAGTTCCAGAAAGGACACGCCCTTTAAAAATGATGATTAGATAAACAATTTTCACCACATCTGAAAAATATCCACAATAAAAAAGAAAACAGGACTAATAAGCACAGATGTGGAATAATACATTCTAAAATATGCCAACAACGTCATTAAATAAAAAAATGAAAAATAAATAATATCAAGAATGGTAATAAATATTCAAATTCAGAACATGCCACCATTCTCGGACCACATTTTTATGGTATGTGTTTTGAATATTTAAGTTTCTGGTTCTGCAGACAGTCTGGTTATTGGTTACTCAACTGACGTCATTGAACTCCAGGCAGATCCATGTACTCAGTCTTCCCTAACAGATATCAAAGAGTATGCATACTGATGGTTCCCGTGGCTCGCTGATTAAACACACTATTCCCTATGCCTCTCAGGTATCAGTTCTACTTGTACTGCTAAATGTAAACTGTTGAAATCAGTGGATCGCTTCAAAATCAATTTTAGTGTCCTCATTCAACAGATAGTCGCGAAGAGACCGAAAAACACAGCCCCCCTTCCATCCCTTATCCATCTTAAGCTCCCACAGTCGATGCTGTTGATGCAAGTCTGTCCGTTTTCTGATTACCGCAAACACCCACATGGTCAGGACAGCAGATCCATGTAAGCCTCTGTAGGGTAGAAACTTCAGGGACAATACATATTATGTATTAAACTGGGTTTTTTTCTTTTTGCTCGTCTAATTTCAATGTTTCTAGTATAGTCCTCACTATAAAGTCGTCTAATTTCAATGTTCTAATAGTCGTCACCATAATGTCGTCGTGGGACAGATTAACGTAATGTATAATGTCGTTGTGGGGCAGATTAGCCTAATGTATAATGTCGTTGTGGGACAGATTAGCCTAATGTATAATGTCGTTGTGGGACAGATTAGCCTAATGTATAATGTCGTTGTGGGACAGATTAGCCTAATGTATAATGTCGTTGTGGGACAGATTAATCTAATGTATAATGTCGTTGTGGGACAGATTAGCCTAATGTATAATGTCGTTGTGGGGCAGATTAGCCTAATGTATAATGTCGTTGTGGGACAGATTAGCCTAATGTATAATGTCGTTGTGGGACAGATTAGCCTAATGTATAATGTCGTTGTGGGACAGATTAGCCTAATGTATAATGTCGTTGTGGACAGATTAGCCTAATGTATAATGTCGTTGGGGCAGATTAGCCTAATGAATAATGTCGTTGTGGGACAGATTAGCCTAATGTATAATGTCGTTGTGGGACAGATTAGCCTAATGTATAATGTCGTTGTGGGACAGATTAGCCTATTATAATGTTTAGACGTTGCAATGATAATGTCGTTGGGACAGATTAGCCTAATGTATAATGTCGTTGTGGGTCAAAGGCTCATGAGGTCATGGTGGTAACATGAGCCAGGGTTTAGCGAGGGGGCGCGCTAACCAAGACCCTGCCCCCAACCTCCCCGCGGTGACCCTGGAAACAGACTCTGGTTCCGGTCTGGCTAAGAGGGCAGGGATCGGGGAGAACTACTGGTAGTGGTAGCAGTGCAAGTACGGAAATGCAATACTGGTTCATACTAACAAAATGCACAAATCTCCTGACCGATGTCCAACAAGATATTGCCCAAGTCCCTGAACGCAAAGAAACAGCAAAGAAACGTCTCTGACATGGATGAGAGGCGCATCCAGTGACCAAACGTGTGCCCACGTAGGGCGAAGCTCGAAGCCCTGAGGAGGGGCAAACATTGCCAGCCCGTCGGCAAGAATAAATAAAACAGGACCGTAACGAATAAAAGTCTACCCTCGTGTCGGTACGAGAGAAGATTGCAGCTGACTTCGCATCGGTAGCCTGGTGCAGATACATGTACTGGGCAAGGTTTGCCGAGCGCAAAAGAACAAGTTGCGTTTTAGTGCATAACGAAACTACCCGCCCTGGGAAAACCGTGCAAGGTACTGTGCGATAAAAATTAACATTCTCGGGAGAACTGAGGTTGGTGATACCTAACGGAAATGCCAGCCTTGGGGCAACCGGGCAAGGTTCGATTTCAGTCGTAACTAACATCCCCGGAATAACTGGGGCGGGTGATGGTGGCGAGCGCAAAATCCTCAGTTACGCTGATAGCGCCGACTGAAACGACCCTCTACATTGTTTGTACTCGGCCCCATGCCGGTGCCTTTCGAGGTTAATTGCAAATTGCCACGTACCAATGCGCGTCTAGAAAAGGCTGAGAATGTTCCTTCTCCGGATCAAACTAAAAATGTACGGTAAAGCAAGGCCGACAATGTACGGATCAGACAGGAAGTTCGGGTCCGAACATTGGCGAAGGCCGATACTTTACACGTGGTTTTATACGAGTAAGACGCCGTCCGAGGACAAGCTCCGAGAAATATTTCTCAGTCAGAACGGGCAAAACAGCATAACTCACTGTCCTGGGGTAGATCACAAAGCCCAAATATACGGCAAAGGTGATCGTAAAGGCGCAGATTCTGAGCCGACATAGTCGGCAGAAAGGATCGTACCCTAGGGAAAGTTCACCCTAGTAAATCAAAAGCTGGCTGAAACCGGACGGGCGGGCCTAGTCACCATGGGCGCACAATCGTCCCGACGTAGATCACTACGTTCTTGCCAGTGGACCAATTATACATCACAATAAGAATGATCAAATTGGGCCGTGAAGAACGAACGCAGAAGAAGAAGAAGTATAATGTCGTTGTGGGACAGATTAGCCTAATGTATAATGTCGTTGTGGGACAGATTAACCTAATGTATAATGTCGTTGTGGGACAGATTAACCTAATGTATAATGTTGTTGTGGGACAGATTAGCCTAATGTATAATGTCGTTGTGGGACAGATTAGCCTAATGTATAATGTCGTTGTGGGACAGATTAACCTAATGTATAATGTCGTTGTGGGATAGATTAGCCTAATGTATAATGTCGTTGTGGGACAGATTAGCCTAATGTATAATGTCGTTGTGGGACAGATTAGCCTAATGTATAATGTCGTTGTGGGACAGATTAATCTAATGTATAATGTCGTTGTGGGACAGATTAACCTAATGTATAATGTCGTTGTGGGACAGATTAACCTAATGTATAATGTCGTTGTGGGACAGATTAACCTAATGTATAATGTCGTTGTGGGACAGATTAACCTAATGTATAATGTCGTTGTGGGACAGATTAGCCTAATGTATAATGTCGTTGTGGGACAGATTAGCCTAATGTATAATGTCGTTGTGGGACAGATTAGCCTAATGTATAATGTCGTTGTGGGACAGATTAACCTAATGTATAATGTCGTTGTGGGACAGATTAACCTAATGTATAATGTCGTTGTGGGACAGATTAGCCTAATGTATAATGTCGTTGTGGGACAGATTAGCCTAATGTATAATGTCGTTGTGGGACAGATTAACGTAATGTATAAGCATTCTCCTATCGACTCGAAACGAGTTTTAGTTTTTAAATCCTACATTCGACGTTTCACGCGTGAGGAAAGAAATTGGCCCTCCTACCTTCTGTACACTAGGGCCTAGAAATGTGAAGCGAAGTGATTTCATACCCTAAGGTCTGAAACGCAACGAGAAATTGCATTTATTATATAGCGTCATTACTTTATCCGGTACAATGTATACAAAGCAAAAGGCCGGACACGCAAAAGGTGGATTACAGAGATAACAGAGGTGACGAAAGACTATTTATTAAGCGCACACAAGGGCTCGTTCTAGAAATCTTTTCTTATCCTCACGCTGTGAGGCAAAACATGATTTGAGAAAATAAAGAAAATAAGGAAGACAAAGAAGACAAAGAAGATGAAGATAAAGAAGATAAAGATACAAAAATAAAGGAAAATGAAAATAAAGAAAATGAAGAAACTAAAGGAAATAAAAGTATCATTTCTTTTAATGTGGCTACTAGTTTAGGCCGTTCAGAAAGCAATTGCTAAACTACTGAACGTATAAGTAGTGCTTAGAAAATCGAGGACTCATTTACTATGGTTGATGACGTTCTGTAAAGGATATGTCACGATTTGTATCTTCTGATTTGTCTTTATCTTCTGACAGTATGCCCAACATATCTCCATCGTCTCTACAATGTAGGATAAAGTGCAAAGGATAAGTCAAGGAAATAAATTGAATGTATGTACAATTTAAATATAAATGCTACAGAAGAGTACTCCATATACCATGGACAGAGAAGAGAAGAAATATGTCTGTCCAGAAAGAATTCAAAATTAAAGAAAACTGGCTGATGCTACGAATAAGAATGAGAAAATTACAAGTATTTTGTACAGATATAAAAAACAGCAAGTTTGGAGACTACTATTATGGAAGGATGTATCCAGGTAACGAGGAAAAGAGGAAGACCACAGAGAAGATGGATTCAGGATGTAACTGATGGTTTGAGCATGGCGAATACAGAGACCTGTGAATCTGGCCTGTGAGATAGAGAGATAATCTCCGAAGGACTGTTAGGGTGGCAAATTTCTGCTCATGACAAGCTATTGGATGATGATGATTTACATTTTAAGTGTTTTGGTTTAACAGGCAAGACTACGTTTGCCAGCAACGCGTTGTGGAGCGTAGTGAGCACGGTTAGACACGTAGTGAGCACGGTCAGGCACGTAGTGAGCACGGTCAGGCACGTAGTGAGCACGGTCAGGCACGTAGTGAGCACGGTCAGGCACGTAGAACGCCCTGGTCATCCGATGCACCCGGATCCTTCTCACTTTGTCCTGCCACTGGACATGGAAGCAATTGGGCGAGAGAGTGAGATCGACGAACTGCGCAACTGTTTCTCACTTTAAACCAAATCTTCGCGCAAGTCATCCTATCATCTCTACGCACACACAGACAAACATAACGCAACTTAACTACATTCTTGTCACTGCAAAAATGGTGGTCATCATCACCGTGATGGACGAACATCACAATTTAACTGTTAACAATTTGTGTTAACATTTACAAAAATAGTTCTAAGGTCTAAGGAAAAAAAAACAAACAATATAATAGCAGTCGTTTAAAAAAGTTGGACTGAGTTGATCGAGTTTAATAATAAAAACAAAACAAGTGAGACAAGTCGCGAAGAAAAAACACGTATGAAAGTAAAAACATAGTAATCATGTAATTGGTTCTATCAGCCTGTGCATACATTTTGTCATATTTGACTTTTTGTCACACAAATATTTGTTTATTTAGTGAACTGTCAGATCGATTTTATTATCCTGTAATGTATTTTACAATTGTTACAGAAAGATTCTAAGAATGTATTTTACAATTGTTACAGAAAGATTCTAAGAATGTATTTTACAATTGTTACAGAAAGATTCTAAGAATGTTCAGGACAAAGAAGTACAATGTAGACACCTTTTCAGATTTGAACATCCAGGAACATTTCTCTAGAAAACTGAAAGAATTTGATCTCATTAAACGTCATTGTTATACATATGATATAATAAGCTGGGGATGGATCGCACATGTGCTACGCATGGAGACTTAACTCTGTACGAAAACTGTACTCTGAGATGGACAACACAGGATAAACGAAAAGGTGGAAGACTATAAAACGAGCTGGAGGAGACCAGTAGAACAAGAACTCAAAGAAATGAATCACAGCTAGAACACGATACAGAGGACGGCGAAGAATAGAAAAGAATGGAGTGCATTTGGATCTGTGTTATGCACCAGGGGTGTCACAGGTTAGAGAGAGAAACACTGTGGTAAGAGCATTAATAGAGGGCACAGTTTCTGGTTTACAATGAAGGGGGTCGATCAGGACGATAACGGCCCCAAGGTATTCATGAAACATTGGACATAACGGTTGAAAAGTGTAGACTACTAGAGACAACATTGACATAACGTTGTAGAAGCTGAGAACTTACTGAGACAAACATTGGACATAACGTTGTAAAGCTTAGAACACTGAGACAAACATTGACATAACGTTGTGACTAGAGACTGACATGCTAGAACTCAGAGACAACATTGGACATAACGTTGTAGAAAGCTGTAGAACTGACTAGAGACAAACATTGGACATAACGTTGTAGAAAGCTGTAGAACTGACTATCTAAAGAACAATCGATTATGAAAAAGTTTGTTTGAAAGCTGTTTACTGAAGAGTATATATTGGATGATGATAAGACAATCAAACGAGGTGCTTATGTTTACGACGAATTCTAAATGTAACAAGGAGAGATCAATTCAGAAACGACGAAATCAGAAAACAAATGGGAACCTTGCAGGTTCTACAATATTTTAAGATACAACAGGTCAAATTGTTTGGACATGCATCAAGGTTACCACAAGACAGTCTCCCACAAAGAGCACTAGCACTCAGATACAACAACAACAGACCAAGAGGACAACCACGTAAACGATGGATCGACGGAATATCAGAGACAATAAATTGCACCTTGTACAAAGCGCATAGGGATGCTCGCTCCAGGTGACTATTTTATCGACATGATGCTGAAAGACCAAACAAGGTTAGAGAATAGATAGGTAGGACCAGTGGCGGCTCATCATTACGGGCCAGTGGGGCTGGACCCCATCAAAAATTATGTGTATCGTGTATTTTTTATTTTATTTTTCATATTTATTACTTTTAACGTTTAAAATTCAGTCTTTCTCCTAATTCGTATATTTCAGACACTATTTCTCCCTAATTCGTATACTTCAGACACTATTTTCTCCCTAATTCGTATACTTCAGACACTATTTTCTCCCTAATTCGTATACTTCGGGCACTATTTTCTCCTAATTCGTATACTTCAGGCACTATTTTCTCCTAATTCTATACTTAGGCACTATTTCTCCTAATTGTATACTTCAGACACTATTTTCTCCCTAATTCGTATACTTCAGGCACTATTTTCTCCCTAATTCGTATACTTCAGACACTATTTTCTCCCTAATTCGTATACTTCAGGCACTATTTTCTCCCTAATTCGTATACTTCAGACACTATTTTCTCCCTAATTCGTATACTTCAGGCACTATTTCTCCCTAATTCGTATACTTCAGGCACTATTTTCTCCCTAATTCGTATACTTCAGGCACTATTTCTCCCTAATTCGTATACTTCAGACACTATTTCTCCCTAATTCGTATATTTCAGGCATTTCCAGCGCACTAATTTTTAGGGCCAGTTGAAATTTGGTATATTTAGACCGTCTATTAACATAGCGACCTCTCATTTCTCTCTCGACTGGTTATTTAGCGCAGATAAAAATGTGATTTTCATTCATTCAGTAGGGCAATTCTTACGCGACCAACCTAGTGCACAGTTAAACGGTGTTATTTGGCTAAAAATTAGTCCGGGTGCAAAAATACGAAAGATATAAAAATAACAGAAAATAATAGAAGCAATTAACTAATCATCATAGAATAGTTGATTGTATTCACCCGCTCCATTAATATACATTTGTGTACGACAATGTACGTTCTAGTAAAGAAAGGGTAACTTACTAAATAGACAACTAACTGTAAATACTAAAATAAAATGAACCCGAAAAAACCAAGATTTTTCTGGAAGTTTGTGTCTGGCCCCACAAACAAAAATGTCCACGAGCCGCCACTAAATAGAACTATCATTATTGCATTTCGATAAATTATCACGTGTGCTTCTATCTCTTTCTTATGCAGGAAGGTCTCAGCGACCGGTCATGAACTCTGTAGCACCGTAATGGGTTTTCATGAAACTTTTGAGAAAACATTTTATTGAGAAAAAAAAATTGCAATTAAAATGGAAAAAACGACAAATTGAAGTATAGTCTTTTCAAACTTTATGTTATGAAGTTCATTCGCTTCACATTTCTAGTTTCGTGTGTACAGGTGGTAGGAGAGCCAAACCCGTTACTCAATTGTGAGATGTCGAGGGCGAGACCCACTTGTGTCCGATTCGATAAGCGATTGGGGGTTTCTGTGGCGCATAGGTTAAGCGCTCACCTCTTGTTCCAAAGATACTCGGTTCGATGCATCGTGGAACCATCCAAGTATTTTTCCAGAGAGCCCTGATCTCAGTGTAGGTGAGATCGAGTTCCTAGTCCTATCGAAGACGGGAAATAAAAAGTAGGCCCCGTGTTCAATTTGAGCACTAAAATAATCGTTGGTAGTTCAAAATCAAGAAGAGTATGATGGAAAGCCGATGCTCGTGAAAAATTCATGAAAAAAGACTAAAATAAAACTCATACAAAATATTTTCACCATCTTCAAAATTACATTCAGAACCCTCGCCGGTGCTACGTAGTTAGTGCACTGCAGCAGCGATCTTCCATTAAAGAAGGAGATCGAAGCACACATGGTTACTCACTGAAGTGCAATGAAGATGGTCCTGTCAAACAATCGATAAGTAAGCAATCTATGCATTACGTTATACCGCCCCCACTGACAGTAATTCAAGATAGTAATGGCATTGGTGAAACAATGTACGGAATTGCATGTACATGTACGGGCAAGTTTAACTCTTTTCATAATCATCATCATTATCAAGCTGCTTGACCTGAGCAGAACTTTTGTCACCCCAACAGTTATTCGGAATGTCTCCCTCTGCATCGTTCACGTTCAAATCATCAGTTATATCCTGAATCTATCTTCTCCGTAGTCTTTCTCTTCTCTTGTTTGTCGTACAAATAAGTCTACGTTAATACAAATAAGTCTACGTTGTACAAATAAGTCTACGTTGTACAAATAAGTCTACGTTGTACAAATGTGTTTGCTATAATCTTCGATTACGGCGATTTGTGTACAATACTTCTAGAAGAGTGTTAGGTTGGGTAGGTAGGGGAGGTGAATGAAATGTCAACATTAAACGCTACAATTGTCGTTCTGTGAAGAATATTAAAACATAAACACAGCCGAACTACGCCCCAAGCGGTTAAGTGGGAGCACTTCTCCAGATAAAATTGGTCAGCTCTTGAGAGTTGCTCTATGTAGAATCCTGTATACATAAAACAGGTGGAAGTTTCACGAAATTGATTCAAAATTTACGACTGAATAACAACACTGCAATGGGAAGGAATACTGTAAATTTCTATTATTTCATGGTCTTCATTATACAGCGTGCCAAGAAGGCAGAGATTAGAAGTTTTATGAGAAAGATTTGCTTCTTAAGAGCAAAATGCGAGCGAACAAAGAATAGAAAAGAAAAAAATGAGAAAAGAGAGGACGAAGAGACAGAAGACAAAGATGAGATTTAAGAAGAGAAGGAAGACAAAGATGAGATTTAAGAAGAGACAGAAGACAAAGATGAGATTTAAGAAGAGAAGGAAGACAAAGATGAGATTTAAGAAGAGAAGGAAGACAAAGATGAGATTTAAGAAGAGAAGGAAGACAAAGATGATATTTAAGAAGAGACAGAAGACAAAGATGAGATTTAAGAAGAGACAGAAGACAAAGATGAGATTTAAGAAGAGACAGAAGACGATGAGATTTAAGAAGAGAAAAACATGACAGGAAATGACAAGGAGAAAGATGAAGAGAAAGAATATGAAGAAAAGAAAGAGGAAAAACAGAAAGAAGAAGTGAAAAAAAGAAAGAAAGACAAACAAGAGAAAGAAGAAAAAGAATATGAAGAAACAAAGAGAAGAGAAAGAAGAAGAAAAAAGAATGGATAGAAGATGAAGCGTGGGATAGAAGATGAAGCGTTAGAAGAAAATGGGCGCGGGTAGAAAAAGATGTTGAAGGATCAGAAAAAGACGAAGAAAATAAAAGGTAGAAATGTAAAAAGATAAATAAAAAGCTAAAAGAGATTAGGGATAAACGATAAGGAGTAAAAAAAAGAAAAAGAAAAGGTGATTATGAAGGGTTAAAATAAAAACGAGAAGAAGGGTAACAAGGAGAAATAGATGATTAAGACAACGAATAATAAGATGATAAAAGGTAAACGATAAAAAGGAGAAGATAAAGGATGAGAAAACAAGACTATGTTGAAGGATGATAAAACAAGACTATGTTGAAGGATGATAAAACAAGACTATGTTGAAGGATGATAAAACAAGACTATGTTGAAGGATGATAAAACAAGACTATGTTGAAGGATGAGAAAACAAGACTATGTTGAAGAATGATAAAACAAGACTGTTGAAGGATGAGAAAACAAGACTATGTTGAAGGATGAGAAAACAAGACTATGTTGAAGGATGATAAAACAAGACTATGTTGAAGGATGATAAAACAAGACTGTTGAAGGATGAGAAAACAAGACTATGTTGAAGGATGAGAAAACAAGACTATGTTGAAGGATGATAAAACAAGACTGTTGAAGGATGAGAAAACAAGACTATGTTGAAGGATGAGAAAACAAGACTATGTTGAAGGATGAGAAGACGACGAAAGTCAAGTTTCAGAAGGTTAAGAAGTTAAAAAAAGTATAAAAATATAAATGTTAAGGAGTATAAGAAGATAAATGGTAAAGAGTTTTTTAGAAGATAAATAGTAAGGATAAGAAAGAATATAAGGGTAAGAAACTGAAGATAGAGAGGGGAAAAGAGTAAAAGAAGAAGTACAAGACTTAAATAGTCGGAGACAAAAAAAGAATAAAACATGAAGAATAGGAAGAAGACAAAAATTTGTATAAGAAAAGGAATTGGAAAGAGACAGACTATAAAAAGAAGAAAAAGATGAGAAGATGAAGAGAAAGACAGAAGAGAAAGGCAGAGAAGAGAAAGGCAGAGAAGGCAGAGAAGAGAAATGCAGAGAAGGAAAAGTGGCACCACACAATTGCACAAAACTGAATCCATTAAATTCGACATACATACCAGAGAGAGAGAGAGAGAGAATGCTATATGTTCGTTACTATCTAGCAAACATTGAAATAGTTAGTTTAGATAACAATAACTGATAAGTATGTTTTGACTTGCAATGTTTTTATTTCATATCCGTTTTTTTCTTCTGAATTAGACAGCTATGTCGCCTGGTTCCGAAGCTCGAACACAACATCCAGGAATGTTTCTACGTCCGTGCATTGCCGGGGCTCGTCAAGGGAGCAAAGAGTAGTAATACTGAAACCTACAAGGCATGTCGTAAGAGACGACTGAGGTAGGGACCTAGAGAAGCTACCCTAGTAAATAAAAAGCCATCGCAGAAATCGTATGTGCTGGCCTACTGGTTAACAAGTGGTCAATATGGAGTGTTCGAAGCAGAAGAATAATACCATCATCATTACACTTCAGTGAGTAGCCATGTGTGCTACAATCATCATCTGACATATTTTGTAGGAATTTATTTCATAAAGAAAATACTAAGTAAACTAGAATATAGATTCTAAATTTGAGAACGAAGAAAAACGATACAACGTCACGAAGTTGTACAATCTAGTTCCTAGATCATCTCACGCTAAGTGGACAATTAAGATATGACAATGGAAGACAAGATGCCAGGGGGTCACGTGCAGGATGTGTTGTCTTGTTAATGTCGATAATGTCGATTGTTGCTATTTTACATCTCTATCTTAAGCGGTAGTGAGCTCTACCACAACCCGAGTACTTGATTCAAACTCCGCGGCAGGAAAGTTTGGAAGCAAATTTATTTACGTGAATTTTTACGAACGGTAAAAACAGACCTCACCGTTCGGAAAGCAGTGGCAAACTATTGAACGTATAAGTGGTGCCTACAAAAAATCAACCGACTCCGTTTACTGTGGTTGATGGTTATACTATGGTAAAGGATATGACATGATTGTTATTTCAATTAAAAATGATGTCCTTTTTTTGTTACAATATCTGTCTTTATACATCTCCGTATCAATAATAAGTAAAAGTAAAGGAAGCCTTTCATACCTCGTGGTATATAGGGCAATACAGTGTTAGGCCTGTATCGTTCATTGACCGTCGGCACACGATGGGTGATGGGGTCAGCATCACGCCCGTCGTCTTTACTTTCCCAGATCATGTCTGGTACCCAATTGAGGCTGGGTCGACCTGAGAGCCGTCGCGGTAAGGAAAAATTCCACGCCCACTGCGGGAGTTGAACCCGGACCACCAGTCTTGAGAAGAGAGTTCACTAACAACTACACTACCGCGGCTCTCGTTCTTATCCATACCATCCATTTATTCAGCATTACCGTAGCCTCCCATGGTTTTCTCCAGATGTGATCCGATCCGAACACCTCAGATCCGTAGATTTCCACACATCATCCATTGTCAGATTGGTCATGCAACCATAAAGTCACTAGTCTTATTACTTCCTGCCCCTTTAATCCTTGTGTACGATATTTGTCTTTAGTTGTCAAGTTTTCAAACAACGTGCTACGAAGCAGGTCTGTATGTCGTGTGTTCAACAACGTGCTAGGAAGCAGGTCCTTGTGTCGTGTGTTCAACAACGTGCTAGGGAAACAGGTCCTGTGTCGTGTGTTCAACAACGTGCTAGGAAGCAGATCCTTGTGCGTGTGTTCAACAACGTGCTAGAAAGCAGGTCTGTATGTCCTGTGTTCAACAACGTGCTAGGAAGCAGGTCCGTGTGTCGTGTGTTCAACAGCATGCTAGGAAGCAGGTCCGTGTGTCGTGTGTTCAACAACGTGCTAGGAAGCAGGTCCGTGTGTCGTGTGTTCAACAACGTGCTAGGAAGCAGGTCCGTGTGTCGTGTGTTCAACAACGTGCTAGGAAGCAGGTCCTTGTGTCGTGTGTTCAACAACGTGCTAGGAAGCAGGTCCTTGTGTCGTGTGTTCAACAACGTGCTAGGAAGCAGGTCCGTGTGTCGTGTGTTCAACAACGTGCTAGGAAGCAGGTCCGTGTGTCGTGTGTTCAACAACGTGCTAGGAAGCAGGTCCTTGTGTCGTGTGTTCAACAACGTGCTAGGAAGCAGGTCCTTGTGTCGTGTGTTCAACAACGTGCTAGGAAGCAGGTCCGTGTGTCGTGTGTTCAACAACGTGCTAGGAAGCAGGTCCGTGTGTCGTGTGTTCAACAACGTGCTAGGAAAAATGTCCGTATGTCGTATCAATCTCTTATCATCGTTTTTATTTAGATAAAGGCATTTATAAATCTTGATAATGGTCTTTTGGTCGAAACGCTGTGTATTATTATTGTGTTTGTAAAACTACAGTACTTTTTTTTACGTGTTTTGTCACTTATCTCGTATATTTTAGATTATTTAGTATTCCGTGTTTGTTTTCTTTTCTTGATAAAGGCATATGCTCGAAACGTCAATTGTCATTTTTCTTATTTAATCATTAATTTTCCTTACTTATGTAATATTGTATATGAGAAAAACATAATTTGTCCTACTTATGTAATATTGTATATAGAAAACAAACTGCCTGTATGCGATATTTAGGGCGCTGTAGGACAGGTGGGACGAAAGTCTGAGGAATTTAATGGCCGCATGACTAATGCCGTTCCAACAAAGCTGTTCAGGTTATAATTTTTCATTTATGACCCCCCAACAGAAAAAATCATTGACCTTACCGTGAATTGAACACAGGTCGCCCGCATGGAAGCTGCGCTCTAATCTATTTGACCAGACACTCCTCAATGCTGTATATACCTGTCTTTGTCCACACCGTCTTATTGTTAAGGAGTACACCTGTTTATATGTAAGTTCTACCTTCGTACTATTATCTCCTGCGAAGCTGCAGTATTGATTTGACTATATGCAGACGTAGGGCCGCCGTGAGTCTCGTGATTTTCTTCACAGAAATTGAAGTAATTTTCTCAATTGTAGTATCAAATGTCAAGTCTGATGGAAACTTGGTGTGAGATAACCGAGCATGGATAAGAAGTCTTCAACTATCTACTTCAATTGAAAGATTGCTGACAATTACAGACAGGAAAAAGACTGATCGATTCTGTACCATCTTCACGTCATATGTCGGATACTGTGGGGGAAGTCTATGTGGTGGAGAGGATAGATGCTCGCATCTCGTGTCAAAGCTACTCGGTTCACTCTCCCGTGAAGAAATCGAAATATTTTTCCACAGATTCCTGATCTTATTCTTCTTCATTTTCTTTACGTTCGTTCTTTACCACCAATTTTAATCACTCTTTGTGATATGTTTGATCTTTCCAAGAACGTGTATACGTTGCACATTGGTTTGGTAGGCCCCTAAACGCGTAGGCTTCTAAACGTTTAGGACACTGCATCCGAAATCAACGAAACCTCCTTAATCTCCTCTTTCGACATGCGTGGCAGGTAACAGTGGTTCTATTCTTTACACCCCAAATTTGGGCCCAGTAACCACTCGGCGATCCTGATCTTAGTGTAGGTGAAATCGACTTCCTAGTCATATCGGAGACGGACGATAAAACGTAGGCCTCGAGTTCAATTTGAGCACGTAAAAGACCCTTGGCAATTCAACATTGAGAAGAGCAGACATGAAAGCTGCTGCCCGGGAAAAATTCATTAGAAAAAAAGATTAAAAATGGAATACCTACAAAATATCTTCATCTACAAAATCAAAATCTTCATAATTGCCAGTGCATGCACTCTGTGGCACCTGCTAGGGTCTATAATGTAATGGCCAGTGCATGCGCTCTGACACCGGCAAGGTCTTGATGTAATTGTCAGTGCATGCACTCTGTAACACCGGCGAGGGTCTTGGACGTAACTAATTTAAAAGATGGGTAAAAATATTTTGTAGAAATTTCTTTATTAAATTTTTCTATGAATTTGCACGGGCTGCGGCTTTTCAGCCTACCCGTGTCGATTTTAAACGGCCAAGGTTTCTTTTAAAAGCATGAATTGAACATGGGATCTACGTTTTATCGTCTGTCTCCGATAGTACTATAGTGCGTTTTCAAAACGTTCGGTCAACGATTGACCTCAAATATCTCTATATTCATTGCATGGATGAACGTGATTTTTGCATGTGGTGTTGTATTTCTGATGTCCCAACGATTGTCTAAAATTCAATGTTGCAGGTAGTGTACTTTTCTTGCAACGGCGAATTCTTTGATCTTTTTAAATCTAGTAATTATTTGGTGCTGGATGAAAATAATTTACCATAAATTTTAAAAAAATCACATATGTTCGGCATAGGCGTATATACAATTCGAATTTTGGAAGGTGAGATAACTCGTATTATATAAATCATATAAAGTGTTTACTCACTTATTCTGAGTCCGATGAGTCTAACATATTGATGACTATTCTTGGCTGCACAAACGACAGTCCATCTTTGTCCCAGTAGTCATTTTCCTCCTTTAAGACATGGTCTTTGCATTTACACCAATAATCTCTGTCTATCTTCGACAGGGCGGCATATGTTAGTTCTTTCATATTGCTTAGCTTGAAAGTTTTATTTTCAGCTGCTACAAGTCCTTTAACTTTGGCCC
Organism: Arion vulgaris; assembly: GCA_020796225.1. NCBI lineage: Eukaryota > Metazoa > Mollusca > Gastropoda > Stylommatophora > Arionidae > Arion > Arion vulgaris. The sequence continues at coordinate 16,033,903 of CM036761.1, forward strand.
AAATGAGTTCAATTGGGTTTAAGTGTGAATGATAAGGTGGTAGTCTCAAACACACATGACCATGCTGTTGAATCAACTTGTCTGTTTGGAATACCCTGGTCTTCTGTGATGTTTTAACAATAGGTAGTAATTCAGGCTTCAAAAACCCCTCGTTATATGGAATGTTCTTTCTGAGCCAAAGTTTTATAGCATCTTTTGTACTCGAAGATGTCGGGATTTTGTCTTCTTCTGACACAGTGTTGTGGTATGATGCGTTGTCCATTATCACACATGATGGTCTGTCTAGGACGGAAGAAGAGTATGTTCAATCCAATCTCTAAATATGTTACCGCTCATCTCGGTATGATAGTCCCTGTTGTCCGTATAATTGGAAGTGAAAATAAGTTCAGCATCTTTAACCAGCCCATTTTGTCTGCTGCCTGCATGTGCCATTATCAGACGTTGTCCTTTTCCACTAGGTACATATCGTTTAATTGTTCCATCGGATAACTGCCACTCCTTTCATTAGTGTGGTGAGCATTGATCCAGGTTTCATCCACATACACAATATCGTAACCTTGATTACGCATTTTCCGTACTTCACGTAAATATTTACTTCTCAGACGTACTAAATGCAGCTTCTCGCAGATGACATTTCTCCCATTAGCGGACTTCCTAAAAGTAAAGCCGATGCTTCTAACAGTTCTCCATAACGTTGATTTCGATACATCAATGTCATTGTGTATTATTAACCTAATCTTCAGCTTTCTTAGTGTCAGTTTCTTTGGAATCGAACATTCTGCAAATTTCTCTTCTAATCACATCCTTGTCAAAATTGTCTACTACTTTCTTTCTGCCTTGAGACAATGTATTGACTGTACTGACAGCTCCATTTACATTGAGTAATTTATGTAGATATCTTTTACTTAAGCCCAAAGCATGCATAGTTCTCTGTTCAGGATTTGATATACTCCGATACAGTTTTCCACGATTAGATTCTCTGATAAACTATTTATACATTTTCACAGCCACTGTATGCAGTGTAAGAAACTTGATTTTCATACCCATTGTATAACAAATCTAGAATACTAAACGTTTTGTAATACACCTATGCTCTGAAACACAAACGGTAAATTGTAACTAAACACACCGGAAGGATCATTATACATTTTTTAAAGTGCGATAAAGCGATTAAAATCGGGAAAACCACGTGAAAAACGTGCAAGTCGTGGAACTTGCAACATCTCATAAATATGAAGGGGTAATACTTCTCATTATATGGTTGACTAAGGAGATGGTCACTTTTATATACTTTACATAAAGAAAATTTTAAACCATACGTTTGTTATTGAGTACAAAAATATCAACTCTCGGGACATTACGATCATTAGATCATATGCAAAGTTACAACAATTACGTCAAGGGTTAGAGATATTAAATTTTCCCCGCGGAAAATCATTTTGAAATGCACCTTTTTTATAGGAACTAGATTCCATAAAAAATTCATTAGAAAGATTTCTGTTTAAAATTTATACAAAATATTTTCACTATCTTTTTAATTATTTCATTGGAGATCTTCGCCGGTATGACGGAGCCGTGCACTGCAGCTGAGATCTTCCTGTGTAAGAAAGAGATATGAGTACACATGGTTACTCACCGAAGTGCGATGATTATGGTCCAATCAATCAGTCAATCAATCGTTCTTTAGAATACTAAAATGTATGAATAATATAACAACTAAGAAAGGGAAAGAACACACTGTGACAACTGGTAAAATCGAGGGAAGACGTGCCAGAGGAAGATAGAGTGAGACAGTTTTGGACAGCCTAACTTCATGGCACGGAAGAGCGTCAACATCTGAGATGATACAACATGAACATATATTTGTGGAGATCCATGATCGCCTACGCTAGCCTACTCGGCACCTGATGATAATAAAATTTTTAAAAAAATTAGAAATAATATAATATCAGATATACTGTTACCTGTGTGTTGTGCAATATCCTGCTCACCTGTGCACACAAGGAGTGGCATGACAGAAGCAGAACAGGTAAATCGTGACACAACCCAATAAATTTAGATTGAACTTTTCTAAGTGTCAATCCTAACCTATGCCAGCAAGAGTTGGAAAATGACTGAAGATACAGAAAGCAAGTTGAATGCATTTGAATATAGATGTCTCCGAAAAATAATGAGCATAAAATAGAACGAATTCAGGAGAAGTGATGAAATCAGAGACATGTCTGGTCAACCACTAGTAACAACTGTTATAAGAAAGAGAAGATGGAGATATGTTGGACACACCTTGAGAAGAAATGTCTTGGTCAACCACTAGTAACAACTGTTATAAGAAAGAGAAGATGGAGATATGTTGGACATACCTTGAGAAGAAATGTCTGGTTAACCACTAGTAACAACTGTTATAAGAAAGAGAAGATGGAGATATAGTTGACACACCTTGAGAGAAAATGTCTGGTCAACCACTAGTAACAACTGTTATAAGAAGGAGAAGATGGAGATATGTTGACACACCTGAGAAGAAATGATTAAAGAATATCAAAGCAGGCATTGAAGTGGGATGCAGAGGGTTAAAGCAAGGGAGAACGACCTAAGGAGACCCTGAAGCGAACTTTGCTGAGGCAAGAAATATCGGTCTCAGCTCTGTGAAAGAGATTGAGCGAGTTGCCCAGGATAGAGCAGTATAGCGAAATTACTTGCAGGCCCTATGTAACGTATAACGGTTGGCGAGGAATTATTATTTTCTGAGTTACGGGACTCTGAACAAACTATACACAAAAATGGTTTTGTTTCGATACACTTTAACAGATTATATTGACCTCTGTTTACTTTTGTATCAACTGATTCTCCCGTGTATTGCCGGGGCTCTCAGGGGAAGCAAAGAATAGTAACACTGTGATCTACATGTCATATTATAAGAGGCGTCTAAGGTAGGGGTCTAGTGAAGCTATCCTAGTAATAAAAAGCGCGCCGAAATCGAATATGTTGACCAAATTGTAGGCACATAACTGACACAACGTACAATCGCTCTTAGGCTCGAATCACACACAAATCAGAAATAGTGGTTATCAAGTGGTCGATATAGAGAGTTTGAAGAAGAGAAGAAGTTGCAACTGACTAGCTCCTATAATCGCAGGGAGCGTCGCTATTTATTTATTTTAGAATGAATTTAAATAAAATTCATTTACCTTCAAAATGGTATTACTCATAAAAGTCTGTGAATAATAAAGAAAACCTTCAATGGGAAAATATGACTTTGATTCAGTCATAACTCATTGTTCAATAACAACCTGTTTTTCAATTCAATAGTTAATCAGTACAAAGGTGAAATTGTTTAGGTCATGTGTGATTCCTGTACTGACCTATGGTTGTGAAAGTTGGAAATCAACAAAGAAAACTGATAAGAAACTGGACAGCTTTGAGAATAAATGTCTCCAAAAATTATTTAAAGTAAAATGGAGTGATTTCTGTTTCGAATAACACAGTGGAGATAAAAAAGCAACAACCCGTATCAAATATTATAAGGAAACGAAGGTGGAAATATTTAGGTCATGTTCTTAGATCAGACGAACAGAGACTAAATCGACAAGTCCTTATGTGGTCACCAGGTGGGAAAATAAAACTTGGTAGACCTAAGACCACTCTCCGAAGAACAATCCTACAAGAAAGTAAACTATTGGGATGTAAACCATACAAGATCTCCAACTGCTAGCAACGAACCGCATCACATGGAGATCTAAAACCTCTGCCCTATGTGCCGTCTTTGTACGAAAAGAACTAACTAAGTTAATCAATGAACAAATTAACTTACTTACACTGGTAACACACACTCAGTACTGAGGGTTACTTAACACAACAATAATGAGAACATCCGTTAGGAAATTATAATAAGAATAAACATACTTATATAAACGAAATCCTCCCAACAACAAACATCCAACCCATGAAACGGCAACTATCTATGTGTGATACACTACTTACCATTTGCTACAAATAACATCAATTGATCTGAGTCTAAGATGGTAAGTCGGAGTAACTTCAATACTGAAGACACGATCTCTGATAAGAAAACACTAGCTATAGCTATGATTCACGCACGTTTCTGGAAGAAAGCAAGCTTAATCCTCATCTATAGTCGCTCCTTCTGAATAAAACTCACCAATAGTAGCAATTACACTTAGATAAACAAGAAACTCACTGAAATCTTCACTTTGTAATACACGAGGACACTGAACTAAATTAAAGGTTATCAACGTATAATTCCGTTTTTGTTGAAGACATCAATGATTCCGCCCCACCTTTCTAAGATAAAATAGCGGAAAAAATAGGCATACAATCTCCGGATGTTTCCATGTATAACTAACGATAGATCGACATGCGTGCTGCAACTTACGTTCAAGTGGGTACTTTTCGGTATAGTCTCGCCTGGGATTTGATGTCAAAATTGCTCGAAAATAGTCCTTCAAATTTATAACCACTCATGAATTACCTTGTATTAATTCGTTGAACTACGGTTATAATACTGTAACTGGGATGAAGACGCGTCTTACCTAGGCGCAAATTATCTTTCGCTAAAATAACCCCGTTAAAATTATATCAAACATTTTGAGTCTGTGTCTACGAATCTAGTTCTGACTTAATGTCTGTCCTCATGCCTGGTCGTATTATAAAGTCATTTTAAATTTAAGTGAGCTATTTCTACGAAACATTCTAATTGAAACATATTTTATTTCAAATTTACAGAAGCTTACAGTAAAATATCAAATGTCGTGCTAAGTAAATAATGTGTCACTTTGAATCGTCTGATTCTAAAAATAAAGTTTCAACTAACTAGACAATAATGTTAGCTAAATAAGACATGGTTTACGGTATCTCGTGATATTGAATCAGTCACAAATGTAAGACAATTACATGGACAAAAAATGGGAATAAAGACAAGTTTGAAACTAATCGATACTACAGAGACAGCCACGCAGAGAACTTATCAATTACATTTACCTAGCAATTAAACCGTTATAAGCTTGCGGCGTCCGTGATCGAATACATCAGTGTATATCCGATATGAACCTGGGTGCGATACACTTATGTACGCAAGGAAATAAATGGTGTGTGTTTGTTTAGGATATGGGTACAAGAAAAGGGGTGCTAGGCGGGGGGAGTATGGTTAGGGTTTAGATTTAATAAGAGGTTGCTAGACTGAGGGAGTATGGTTAGGGTTTGGTTAAGAGGGTTGCTAGGCGGGCGGAAAGTATGGTTAAGGTTTAGATTAAAAAGAGGTTGTTGGGCGGGGTGGGGTGGGGGTGGGGGGGGTGGGTGGGGGGAAGAGGTGTGTGGTGGGAAGTATGGTTAGGGTTTGGATAAGAGGGTGCTAGACTGGGGAGTATGGTTAGGGTTTAGATTTAACAAGATGGTTGCTAGACTCGAGGGAGTTAGTTAAGATTAGATTCAAAAGAGGGTTGCTAGGCAGGAGAGGAAGATTAGATTAATAAAGGTTGTTGGGCGGGAGATGGTTAGGGTTTGAGTATAAGAAGTAGGTTGTTGGGTTGGGGGACGTAGGTTAAGGGTTATAAGTGGTTGCTGAGTGAGTGAATGTATGGTTAGTGTGGATCTAATAAGTGGGTTGCTGGGGAGTGAATGTATGGTTAGTGTGTGGATCTAATTAAGGTGGGTTGGGTGAGTGAATGTATGGTTAGTGTGTGGATCTAATATAAGGGTTGCTGGGACAGGGAAAGTATGGTTAGTGTGTGGATCTAATATAGGGTTGCTGGGCCAGGGAAAGTATGGTTAGTGTGTGGATCTAATATAAGGGTTGCTGGGCCAGGGAAAGTATGGTTAGTGTGTGGATCTAATATAAGGGTTGCTGGGACAGGGAAAGTATGGTTAGTGTGTGGATCTAATATAAGGGTTGCTGGGCGAGGGAAAGTATGGTTAGTGTGTGGATCTAATATAAGGGTTGCTGGGACAGGGAAAGTATGGTTAGTGTGTGGATCTAATATAAGGGTTGCTGGGCCAGGGAAAGTATGGTTAGTGTGTGGATCTAATATAAGGGTTGCTGGGCCAGGGAAAGTATGGTTAGTGTGTGGATCTAATATAAGGGTTGCTGGGACAGGGAAAGTATGGTTAGTGTGTGGATCTAATATAAGGGTTGCTGGGCCAGGGAAAGTATGGTTAGTGTGTGGATCTAATATAAGGTTCTGGCAGGGAAAGTATGGTTAGTGTGTGGATCTAATATAGGGTTCTGGGCAGGAAAGTATGGTTAGTGTGTGGATCTAATATAAGGGTTGCTGGGCCAGGGAAAGTATGGTTAGTGTGTGGATCTAATATAAGGGTTGTGGGCCAGGAAAGTATGGTTAGTGTGTGGATCTAATATAAGGGTTGCTGGGCCAGGGAAAGTATGGTTAGTGTGTGGATCTAATATAAGGGTTGCTGGGCCAGGGAAAGTATGGTTAGTGTGTGGATCTAATATAAGGGTTGCTGGGCCAGGGGAAGTATGGTTAGTGTGTGGATCTAATATAAGGGTTGTTGGGCGAGGGAAAGTATGGTTAGTGTGTGGATCTAATATAAGGGTGCTAGGGCCAGGGAAAGTATGGTTAGTGTGTGGATCTAATATAAGGGTTGCTGGGCGAGGGAAAGTATGGTTAGTGTGTGGATCTAATATAAGAGTTGCTGGGCCAGGGAAAGTATGGTTAGTGTGTGGATCTAATATAAGAGTTGCTGGGCCAGGGAAAGTATGGTTAGTGTGTGGATCTAATATAAGGGTTGCTGGGCCAGGGAAAGTATGGTTAGTGTGTGGATCTAATATAAGAGTTGCTGGGGAGGAAAGTATGGTTAGTGTGTGGATCTAATATAAGGGTTGCTGGGACAGGGAAAGTATGGTTAGTGTGTGGATCTAATATAAGGGTTGCTGGGCAGGAAAGTATGGTTAGTGTGTGGATCTAATATAAGGGTTGCTGGGCCAGGGAAAGTATGGTTAGTGTGTGGATCTAATATAAGGGTTGCTGGGCCAGGGAAAGTATGGTTATGTGTGGATCTAATATAAGGTTGCTGGCCAGGAAAGTATGGTTAGTGTGTGGATCTAATATAAGGGTTGCTGGGACAGGGAAAGTATGGTTAGTGTGTGGATCTAATATAAGGGTTGCTGGGCCAGGGAAAGTATGGTTAGTGTGTGGATCTAATATAAGGGTTGCTGGGACAGGGAAAGTATGGTTAGTGTGTGGATCTAATATAAGGGTTGCTGGGCCAGGGAAAGTATGGTTAGGGCTTAGATGTAGTAAGACAGATACTAAATTACTCAGTAAGAAATTATCTCGACTAAAAGGGAAATATGTAGCAGAAAGCCTACAGAAGTTCAAACAGATATAAAAGTAGATAAACATTCTATGTTAGAAACTAGCAACATGCAGAAAATACTCCACAAATATTATATCAAATCTTTATTGTTGTCAACTAGTATTAGTTCCAGTAAATACAGATCTTAGCAATATATTTGTGGGCACAACTGTTCTGAGCAGGCAGAACAGATGTGTACGTAGCAGGCGTATATTCTAGTTTACTCTCACGAACTGACTGGTCCTAATGATTGATTGTTTGCATGATTAATTGGACAATCATGATTGCATTCAGTGAATAACAATCTTCTCATTCTCTTTCTCTACAGAAAGTTCTCAACTATAGTGCACCATCTCAGTCTCTCACAGAAAGATCTCAACTATAGTGCATCAACTCAGTCTCTCACAGAAAGATCTCAACTATAGTGCACCAACTCAGTCTCTCACAGAAAGATCTCAACTATAGTGCACCAACTCAATCTCTCACAGAAAGATCTCAACTATAGTGATCAACTCAGTCTCTCACAGAAAGATTCAACTATAGTGCATCAACTGCAAAGTCAAAAGTCTCAATGTCATTTAATGATGACATCAATGCAAGAATAATTGAACTATAGTGTAAGCCAGTTTCCGAACAGTTGAGCTCTACTATGATTATCAACCATGTCTTTTACAGTTATAATTGCACTCATCGTTTATCGCCCGTTCCGAATACTAACTCGAGTCTCCTCACGAGATAGATGTCAATCTATGTGTATAAACCGATGCGTTCTCTGCAATTACGCATATGGTAGTCCTTCCAAAATAGTACACCACCTGTCTGAGTATTGCACAAAACACCAACTCTAGTTCGACAACAATCCTAGTGTCCACGAAAATGATCTCAAACTGTAGGATCAACCACGACCTTGGTACTAATCGAGTGCAACCACTGCCAATATATCTCAATAGTCTAACCACTGCACATATATCCCAAAGTTAACACTAGCACATATTCCCAATAGTTAACCACCTAGCTATATCCCAATGTCTAACCACTCAGCCACATATATCCCAATAGTCTAACCACCAGACATATATCCCAATAGTTAACCACTAGCCACATATAATCCAATATCGAACCACCTAGGGCACATATTCCCAATAGTCTAACCACTAGCCACTATATCCAATAGTCTAACCACTTGCCACATAATCCCAAAAGTCTAACCACTGCCACATATTCCAATGTCTAACCACCTGAGCCATGTATCCTAATAGTCTAACCACCTAGCCACATATATCCCAATAGTCTAACCACCTAGCCACATATATCTCAATAGTCTAACCACCTAGCCACATATATCCCAATAGTCTAACCACCTAGCCACATATATCCAATAGTTCACCTGAATATATCAATGTCTAACCACCTAGACATATATCCCATAGTCAACACCAGCCACATATTCAACGTAACCACCTAGGCTTTCCAAAGTCTAACACCTAGCCACATATATCCCAATAGTCTAACCACCTAGCCACATATATCCCAATAGTCTAACCACCTAGCCACATATATCCCAATAGTCTAACCACCTAGCCACATATATCCCAATAGTCTAACCACCTAGCCACATATATCCCAATAGTCTAACCACCTAGCCACATATATACCAATAGTCTAACCACCTAGCCACATATATCCCAATAGTCTAACCACCTAGCCACATATATCCCAATAGTCTAACCACCTAGCCACATATATCCCAATAGTCTAACCACCTAGCCACATATATCCCAATAGTCTAACCACCTAGCCACATATATCCCAATAGTCTAACCACCTAGCCACATATATCCCAATAGTCTAACCACCTAGCCACATATATCCCAATAGTCTAACCACCTAGCCACATATATACCAATAGTCTAACCACCTAGCCACATATATCCCAATAGTCTAACCACCTAGCCACATATATCCCAATAGTCTAACCACCTAGCCACATATATCCCAATAGTCGCCACGCGAGCAACAAGCCGATTACCTTTAGAGTGAGAGGCGAGTACCTTACCCCCAGTCCACAGATCGCCTCCAGGTCTCATATACTATATAAATGGTATTCATGTAATCTTGAAGTGCCACGCGAACAGCGAACCGATTACATTTCGAGTGAGATGCGAGTATCTTACAGATCCCCGCCAGGTCTCATATACTATATAAATGGTATTCATGTAATCTTGAAGTGCCCAGCACTAATCTATAAGTATGCTACAAATAGTTCAAGTGGTCCGGACGTAAAGTGAATGCGCCGCTAGAAATCCTTTATAAACAACTCCCTTGCTTGACATGTCAGTAATATATTTGGTTCTGGCTCTCATCCGCCGTTAAATGTGTTGTATAGCCCCCGTCAAACGCTTGCCAACGACTGCTTAAACTACGTTCTGTCATTAGACTGTCCAACAACTTGGTAAATATAAATGTAGCTTCTCTCTGGTAGCTAGTGTCTGGTCAATGATACACGCATTTACCAATCATATTTTTTTTAAATGTTCCGGTACAGAGCACTTGAGCTATCAGCTCTTCGGATCGATGCTATGGACATTGTAACCCTTCGGTTCGGTGCCATGAACACCGTAAATCTGGGAGCCTGTGGCTTTTCTGCCAGCCCGCGGACGAAGAACTTCCGAAGCGCATACTAGGGCCCTTTGAAATTTCTGACCTGACGCAGCATCAGGGTCGAAAAACAGAGTCAACGCGATACGAACACGCTGGGCAGGCGGGCTACCAATCATATCAAGAACAGCTTTACCAAAATGAATATCAGCATACAAAGTGCCTTAAACAAAGTGCCTTAAAACAAGCACACACAAGATCACTACGCCCCCCACCGCACCCCCAACACTTCTATAAATAAGTAAATCGTGGAAGAGAAGAAGAAGTGTTAGTAGATCACATAGATCTATCCAGAAAGAGAAGTGTTTGTAGATAACATAGATCTATCCAGAAAGAGAAGTGTTAGTAGATCACATAGATCTATCCAGAAAGAGAAGTGTTAGTAGATCACATAGATCTATCCAGAAAGAGAAGTGTTAGTATATCACATAGATCTATCCAGAAAGAGAAGTGTTAGTAGATCACATAGATCTATCCAGAAAGAGAAGTGTTAGTAGATCACATAGATCTATCCAGAAAGAGAAGTGTTAGTATATCACAAGATCTATCCAGAAAGAGAAGTGTTAGTAGATCCATAGATCTATCCAGAAAGAGAAGAGTTAGTGATCATAGATCTATCCAGAAAAGTAGATCCATAGATCTATCCAGAAAGAGAAGTGTTAGTATATCACATAGATCTATCCAGAAAGAGAAGTGTTAGTAGATCACATAGATATATCCAGAAAGAGTTAGTATATCACATAGATCTATCCAGAAAGAAAAGTGTTTGTAGATCATATAGATCTATCCAGAAAGATAAGTGTTTGTAGATCACATAGATATATCCAGAAAGATGTTAGTATATCACATAGATCATCAGAAAGATTAGTAAAGGTGACAATGTCATGCTGACCCCATCACATGAGAAATACTGGCCTAAAACCATATTCACCCATGTGTTGTAGGGCTCGCATGGGGAGCTTAGAATTGTAACACTGCGTCCTACAAGGCATGTCGTAAGAGGCGACTTAGGTAGGTCCCACCTGTTTGCTGCCGGGGTTGAAATAGGAGAAAAGAAAATGCAGCTATGTTTACCTACCATGCATAGTAAGAGGTGATTAAGGAGTGTTCGTGGTGGGGCTGTCTACCTCACCTCGTAGAAAAATACCCCAACAAATTTTCAAAAAACATGGATAGCACAACAATAAGATAGTACATATACCTTGGACATAACATAGACACATACCTTGATAGTACCATGACACATACCTGATATAAACATAGACACATACCTTGGTAGCAACATAGACACATACCTTGGTAGTAACATGGACACATACCTTGGTAGTAACATAGACACATACCTTGGTAGTAACATAGACACATACCTCGGTACAACATAGACACATACCTTGGTAGTAACATAGACACATACCTTGGTAGTAACATAGACACATACCTCGGTATAAACATAGACACATACCTTGGTAGCAACATAGACACATACCTTGGTAGTAACATAGACACATACCTTGGTAGTAACATAGAAACATACCTTGGTAGCAACATAGACACATACATTGGTAGCAACATAGGCACAAAAGGAGGAACAAACAAAGATGTCAAGATAAGAATGCACATACCTATGTAGCAACATAGACACATATCTTGGTAGCAACATAGACACATACCTTGGTAGTAACATAGACACATACCTTGGTAGCAACATAGACACATACATTGGTAGCAACATAAACACAGAAGAGAGAACAAACAAAGATGTCAAGATAAGAATATAAAATGCAAGGGGAAACGTTAATGCTTAGAGTAAAATATAGAAGGAGAAGAAAATAAACACAAAGCTGAGAATCATTGAAATGTGAAGTCAATGCTGTTGTATGGCTGGGAAACATGGAGGACAACAACAAAAAACTACCAGAAACTACAGACCTTCATAAATGGATGTTTACATAGAACAGACGGACTTTGATGGTATGATAAGATTATAAACGAAGAACTTGAGAAAGAACTAACATAGACCAGTGGAGAAAGAGCCAAGGAAGAGACACTGGCAATGGATAGGACCCACATTGAGAAAACCTACAGGAAGCATTGCAAAACAGCCACTGCTTTGGAACCCGCTGGGAAAGATGAGTAGGGGAAGGCCTAGACAGACCTGGAGAAGAGAGATGGAGACTGATATTAAAAGGATAAGTTAAACATTGAAAGAATTAGAAGGGGATGACGAGAGAGAGGAAAGGATGTAAGAAATTTGTTGAAGACCTGTGCTCCATTGGGAGTTGAAAAGTGAAGAAGAAAACCGTATCCCTTTATCTTTTACTTATCCTTCTTCCCCTTACTCCCCCTCTCTCCTCTTCACAAACTGTCACTATTTATTATTCATGATAAAACTTGGTGGTCTCTTGGACGTCGAGTTAAGGTGCTCACCTCTTTTCCTAAGTACTCAGTTCGTTCTCCGCGTGGAACTATTGTGATATTTGTCCAGATATCTCTGATCTCAATATAGGTGAGATTGAGTTTCTAGTCCTGTCGGAGACGGACGAAAAAACAGGTGCCCCTTGTTAAAGTTAAGCACGTAAACGAACAATTAGCCTTTGAAAATTCATTGAGAGTATCTTGCAAAGCTGCTACATGGGAAAAGCCATTGAGAGTATACTGCAAAGCTCCTACAGGTGAAAATTCATTGAGAGTATACTGCAAAGCTGCTACATGGGAAAAGCCATTGAGAGTATACTGCAAAGCTCCTACAGGGGAAAATTCATTTAAAAAAATGTAAACTAATATTCCTAAAACATTTTTACCATTTTCAAAATTACATCGGAGACACTCGCCAGTGCTACGGAATTCGTGCACTATCGTTGAGATCTTCCTGCTTACGAAAGAGAACGGAGAAGACATGGTTATTCACGGTTGTGCAATGATAATAGTTCTATCAATCAACCAAGCCAAGTATTATAAAACTCACCTCCATATGTATTTTTTATCTCATCCGCCTCTGTAACCTGATTTTACATATAATTCAGAATCGATACAAATACGAAGAAAGCAGTTGTCATGCAGTTAACAATTACTTAACAGCAGTGAGAGAGAGAGAGGGAGAGAGAGAGAGGGAGAGAGAGAGAGAGAGAGAGAGAATGAGAGATGGCGATATATTTGTTTGGTAATTAATGGATGTAGTTCCTCGGGCTCTGCCAACTTGTACTTGTATGCTGGATTCGATCTGTCACAGTAATCGCACGTGTATATTATCGTGTGCGCATCTATCTCTGTGTGTATATATAAGGAGGTCTCAATGGCGATGTGGTTAAGTAGTTTGCCTGTCTACTGAAGATTGTGGATTTGAATCCAGACCGAGACATATGTGGAATTTTTTCATGAGATACCTAGGACTGTTGCAGGAGTACGTCTGTATGTTGACGGGGCCCGCTGGAGGAGGAAAGAATAGTAACATTGCAACCTACAAGGCATGTCGTAAGAGACGACTGAGATAGGGGCCTAGGTAATCTACAGTAGTAAATACAAAGCAGCGCAGAAATCGGACTTGCTGGCCTACTTATAGGCCCATAACTGGCACACCGTACAATCGTTCTTAGGCTCGGATCACATACAAATCACAAACAGTAGTTAACAAGTGATTGATGTGGAGCGTTCGAAGAAGAAGAAGATGTTACTGGAGCTACGGTGTTCGTGCTTTGTGCAATGCTCTCGGCAGATGGCATGCCATCTCTGCCGAAAGGGACGGAGCGATATTGGGAAACCCGGTGCAATGAAGTCAAAATCGTTCGCTTTAGGACTATTGTCTGAATATTGATAGAACACAGACGTTATACAAGACCTGCATATCGAGAGAATTGCACACAAATAGCAGCATGTCCCGGAAGATAAAATATTTTGGTCACGTTAAATGTCACAGTGGTTTGGAGAGAACGGTAATGGAAGGCATGGTTCCTGGAGTATGAGGCAGGGGGTGAGCAAGACGAAGGTGGCAGCAGGACATCAAATAAACCTTCAACACGACGCTGGAGGAGGAGGGAGAACTGCAGGATGCAGATAGTTTTCCCGGCAGGTTGTGATGAAAGCAACGTTCCGTAAGGGACATGCAACTAGACTTGATATGAAATATATCATGGATGATATAGAAATATCATAGTTGACTTAGAAATATATCATAGTTGACGATATAAATATATATAGCTGAAGACGTTTACCCCTTCCATAGCTAACAATTAAGGCTGAAAGACACCTAAACCCCTCCCCTCCCCGGGTCCCCCTCCACACCTAACAAATAAATGAAGATCAAGATTTTAAAAAAGTTATATAGAAGGGCGACAATCAGAGAAAACGGAAACAGAATAGCTTTCAGTGCTAAAAGTTCTTGACTGAATGTAGTCTGACGTGGAAGGAACTCACTTAACGGGCAGCCGCGTTAGCTTTTGTAACTATTCTATAGTGGGTCTCTGTCGGCTATGTGGTTAACACCTTGCCTGGCCAGTCGAAGGTCGTGGGTTCGAATCCGGCCGCGCCGTTCTGTTCACGGGTGCACTTTTTCCTCCAGTGACGATGATTGTTGCCAGAGATCGTGCTTTGTGCAATACTCTCGGCAGGTGACGTGCCATTTCTGCGGAGAGGGACAGAACCATATGAGTTAAAACCTGGAGCAATGAAGTAAATCCTTTAAGAGAAAAGAGAAGAGAGAGAGAGAGAGAAAGAAGAAGAGAGAGAGAGAGAGCTATTCTATCATGCACAAATCTGGCATCGTTGCTAGTTCGCATTTATGAATATAAGCTCATCTGATAAGCTTAATTCTTCTGTACATCAGACTAACTGTGCTGAGGACATATAGCGTCTCAGTAAACTACTATAGAAATGGAGAACTGTGGACGTCTCATTGACGAAATGGTTAAGTCGTTTGCCTCTCGTACTGAAGGTTCTGGGTTTGAATCTGCACAGAAGCCCGCCTGCCCAGCGTGTTCGTAGCAGGTTGGACGATGTGTGACAAGCCCCCTGTGAGTGCAGTTCAATTCCGAGGGCTGGTAGAAAAGCCACATGTTCTCCAGATTAACGGTGTTCGTGGCACCGAATCGAAGGGTTACGATGTCCTTGGCACCGAGCCGAAGAGTTGAAAGCTCAAGTGCTTCTGGATCGAAAAAAAAATTTGGACCGAGACACATGTGCAATATTTCATGACATTCCTTGGATTGTTGCCGATGCTATGGAGTCGTTCTGTGTGCAATGTTCTTGGCAGATGGTATGCCATCTCTGCTAACTGGGATGCCATGTCTGCCTACAGGGACTGAGCAATATAGTGAAACCCGGTGCAATGAAGTCAATCCTTAGCCTTGAGATCCTTTTGATTAAAGAAATGCAAATATTATTTTCTAATTGGAGATGGAGGTGCTGTCTTCCCGTTGAAGAACATCTTGGAGATGGGGTGCTGTCTTCCCATTGAACATTCAATCTTAGCTGTATTAAATCTTCAACAGTTGCACACTCTACAAAACAATACACTTTGAATATATTGTTATTCCAGTACCTTCATTAAAAAAAAACCAGTCTTCAAAAATCATATTTTCAGGAGTCAGTCTTCAGGACTCAATCTTTAGGAGTCAGTCTTCAGGAAACGGTCTTCAGGAGTCAGTCTTCAGGAGTAAGTCTTCAGGAGTAAATCTTCAACAGTCAGTCTTCAACAGCCAGTCTTCAGGAGTAAGTCTTCAGGAGTAAGTCTTCAGGAGTCAGTCTTCAGCGTCTAGAGTAAGTCTTCAGGAGTAAGTCTTCAACAGTCAGTCTTCAACAGCCAGTCTTCAGGAGTAAGTCTTCAGGAGTAAGTCTTCAGGAGTAAGTCTTCAGGAGTAAGTCTTCAACAGTTAGTCTTCAACAGTCAGTCTTCAGGAATAAATCTTCAGGAGTAAGTCTTCAGGAGTAAGTCTTCAGGAGTAAGTCTTCAACAGTCAGTTTTCAACAGCCAGTCTTCAATAGTTAGTCTTCATGGACTTGATTTCTGAAATTAAGTCTTCAAGGTGTAAGTCCTGAATCATAATCATCAAGTAGCTTGTCCCTTCAGGAACTTGGCTCCCATGACAGCTGTCCTGAAAAACTCTCTGTTCTGTTCAAGTTGACCATCATCAGCAGCAGTCATTCTCAGATCGTTAATGACATTTTGCCCTCATCGTCTTCCAGATCTTCCTCTCATTCTTCTACATATCAATATAGATGGAGACTGCAGTAAAACTATGTCAAATGGCGAAACACGTAATAACAAAGTACTGTAGTTTTACAAATACAAAACAATGACAAAGAACGTCAACATGTTGGTTGAAAACTTTGTGTGTAATGTCATTGTTTTTGTATTTGTAAGACTACATCTTGTAATTACGTGTTTCGCCATTCTCATTCTTCTTCCAGGCAAAACACGTAATCACAAAGTACTGTAGTTTTACAAATTACAAAAACAATGACAAAATACAGCAACGTTTCGACAACAAGGCCTTTATCACAAACGAACAAACAGGAGTGACAAATTAAAATGAAACACAAATGGACGACCAAATACAAACGTATCTAAGGAAAATCTGGAATAAAACGAATAACGAAATAAATGTAAACAAAAACACACATAAAAACTAGAAATAGAAAGGAAAAGAAACAATGAAACATCTAGTAAATATATAACTTGAATACATGCAACATATACCCATATAGATTACAAAGCAGGGGAAGAGAAAGTACTTCCAGGCACCACTCCCTCCAAAATGATCTTCTTTAATCGCTCATGTCGTTTAGTGTGTCTGAAATATTTAATTTTTCTTGATGGTATGCTCTTTAATAGACAACTTTCTTTAATATCAATCTGCTACAGAACACAAGCATTTGGTCTTTAAAATTATTGATGTCCTCAAATATTATTCCTAAAATTTGTTCCTGAAGACTTTTTAAGGATTCAGTCCTCAGGAGCCAGTCTACATCAGTCAGTCTACATGAGTCAGTCTACAGGATTAAGTCTACAGGAGTCATGAATCATTCTTCATGTATCAGTGTTCTGGATTCAATATGAATAAATCAGCCTTTAGAAATAGTTGTTCAGAAATATCAGCTTTCAGACGCCCATGTGTTGCCGATGCTCACAAGGGGAGCAAAGAATTGTAACACTGCGGCCAACAAGGCATGTTGTAAGAGGTGACCGAAGTAGGGGCCTAGGAAGCTACCCTAGTAAATAAAAAGCGTCACAGAAATCACACAGAGTGGTTAACAAGTGGTCGATATGGAGCGTTCGAAGAAGAAGCTTTTAGAAATATCAGCTTTCAGAAATATCAGCTTTCAAATATCAGCATTTAGAAATGGTCGTCTACTTGTGTAATCAATTACTTGTGTATATATGTGTGTGCGTGTGTTTGGGGGCTGGGCGGAGGTGCGGTGGGGTTGGGGGTGGGGGGACCAAAGACAGGTAGTGAGAATATTTCCTAACTTCCTTCAAATTTACATAATAAAACTACTGAAATGAAAGTCTTACTTTAACTTTAGTAGATTAAACTATTGAAATGAAAGTCTTCCTTTAACTTTAGCAGATAAAACTACTGAAATGAAAGTCTACTTAACTTTTGCAGATAAACTATTGAAATGAAATCTTCCTTCTTGCAGATAAAACTACTGAAATGAAGTCTTACTTACTTTAGAGATAAAACTACTGAAATGAAAGTCTTTTTCAGCGATCTCTGGTCATGCATTTAATGTACTGTGGACCACAAACTGGGCAGTCAGCTTCAGGTCTGTCAGGTTTCTAAAAAGCTTAGTTTTCAGGTCGACTGGGTGTGGTCACCAGCTGCTTCTAAGCTCACCCAGGAGAGGACAGTCTTGCAGGACATGCTCTGGTGTCTGTTCCGCCTGATAACACTGGCAGAGAGCTGTTTGACTTATTCCTAGTCTATATGAGTGTTTGTTGAGTCTGTAGTGTCCGGTGCGTAGTCGAAATATAATGACCTGGTCTGTTCTACTTAGGTCTTTGAGGAGTCTTTTCCATAATCATATCCAGTGTTTGTCTTCCAGGCTACTGCAGATTTTCTCTGTATGAGGGTTTTGACCTCTTGAAAAGACAGGGTTGGTAAATTTGCTCTTTGGCACTGTCCTCTTTAGCTAAGACACGAGCACTCTCATTGCCTGCAATGCCACAGTGAGATGGAATCCACTGCAGGGTGTACTCCTGGACACTGTAGTTTAATCCCATATACTTAAGGGAAAGTGTCATAGAAGTAGAATACAAGACAAGAAAAAGGATGTCCTCCTCAAGAGAGAGAGGACAAGTGCTATTTGTCCCATAGCTGGTGGATGGGTTGGTTGCAACCAGAGCATTTACCACTCGCCGGTGGGTTCTGCGCTGTCACCTTATGAGGCCCCATCCTGCTCCCCGTCTTTTGGTCTGGATTTTCACCTGCAGTCTGTTCGGCTTGGTTAGACCTGCCAGGAGTTAGACTCCAGCCGACATAGCCTGAAGGATCCTAATGGCACACAAACCCTCCAACCATGATAAGGTAGGCTAATATGGAGGGAAACTACCCAACCGCGATAAGGTAGGCTAATATGGAGGGAAACTACCCAACCACGATAAGGTAGGCTAATATGGAGGGAAACTACCCAACCACGATAAGGTAGGCTAATATGGAGGGAAACTACCCAACCGCGATAAGGTAGGCTAATATGGAGGGAAACTACTGAAATGAAAGTCTTCCTTTAACTTTGAAAGTAATTCCCTAAACATGGTTGTCAACAATTAAACATCATGCAAAATTTGTACGATATGTTGTCATAATAAGAGTGATTTCTTTTATCCGTTTTGTCATTAAGTGAAGCATGCTTGTCTTTGCTTGCGATTGTCCATGCTTGAAGTTTCTTCATCAAACTAAACAAACACAAGTCATGATGTCCGTCAGAAACGGCCGTTTCAGGGACCATTAATTTGGCTAGACGTAATTGAGGATTTCGATCCGACAAAGCCTAGTTAAGAGGCCGCTGCTTAATTGAGCGTCCGCGTAAGCGCAGCGGTTCTATCAACCGATAATTGTTCAAGCTTACTTCCGCTGATAATTGGCACAAAACAGCGCGAGACTTGATCCGGGCATTACCAGGCAGTAAATCATGATATTGAAGCTGATTGGCATGCTTGCTGGAGGAAGGAAATTATGGGAACAAGATTTAAATCTGCATGCAATTGAAAGTTAATTTAAGGTTTCTGTTTTGTTGAATGCATTAATGCACATGGATGAAACAATACAACCATAATACACAATAGAGATAACGATATTATTAGAGACACATCATCACCATCATCACCAAATCTTCTTGTCCTCAGCAGAACATTGCCACACTAACAGTTCTTAGAAATGTCTCACTGTCATAGGCCAGATGTTCTTCCTCTGAAGCAGTCAAGCTCAAATCATAAGCCACATCTTGGATCCATCTTCACAGTGGGCTTCCTCTTTGCCGCAATACTTCCTTCTGCAACGGTCTTTTTCAACCTTTCGAATCTTTTTATATGTCCAAAATACTTCAATTTTCTCATTCTTATTTATAGCATCAGTTAATTTTCTCATTCTTATTTATAGCATCAGTTAATTTTCTCATTCTTATTTATAGCATCAGTTAATTTTCTCATTCTTATTTATAGCATCAGTTAATTTTCTCATTCTTATTTATAGCATCAGTTAATTTTCTCATTCTTATTTATAGCATCAGTTAATTTTCTCATTCTTATTTATAGCATCAGTTAATTTTCTCATTCTTATTTATAGCATCAGTTAATTTTCTCATTCTTATTTATAGCATCAGTTAATTTTCTCATTCTTATTTATAGCATCAGTTAATTTTCTCATTCTTATTTATAGCATCAGCCAATTTTCTGTGGTTTTGAGTTCTTTCTGGATATACAATTTTTCTTGAAATCTGTTTGTCGAGCACAGTCTTCGTAGCTACTAATACGGTCTGAATTTGTGTCTTTAACCAGTTCACTACGCAATTTTTGTGTGTTACCCTAGGACGCATTTATATTAAAATGTATACTGAAGTGGGCGTCTCCAACTTGAGCAGTAGTTAGCTCGAACACAACCCAAGCGTACCTCGTTCAAACTCCGCGGCGGGCAAGTTTGGAAGCAAATTTGTTTGTTTTGAATTTTACAAACGGTAAAAACAGACCTCACCGTTCATAAAGCAACAGCAATTTAAAAAAAATTCCTCTCGTACCGTTATAGCAAGTAATTTTCCATACCGCTCTATCCTGGGCAACTCGCTCAATCTCCTCCATGGAACTGAGACCGATATTTCTCGCCTCTCTCAGCAAAGTTCGTTTCAGGATCTCCTTAGGTCGTCCTTTCTTTCTTGACCCCTTTGCATCCAACTTCAATGCCTACTTTGATATTCTTTGATCATTTCATTCGTTGATCATTTCATTCATTGATCATTTCATTCGTTGATCATTTCATTCGTTGATCATTTCATTCGTTGATCATTTCATTCGTTGATCATTTCATTCGTTGATCATTTCATTCATTGATCATTTCATTCTTTGATCATTTCATTCGTTGATCATTTCATTCGTTGATCATTTCATTCATTGATCATTTCATTCTTTGATCAACAGCAAATAACTGAAAGTATAAGTGGTTGCCTAGAAAATCAACGTCTCGTTTACTGTGGTTGATGGCAACGTCTTGTAAAGGATGTGCCATGGCTCTCATTGCATACTTAAGTAGTCACTATATTGGCTTGCGGCTCTCATTGCATACTTAAGTAGTCACTATATTGGCTTGCGGCTCTCATTGCATACTTAAGTAGTCACTATATTGGCTTGCGGCTCTCATTGCATACTTAAGTAGTCACTATATTGGCTTGCGGCTCTCATTGCATACTTAAGTAGTCACTATATTGGCTTGCGGCTCTCATTGCATACTTAAGTAGTCACTATATTGGCTGCGCTCTCATTGCATACTTAAGTAACCACTGTACTAGCTTTACGTGATCTTAACCAAAATAATGCTAGCCAATATATCAACTCGAAAAGACGAAAAGGTTACATTCCCTACCCATATATTCTCTCTCTCTATCTTGCGTTCCTGTTACCCATATATCCATTAGACATTGGCTTGTCTGGAGCTAACAATCCTACAGTGTACAATTGACGTTATGACTGAAGTGAAAAATCAGTTCACTAACCACATTTATAAAGACATCAAACTACATATGACATACGTACAGTGTACAAGAAGAAGAAGAACATTGACAAATTGCTTCAACATAATAGTCCTACATCTGGAGGTCAATGACTCGTGTTAACGACATTTTTCTTTCTATGTTTTCTTAGTGCGTAGTGCTAATGATGCGTAGGAACGATTTCTGTTGGATTTGTATTCCGCTATCTGTTTGTGTATGTCTGTGTGGTTATGTGTTTTCTGTATGAGTGAGTTTTAGTGTGTCAGAGTGTGTGTATGTGCACTTCCTGACTGTGTATGCGTATGCATGTGTCGTACTTGTGTGTCTGTGTACTTCCTGACTGTGTATGCGTATGCATGTGTTGTACTTGTGTGTATGTGTACTTCTTGACTGTGTATGCGTGTGCATGTGTTGTACTTGTGTTTATGTGTACTTCCTGACTGTGTATGCGCCTGAGTGGTTACCGGGGCCCAAATTTGGGGTGTAAAGAATAGAACCACTGTTTTCTGCCACGCATGTTGTAAGAGACGACTAAGTAGGTCTGGCTGAAATCGGATGCACATGTCCTAAACGTGTAGAAGTCTATTCGTTTAGGCGCCTACCAAACCAATGTGCAACGTATACACGTTCTTGGCAAAGATCAAACATATCACAAAGAGTGATTAAACTTGGACGTAAAGAACGAACGCAAAGAAGAAGAAGACTGTGTATGCGTGTGTATCTTAATTGTGTGTGTTAAATCTGTATCTATGGTTGTGTATGTATGTTTGTCCTATCTGTGTGTTTGGTTGTGTATGTGTGTGTGTTTGTATATATTGTTTGTCAACTAGAACAGCACTGCGAAGTCAATGTTGCATTGATCAATGTTGAGCATATCACCCGACATGTCTAAAGGGCTAAGGACGAAGAATTGGCTTCAATGGATCGGGTTTAACTTTATTGCTCTTGTTATGTGGGCAGAGATGCAGAGAGTGTTGTACAAGTCATGAACTCTGTAGCTCCAGCAATAATACTAATGATCTCAGTAAAAACGGGCACATGTGACATTAGTTCCCGGGTTCGAGGCAAGCTTCGACCAAAAACAATGCCCAGGACGTGGTTGAACTACAGGTTTCCTGATCCGATTTTATATAGGGTTCTAAATTACGAGTACCTCAGATGTCGGAGTAAGGTTCGCCTTAATGGCGAGAGACACTGGTGATAAGGAAAGCAAGCATTCACGCAAAAATCAGATAGTGTGACATATTAGGCGTCCGACACGCCTGAATCGATAACTGTTTACTAAACTGACTTACTGTTGTACTAAACTGACAGGGTTATTGTTTGTCTATCTGCGTTTTGTTTACTAACGTGTGTTATTGTTTTGTCAACTGACAGATTCACTTTTTACATAAAGCTGACATTACGTATGTACTAAAGGGTTAAGTTTACTAAATTGGCTTATGCATGTTTAACTAATGCTTTGTTATGCAAGATGCGATAGTGTTACTAAACTGAGCTGATTACTTGATTTACTAAACGCACTGGACATTAGTTGTTTACTAAACTAGCAGCAGTTACTGGTTAAACTAAGTTTCGACCGTTTTTATTGGTTCTAAACTGACAGTTAATTGGTTTCCCCTAATGGCGTGAGACACTGTGATAAATGAGCAGATTCACTAAATGATAGTGTGACAAATGGCGTCTGTACTAACTGAATCGATACTGTTTACTAAACTGACGTTACTGTTTACTAAACTGACGTTATTGTTTACTAAACTGACGTTATTGTTACTAAACTGACGTTATTGTTGTACTAAACTGACGTTATTTCACTCCGGACTGACCTATAGGTGCTCAGTCTTCCCCAACAGATATCGAAGAGAATACATACTGATGGCTCCCAAGACTCGGTCTTTAAAGACATCTGACACTCTGCCTATCATGCATCCAGTTCTACTTGTACAACGGGTAACTCCAAACAGTTTAAATCGCTGTATCGATACGTGACCTTCGATAACAATACGGTATCGGCTTAGTAAAAATTCTAGGAAATAGACCACAGCCGTCGCGTGAGCTCACATTCCAATATTGTTGTATCAAGACAAATGCATTATAAAATCAACACAACATGCTAAATCAAGGTTATATTATGTTACAAGTTGAGTTTAACAATAAGTAATATCAGTATTGTTAATATTTTTCCTCTATAAATAACCATAGACTCATAGAATTAAGTAAAATTACAAAAAAGCTTACAGTGTTCTATTAAACATATACAAAAATTAGCCCCCGACTCATAACTAGGTCAGGGTTTCCCCGGTTAGTTATGTTTCCCAGTATTAGAGTTGGCTGTGATCGATACATCATCTGTTTTAGTGATATCACTGGTCAAAGAAACAAAAAGTTAAAAGGGACCAAAACAATCGCATGAGACACCTTCAATTTATAAGCATCAATTCTATTTGGTTTTCCATTGAGACAAGATAGAACAATAACACAACGAGCATGTGCCAAAGTAAATCTCTGAGAGAGACAGAAACATGATAAGATAAGTGAAAGACATAAAGTAGCCAACTATATCATGGAAACACACAGGGAATACACACAAAAGTGACAGAGAAAGAACAAAGGGCACAGAGAGCATGTAAGTGAGACAAGATGTGAGAGTATTCAATTATTCCCTAGGCTAAAATCAATAGAGTTTTGAGTGGTAGCCACAAAGGGAGAGTAATGAGATGATTGGTGTATGATATCCTAGAATTAATTCCCCTTGCCGCGCCCTTTAGCGTCCCAGTAGCTCTTACAAGCGCGTGCATGCATGAACCTTATAGGGTTATGGAGTCGAAAGGTTACAATGAGAAATTGACAAAGTCTGATCTATCCAGTTTTGTAAAGCCAGAAAATAGAAATTGAAACCCGACTGCTTAAAAAATAACTTTGACAAGATTGACAGAGTTTGTATCTGTCCATAAATGAAAAACCTATTTACTGTGGGCACAAAACAGAAAATAATTATATTTAATCCATTCACACCATTTTATTTTTTACCAAATTCTTCTTCTTCTTCGAGCGCTCCATATCGACCACTTGTTAAACCAATCTGTGTGATTTATATGTGATCTGAGCTTAAGAGTGATTGTACATTGTGTCAGTTATGCGGCTACAAGTAGGTCAGCACATCCGATTTCTGCATCGCATTTTATTTACTAGAGTAGCGTCTCTAGATCCCTACATCAGTATCTTCTTATTCTAGTGCCTTGTATGTTGCAGTGGTACAATGTCGTTGTTTCCTTACGTGTTCAGCAACATCCGAGCGCCCTTCTGAAGAATTGATAATGCAATGTATACTAAATGAGCTAGTTTACTGGCATTCCGTCATCTTCAAATATACAGCCAGCCAGTATATTGGTTCTATTGTCTATTCCCAGGTGAAAGATGTAGTTGGCTGTCCACTCTTGCCGTTAAGCGTAGCGATGGGAGCGTTAATTTGCGTTCTAGTGCCAGATGAGTCGCCCTTGTTGTGTTATATCCGTGTTTATGTAGTGTGATCTTGATATTGTCTATCCACCTTTTTCTTGGTCTTCCCTTAGCTCTAGTACCCGATCTCTTTTTATTGTATTATATCGGCTCAACAGAGTGAACGGGTTAAAACTAGAAAATAGTATAGAGTAAATGTTTATGCACTTCAATGCGTCTTCATATTTACTGGTTCCTTGCAGTATGGTGAAAGTGTCAGCGAGAGAAAACACTTAGAATAACTATCACCCAATCCACTAACGTAGAGCAAGAGACAAACAGAAAACCATGAGATCAGGCAACAACACGGTAAGAGTGTGACGACAACAGAAGAAGGAAGGAGAACAGAAAACCATGAGATCGTGCAACAACACGTTAACAGTGTGACGACAACAGAAGAAGGAAGGAGAACAGAAAACCATGAGATCGTGCAACAACACGGTAACAGTGTGACGACAACAGAAGAAGGAAGGAGAACAGAAAACCATGAGATCGTGCAACAACACGGTAACAGTGTGACGACAACAGAAGAAGGAAGGAGAACAGAAAACCATGAGATCGTGCAACAACACGGTAACAGTGTGACGACAACAGAAGAAGGAAGGAGAACAGAAAACCATGAGATCGTGCAACAACACGGTAACAGTGTGACGACAACAGAAGAAGGAAGGAGAAACTTAACAACTTCTTATATATATATAAAGCGTATTTTACAAATAGTAATATTGTTTGTTTGGGAACTTTTCCTAAATAAATTTGGTTAAACTCGAGTCGTGGTGTATTGATCTTCTTAATACTTTTTCCTAATACAGTACATTGGGTAATACGATGTTAGGTCGATATGTTTAATTGACCATCTGCACACGATGGGTGATGTGGTCAAATCACACCGGCCGCCTTTACTTTCATGTGCATTGCCTGGTACCAAATTAATGCTGGATCGACCTGAAAGCCGTTACAGTCGGAAATATTCCACTGCCACTGTAGAATTACACCCAGACTATTGGCATATGTATTGAGATATCAATATCACTAATAAATATTGAGATATAAATATCACTAATAAATATTGAGATATCAATATCACTAATAAATATTGAGATATAAATATCACTAATAAATATTGAGATAGAACACACCAACAACCCATATCAAATATTATAAGGAAACGAAGGTGAAAATATTTAGGTCATGTTCTTAAATCAGACGAACAGAGACTAAATCGACAAGTCCTTATGTGGTCACCAGTTGGGAAAAGAAAACGTGGAAGACCTAAGACCACTCTTCAAAGAACAATCCTACAAGAAAGTAAACTATTGGGATGTTAAATCATACAAGATCTCCAACTGCTAGCAACGAACCGCATCACATGGAGATCTAAAACCTCTGCCCTATGTGCCGCCTTTGGCACTAAAGGAACAAACTAACTAACTAACTATTGGCATAAGAAACGAATTCGCTAATAAATACGTTCCCGATGCTCTAGCGTAGCGTATAATATCGTTTTGTATAACTCAAAGACCGGTTAAAATGTCTATCGGGCCGGACCCAGTACGCGGACCGTAAGTTTCCCATCACTGATATAGAGAGTTGAGAGAGAATACTAAATTACAAAATAGGAGAGATGATAGAGTGATGCTAGGGACATATATATGAGACGGGATGAGTTATTTAAGTGCCCTAGATGTTTGATATTGAGAGAGACATTAGAATGACAGAAAGATGAAGAAGTGGGTGCTAAACAGATAAATGAATTAGGATTTTAAACAGATATTTTCTTTGGAGTGACACACAGCCAGTGCCTCCTCAGAGAGCATGCATTTCTCCAACAGTGTATGTCTGTGCAATGCTTAACGTCACGTGAAAGAACTCAATCACAAAATGTCAGATTCTAGAAATATCCAGCAGATTTGGGAAATGAATTATTTACAAAATATAAGGGGGATAGATAGAGACCCGTTGAACTAAGTCTATACGAAGGATGTCTAGTTAGACACGCGAGCCAGCGTATAAATCTATGTCTCACGCTCACGATCTGGTTACGCGCGATTTAGGCTCGTACATAGATTGTAATCTAACAGATGGAATAGATCTATTTCTGTATAAACTTTACAGATAGATTTATATGTTTATGTATTTTTATATCAAGAATCAAACTTGCTTTATATCAAATCACAATCTTTCTACATTCAATTTCATATTTTGCGAGACATTTGTGAGGCGAAGTGGTTAAATATCTTGCCTTGCATTCTGGAAGTCGTGTGTTCGGGTCCGACTGCATACAATTTAATATTTTGGGGGGAAATTTGTTAGTCGAAGTAGTTAAATAGGTTGCCTTGCGTACTGGAAGTCGTGTGTTCGGGTCCGAACAGTGCCCCGTCGTTCACGAGTACACTTTTTTCAGAGATGCCTTAGGATTATTGCTGGGGCTACGGAGTTCGTGATTTGTGCTGTACTTTTCTGTTCGCAGATGACATACATTTTCTGCGATATTAACCGAGTCATGTGGGGAAACCCAGTACAATAAAGTCAATCCTTTGTCTTCAGACACTTCCCAACCCTCCCACCTCCATTTTGTTTACAGATTTGATCTTGTTTTGGTTATAGCCTGAGTTTTCCTGTTCTCTGAATGTGATCGCAGTCTGCGACTAACCATTGGTTATAGCGTGAGTTTTCCTTTTCTCTGAATGTGATCGCAGTCTGCGACTAACCATTGGTTATAGCGTGAGTTTTCCTGTTCTCTGAATGTGATCGCATCTGCGACTAACCATTGGTTATAGCGGAGTTTTCCTTTTCTGAATTGATCGCAGTCTGCGACTAACCATTGGCTATAGCGTGAGTTTTCCTGTTCTCTGAATGTGATCGCAGTCTGTGACTAACCATTGGTTATAGCGTGAGTTTTCATTGTCTGTCTGGCCGATAAGATTAGAACGGGGCTCCCATGCGGGAGACCTGTCTGCAAATCACGGTAAGGTCAAGGAAGTTTTTCTGTTGTGGGTATAAATGAAAAATCCTAACCTGAACAACTTCGCGGCGACTGCACTAGCCATGCGACCAGTAAATTCCTCAGATTCTCGTCCCAATTGTCCTACACCGCCCTAAAAGTGGTACTAAAGGCAGTAACGACAGCTTTTAAAATGTCTACAGTAATTGTATAAATCACAATACAACACATTTATCACAAACTAACAATACATTTATCACAAACTAACAATACATTTATCACAAACTAACACAACACATTTATCACAAACTAACAATACATTTATCACAAACTAACAATACATTTATCACAAACTAACAATACATTTATCACAAACTAACACAACACATTTATCACAAACTAACACAATACATTTATCACAATCTAACACAATACATTTATCACAATCTAACACACTATATTTATCACAAACTAACACAATACAAACGATTAATTCAGAAACCAATAACATTCAGAATGCGTTAAAGTACATTTTAAACTTATTTCACAATATAACAAATCTTGAGAGAGTAAAACAATAAGACATAAAGGGCTGAGAAGACCATCATGGAAGGAGTCTACCGGCAAAGAAAGAAAGGAAGACCACGGAGAAGATGGATTCAGGATGTATTTGATGGTTTGAACATGACGGCTGTAGAGGCAGGACATCTGGCTTATGAGAGAGAGAAATTCCGGAGAACTGTTGGGGTAGTAAAGTTCTGCCCAAGACAAGCTATATGATGATGATGATGATGACAGAGTTTGCGGCATATGATGAAATAGAACAGACAACCTGGTGCAGGTTGTGGAACTTGGTAACTAATTTGTTAAGACGATGATATGTTGAAAAAAATGATACACCTCAAGCCTATGCTATTTTGCTGACAGTGTTACAAGTAGATTAGAAGACCATGGGCTGGTAGATATATTCTTCAACTTTCTCACTATCAAAGACGGAAAGTTACCTCCGGACAAATATCTAGTCCGATTATGGTGATCACAGATCTGACTGTAAAAACACCATCAAATGTGGTTAAGTGGTTAAACCCTTGCCTTGCGATCCGAAAGTCGTGGGTTCGAATCCAGACCGAACCGTTCTGTTCACGAGTGCATCTTTTTCCACAACGCACAATCGCTCTTAGGCTCAGATCACATGCACATCACACAGAGCGGTTAACAGGTGATCGATATGGAGCGTTCGAAAAAGAATTACAAATTAGAGACGTTATCAAACGACATTATCACACGTTCTGATAACTGTCAAACTGGATGATGATAAATGTATCCTCAGGGACATCCTTATATCTTATAAGCTAGATCCTCGTACAAGACGTGAATGACAGAACTGTCGTAACCACGCTAGTATCAACGTTCACAAATCATGATAAATACACAAGATAATATGGAGAGATACAAAAACATATTATGTGAAGTTCATCCACAAAAATAAGCTTATGTCTCTGCCTTTCTAAATAATCCAAGAGAAAAAATAACTCAAAATATGAAAATGAAGCAGAGAAATATTAACATTTCATTGATAATGTTATATTGAAAATTCTACAGAGCAATCAAACAATAAGCAGTGTGGATGTTAACAAATGATTGCTTAAAAAATGGCTATAAGTGAATTTACTGAAATTCAAATTGAGTTTTCGTATACATATTTCGGAGGTGTGCAGAAATCGGATGTGCGGCCTACTGTGCGAGTCTGCTTTTTGGCTCAGATCACAAACACATCACAAAGAGTGGCATGTGGCAAAATTCGAAGAAGAAGAATATATATGTGTGAAAGAGTATCTCATATAAATAGTTTGTCTGGAGCAGAGCTTTGCCGCACTAACAGTACTTCGGCATTTCTCTCTCTCTCTCTCTCTTTCTCTCTCTCTCATATGTCAGATGTTTGTCCTGAGCAGACCCATGTCATCTTAACAGTACTTCTCAATTTATCTCTCTCTCTCATATGTCAGATGTTACGCCTCTGCAGCCGTTATGTTCAAATCATCAGTTCCGCCTCTGTAGCCGTTATGTTCAAATCATCAGTTCCGCCTCTGCAGCCGTTATGTTCAAATCATCAGTTCCGCCTCTGTAGCCGTTATGTTCAAATCATCAGTTCCACCTCTGCAGCCGTTATGTTCAAATCATCAGTTCCGCCTCTGCAGCCGTTATGTTCAAATCATCAGTTCCGCCTCTGCAGCCGTTATGTTCAAATCATCAGTTCCGCCTCTGCAGCCGTTATGTTCAAATCATCAGTTCCGCCTCTGCAGCCGTTATGTTCAAATCATCAGTTCCGCCTCTGCAGCCGTTATGTTCAAATCATCAGTTCCGCCTCTGCAGCCGTTATGTTCAAATCATCAGTTCCGCCTCTGCAGCCGTTATGTTCAAATCCAGCAGTTACATCCTGAATCCATCTTCTTCGTAGTAACTTTTTTTCTCCTCTTTGTCCTTCCATAATGGACTTCTTCAAAACTCTGTGTCTTTTTAAATATTCTTCTTCTTTCTTTGCGTTCGGTTTCGTATGCTCGTCTAAACCATGAGATGGGTTGCCTCTATGAAGCTGATGTAGTTGGAGTTCTTCGAGAGTTCCCATGCTTGGTCTGTAAGCTTTGTTCATGAGGCCATGTTTCATTTCGTTGGGGTATGTATGATGGACATGACTGCAGGATGTGCTCTGGAGTCTGTGTTTCTGTCTGGCATGCACACTGTGCAGTCTGAGCAGGCTTTATTCTGTGCATGTGTGGTTGGGCCTGAAGTGACCCTGTTCTTAGGCGAAAGATTGTTGTGTGCTGTTTTCTGTTCTGTCTGCTGATGGGATCTTGTGGGTGTTTGCTGTGGGTTTGTTGCCTCCAAACTTCTTTGAACTTTCACTTGATATGTGTTTTGATTTCAATTGTTTTATTTATATTTATAGCATTAGTCAGTTTTCTTTGATTTTGAGTTCTTTCTGGATCAATCTATTTGATTCTTGTCTGTCCATGATATACAACGGTTCTTTCTATAGCAATTATATTCAACAGCAAAATATGTCATGCCTTGTTAAATGTCCTGTTTCAATCATGCGAGTGTTGAGAGCCAAATTTGAGGTAAGATTAGAAACTGTTACTTGCCACGCTATGGTAAGAGGCGACTATAGGGTGTTTGGCTGAAATCGGATGCACGTGTCTAACTATGCAGAAGTCTATGCGTATAGTACAAACCAATGTGCAACGTATAGCACGTTCTTGTCAAGATCAAACATATCAAGAAGAGTGATTAATTTGGTCGGTAAGAACGAACGCAAAGAAAAGCAGAGAAGAACAGCTCATACGTCCACTGGGAATGCAGTCTTATTATTCTGTCGTCTCAATATACTTGATTTTGAAACGAACTCATTTTTTGCTCTCTCAGTCTGTGGTTGCATGCGGATACGTCTGGAGTCTGCTGAGTTGTGTGTACAGTGATGTACTGTTCTGTCTGTCAGTGTGTATGTCGTGTATGTGTGTTTGAAGAGACTAAGTTATTAAAAAGTAGAAATTTGTTCATTGGTTTTTGATTGGTTTGTGTGATTATCTGAAAGTTTTTAATATTGAACTTTGCAACTTTCAATCATACTTGACATGTCAAGTTGATGGTGCGGTTTTAGCAACTTGTTACTATGTCAGTAGGTATTCAATCATGAGATATATGGAGAAAGTAAGTTGATGGTACGGTTTTAGCAACTTGTTACTATGTCAGTAGGTATCCAATCATGAGATATATGGAGAAAGTAAGTTGATGGTACGGTTTTAGCAACTTGTTACTATGTCAGTAGGTATTCAATCATGAGATATATGGAGAAAGTAAGTTGATGGTACGGTTTTAGTAACTTGTTACTATGTCAGTAGGTATTCAATCATGAGATATATGGAGAAAGTAAGTTGATGGTACGGTTTTAGTAACTTGTTACTATGTCAGTAGGTATTCAATCATGAGATATATGGAGAAAGTAAGTTGATGGTACGGTTTTAGCAACTTGTTACTATGTCAGTAGGTATTCAATCATGAGATATATGGAGAAAGTAAGTTGATGGTACGGTTTTAGCAACTTGTTACTATGTCAGTAGGTATTCAATCATGAGATATATGAGAAAGTGTTTCATACCTAACTCCTCCCTCCTGTTTCAAATATCTAACCCCCCAACTATATCAAATCTTACCTCCTCCCCTGTTTCATTTCTATCAAACATTGTTTCATACCTAACCCACACCTATGATACCTAACCCACACTACTGCATACCTAACCCACACTACTGCATACCTAACCCAAACACTGTATGATATCTAACCCACACTACTGCATACCTAACCCAAACACTGTATGATATCTAACCCACACTACTTCATACCTAACCCACACACTGTATGATATCTAACTCACACTACTTCAACCTAACCCACACTGTATCATACCAACCCACACACGTACATATCAAACCCAATACTTAACCTAACCACACTACTTCACACCTAACCCACACACTGAATGATATCTAACTCACACTACTTCACACCTAACCCACACTGTATCATACTCAAACCCAACACACTGTATCATATCAAACCCACTACTTCATACCTAACCCACACTGTTTCATACCTAACCCACACTACTTCATACCTAACCCACACAATGTATGTTATCTAACTCATACTACTGCATACCTAACCCACACACTGTATGATATCTAACTGACGCTACTGCATACCTAACCCACACACGGTATCATACCAAACCCACTACTTCATACCTAACCCACACTATCTCCCACACAAAAATACTACTCCTACACCAATACCATCTCTTAATAATATTTATTCCATTAACCCGTAAACTACTCTGTCCTTGAACTTGTAATCACATTTAATCTATTCTTAGCTCTCCGTTATAAAAATACACTGCAGCTTTCTATCCATCCCGCTCTTATTTTCTTTCTTTCTGCATTCATTCTTTCTTTCTCTTAAATCTGCAAACATGTCTCTTGTTTTAAGAAAAGTGAGCGGACACGCCGGTGCCAGCACACGAGACCAGGCACGGACTGATGGCAGTAATCAGAGTAAATTAAAGAAGATCTTCAAATAACGGTTGGCACAATCTTCCAGGGACCGTCCTCTCCTCCCATTTCCCATTTTCCCTATTAGAGTACGGCTTATGTTTTCTCTTAGAGAATTGCAAGGATCATTCCGAGTTCCCATTTCTTGTCTGTCAAAATCTATCCTGTCGTTTCCTCTCTCCAGACACACTCAAATGTTCACACTTTCAATTCCTTTCACATGTAAACGCATTTTTCCCACACAATTTTTCAGAGAAGTTTTCTATAATTATATGTTCGTTTCACTGTCTGTCAGTTTATCACGATCCTTCCGTCTCATTATCAACATACGATCTATCTCATTTGATTTCATTTTCTCTCTCACGTTGTTTACACACACATACGGCGGGTACATTCAATCTGGTGAACTATGACCCTGTTGAACTCTGACATGCCTGCATAGTTCATAGACTGTCCAGAATTCCGATAGAGCTATGTTTCAGAGTGACCATTTCATGTTTTAATATTCTATAGTTAGTTCAATCGTATTTCGAAATCTCTTCATAATTCTACGAGCACAGATTAGATTAGGCCACGCAAAAGATGGACCTCAGAGATAACAGAGGCGACGAAAGAGACTATCTACGAAGCGCATACTAGGGCCCGTTTTAGAAATCTCTTCCTGACCTGACGCTGTGAGGCATACAGGATTCGAGAAAGAAGAAGAAGAAGTTCAATCGTATTCATCATTGCCACTATGAACATCATCAACATCATGATCATCATCATTTAACATCATCATCAGCATCGTCACCATCACCCGTGTGTTGCCAGTGCTCGTAAGGGAGCAATGAATAGTAACACTGCGACCTACAAGGCATGTCGTAAGAGGCGGTTGAGGTAGGGGCCTAGGGAAGCTACCTTAGTAAATAAACAGTGTCGCGAAAATCGGATGTTTGGCCTGCCTGTCGGCGCATAACTAGTACAACATACAGTCGCTCTTAGGATCAGATCACATAGAGTGTTTAACAAGCTGTCAATATGGAGCGTTCGAAGAAGAAGAAGCAGCAGCATCACCATCTAGCGTGTCAATGTCAGAACTAGACCACCGTGACATCAGCTGTAAATGTCACCATGTCCTGTGTGAGGTGTCAGACGTCTGTCGTAGTCATACTCAACTTGTCAACGACATCTTGATAATTATTGGAGTGATCCCTGTTCTCAATGTAGGTGAGATCGAGTTCCTAGTCATATCGGATACGGACCATAAAACATAGGTTCCGTGTTCAATTTGAGCACGTAGGAGAACCATTGACAGTTCACAATCGAGAAGGGCAGGCTGGAAAGCCCCTGTCCGGGAAAGGTTCATTAGAAAAGATTTAAAAAAATAAAATTTCTACAAAATATCTTTATCATCTTCAAAATTAGATCGAAGACCCTCGCCGGTGTTACGGAGTTCGTTCATTGCCACTGAGATCTTCCTGGGTAAGAAAAAGATCGGAGCACGCATGGTAGCTCACCGAAGTGCAATGTTGATTGTCCAATCAATCAATCAATCCATCTCTTGATCTCACATCTAACTTTTACATTCCTCGCTTCTATTCTTCATGCTTCTCACTTAATTTCACACACATATATAAATATATATATTTTGCAGACCTCCAGCTACTCTCTCTCTCTCTCTCTTTCTTTCTTTCTTTCTCTCATTCTTGACCTCAGATCCTCACATATCAATGTCCACAATTCTGTCCTATTTTCCTTTTGTCTATTGTCTCCCATAATTCTAGCTGATGTCATTACTAGCTACCAGGGATGTATTTCCGGCCTAGTTTCCTCCATTATGCCAACTTGTCCTTGGAGTTTAGACTTGAGTTACCTTCACAAATAAGGTTCGTAAACATTTTATAGTCTGCCTTTGTTCAAGTTACCAACATTGTGTTGTTTTTTGCCCTCGTCTCTTCCTCCGTGCTCACTGTGCGTACTCTTTATACATCACTTTCAATATATCTCACACGTTACTTTTCTGTGGTTAAATGACACATTTGTGACACGTTACTTCTTTGTGGATAAATGACACATTTGTGACATGTTACTTTCTGTGGTTAAATGACACATTTGCGATGGCTCCACAAGGGAGCGAACCTGGTTACTGTGGCACGAGAGGCGAGAATATGTATATTCTTCTTTCTTCTTCTTCCAATGCTCCATATCCACCATTTGTTAACCACTCTGTGTGATTTGTATGTCATCCGAACTTAAGATAAGAGCTATTGTACGTTGTGCCAGTTATGCGCCTACCAGTAAGCGCTGGGACAGCATATCCGATTTCTGCGACGTTTTTTATTTACCAGGGTAGTCTCCATAGGCCCTACGTCAGTCGCTTCTTACCACATGCCTTGTAGGTCGCAGTGTTGCTATTCTTTGCTCCCCTTTCAAGCCCCGGCAACGAGTCTAAATGAGCCTTATTCTGTTTGTCTTTTCGCCTAGCTCTCTAACGTCCACATTCCTGTCCCTACTCTCACGAAACAAGCCCAAATCTCCGTGCCTTGAGTGGGCTGAAATCCCCTGAAATTGCTTTTCAGTATTGAATAAACCACAAGATTAGAGAAAATTGCGTTTCGCCGGGTTGTGACACACAGGCCGTAATAGGCTTTCACTGAGAGAAAAATCCGCCCGGAACAAATGCTTGCAGTCAATTTAGGTAGCGAATGACCCTGCATGCAGATTGCCTGATTGTACTCCGATTATTTTAATTCACCTTTCGGCTGTGACTGTTTGGATGGGTAGTTGGCAATGTTCACCAAAGTCCATGGGAACGGAGCGAATAATGCATACATTATGAAAGAGCAATACGTACAGAAATAC
Source organism: Arion vulgaris (assembly GCA_020796225.1). Lineage (NCBI taxonomy): Eukaryota > Metazoa > Mollusca > Gastropoda > Stylommatophora > Arionidae > Arion > Arion vulgaris. Next base: position 16,069,472 of record CM036761.1, read on the forward strand.
TCCCGCAGAAATAATGTATTGCTATTAATAATCTGAAATTTATATTACAACGGTTCTCAACTTTGCTGAAATCTTATTTATAAACAGTAGTTGACTGAGTCTTCTTCTTCTTCTTCTTCTTCTTCAAACGCTCCATATAGACCACATGTTAACCAATCGTTGTGATTTGTATGTGATCTGAGATTTGAATGTGATCTGAGATTTGAATGTGATCTGAGATTTGAATGTGATCTGAGATTTGAATGTGATCCGAGATTTGAATGTGATCTGAGATTTGAATGTGATCTGAGATTTGAATGTGATCTGAGATTTGAATGTGATCTGAGTCTAAAAGCGATTGTACATTGTGCCAGTTATGCGCCTACAAGTAGACCAACACGTCCGATTTCTGCGCTTTTTATTTACTACGATAACTTCCATAGGTCCCTAACATAGTCGCTTTACGGCATGCCTTGTAGATCGCAGTGTTACTATTCTCTGCTCTCCTTCCGAGCCCCGGGTTGATTGTGTCTAAAATGTTGGTTTGCCAGGAGACAAAGGTGGACAGGTAGAGAAAGGGGGCGAGTACCGGTTGCTATAAAGCTTTCATTTAAAGGCAGCAAATCTAATATTTTAAATAGTATTTACCCTATTTGTTATCTTCAAATAATTGTTATATTATTTACACTATTTGTTATCTTCAAATAATTGTTATATTATTTACACTATTTGTTATCTTCAAATAATTGTTATATTATTTACACTATTTGTTATCTTCAAATAATTGTTATATTATTTACACTATTTGTTATTTTCAAATAATTGTTATATTATTTACACTATTTGTTATTTTCAAATAATTGTTATATTATTTACACTATTTGTTATTTTCAAATAATTGTTATATTATTTACACTATTTGTTATCTTCAAATAATTGTTATATTATTTACACTATTTGTTATTTTCAAATAATTGTTATATTATTTACACTATTTGTTATCTTCAAATAATTGTTATATTATTTACACTATTTGTTATCTTCAAATAATTGTTATATTATTTACACTATTTGTTATCTTCAAATAATTGTTATATTATTTACACTATTTGTTATTTTCAAATAATTGTTATATTATTTACACTATTTGTTATTTTCAAATAATTGTTATATTATTTACACTATTTGTTATTTTCAAATAATTGTTATATTATTTACACTATTTGTTATCTTCAAATAATTGTTATATTATTTACACTATTTGTTATCTTCAAATAATTGTTATATTATTTACACTATTTGTTATCTTCAAATAATTGTTATATTATTTACACTATTTGTTATTTTCAAATAATTGTTATATTATTTACAGTATTTGTTATTTTCAAATAATTGTTATATTATTTACACTATTTGTTATCTTCAAATAATTGTTATATTATTTACACTATTTGTTATTTTCAAATAATTGTTATATTATTTACACTATTTGTTATCTTCAAAATTGTAAAAAAAAATTGTGTATAAAATGGTAATTAGCAAGCATATGTGAATTGTTTGCCAGGCAGACAGAAATAAATAAATACAAAAGAGACGATAACGATGGATTAGATATGTCTTCATTATCATAAAATAAAGGTGTACAAAATATGCAATGCAGTTGTCAGCGGAAAAAGGAAAAACCAAGTGGTATATGGAGGCGAGCTTATGAAACAGAGCTCAGTGACATGCATAGGACCAGGTTTGAAATAGAAAGAGAGATACAAGATCAACTCGAGTGGACATATTTTTGTCCCTGCCTTAATTGTCCTTGGATACGACAAGGATTTATGTTGATGCTAATATAACTGTGCTGTAGTTTACACTGTTATCAATGCATTTTGGGCAGAAAGCGATGTGGATAAGTGTACAGATAGATTGATTGAAAGAACCATCACCATTGCATTTATGTGAATAACCATGTGGGCGAGAATCTTTTTCTTGCACAGGAAGATTTCAGCGGCAGTGGACGAACTCCGTAGAACCGGCGAGGGTCCACTACGTAATTTTCAAGATGTTAAATATTTTAAGGATTTAAAAAATTAATTTTGCCTGGGCGACGACTTTCTAACCTGCATTTCTCAATTATGAACTGTCAAGAGTTTTTTTATGAGCTCAGCTTGAACACGAGATGTACGTTTTATCGTCCGTCTCCGATAGGAGTAGGAACTCGAGCAGGATCTACACTAAGATCAGGGATCTCGGGAAAAAATATCTCAATGACTACACAAGGGAGAGAACCAAGTAACTTTGGAACTAGAGTCGAGTACTTACGCTCTACGTCAGAGACCCTTAAATATACGTCAATAATATTCAACAACAACAGACAAATAGACAGGAATATAAAAGAAGCTCCTCCTACCTTCAGCGTCATGTAATTCATCCGAAATGTCCAGATTTGTTTCAACTTCTAAGGTCGGCATGTCGTGTAAATTATCCTTATCAGGTATCACAGGCTCTAAACAAGGGGGACTACTGTCTTTCCTATCCATGATTTCTTCGCTATATGCGTCTGATTGGAGATGAACAAGAAAGATTAAATTAATTGTTTGAAAAAACAAAACACAACAACAGATGAAGCTTAAATATCACACATTAAAACTAACAGATTTACACACAGTTGAGTGCAACAAATAAATGATGTATACACAGTTGAGTGCAACAAATAAATGATGTACACACAGTTGAGTGCAACAAATAAATGATGTCTAGAACACAATACAAAATAGATTCATTAATTGACACAGCAACACATTTCAACTAACATCTTTCATCTGTTCCTTTCTCCAATCCTGGTTTTGCCTCACAGTGTCAGGATAAGATGAGATTTCTCCAATCCTGGTTTTGCCTCACAGTGTCAGGATAAGATGAGATTTCTCCAATCCTGGTTTTGCCTCACAGTGTCAGGATAAGATGAGCTTTCTCCAATCCTGGTTTTGCCTCACAGCGTCAGGATAAGATGAGATTTCTCCAATCCTGGTTTTGCCTCACAGCGTCAGGATAAGATGAGATTTCTCCAATCCTGGTTTTGCCTCACAGCGTCAGGATAAGATGAGATTTCTCCAATCCTGGTTTTGCCTCACAGCGTCAGGATAAGATGAGATTTCTCCAATCCTGGTTTTGCCTCACAGTGTCAGGATAAGATGAGATTTCTCCAATCCTGGTTTTGCCTCACAGTGTCAGGATAAGATGAGATTTCTCCAATCCTGGTTTTGCCTCACAGCGTCAGGATAAGAAGAGATTTCTAGAACAGACCCGTGGGTACGCTTCATAAATAATGTTTTTCGTCGCCACTGTTATCTCTGAGGTCCATCTTTTGCGCGGCCTATTTTGCTTTGTATCCATTGTATCGAAACAACATTGCTCTTTGAGGTGCACTGTCCGTTGGTAATCTGATTATGTTGTCGAACTCTTTCATTTGTTGTTTCTCGATGAAGATCAGTACTGATGTTGTACTCACTTTTTCCTGATGTCTTCATTTCTAAACTGGTATCTTCTTGTTACACCCAGCATTCTGCGTAGACACTTCATCTCTGTCGTGACTAGTTTTCTTCTATCGTTTGATGTCAGCGTCCAGGTTTGGCATTGGTAACATAATGTAGGGAGAAAGATTGTGTTGAACATTGTTCTTTTTGTGTTCATGGTGACATGTTTGCATTTTAAAATTGGAGCCATTTGTTCTATCATGTGATTTGCTTTGTTGCATCTGTGTTGAATTTTCTTAGCCATTCTTCAGTTTTCTGAAAAAAAACTAAGATATGTAAGTTAGAGAATATGAGATAAATTCAATGACAGCTAGATCCCAGATAGAACTCCGTAGCACCAGTGATTACACCACTGCTCAGATATAAAGATGTCTGCTTGGCTTCAATGAAGAACTTTTTTATAGGTCCCAGCAGATGGGAAGAACTAGCTGATGAAAAGCAAAATTGCCAAAGGGTGCAGAGTCTTTTGAGAAAATACTTATGTATGAGCTGAAAGACAAGAGAGAAAAGCGAAAACTCAGAAGTTGTCATAGTAAACTTGCTAATTGACCGTCTGTAAAGATGAAAAGGGCCATATATATTATTACAAGTAATATTCCAATCGTCACTTGACGTGGGCGTCTTCGTAACCATCAGTCAGGTACGCCTCAATATATAAAAACGTTGTACAACAATGCTCTAGATGATATTAGTTTGAAAGTGATTGTGCATGATGGTTTACTGTTAAATTGGCAAGGACGTTTTTCGAATAACGTATGAGCGTAAACCGAGTATTGAGATTAAGTTTGAAAATCCTTGTCAATTCCATGTCAGCGATGTTTGCTATGAGACGTTCTAGGAGACTTAACGTTCTAGGAGACTTAACGTTCTAGGAGACTTAACGTTCTAGGAGACTTAACGTTCTAGGAGACATGATTAGAGATAAGATAAGTTAAACAATGTTTTATACCATTATGTCATGCAACTAGCAACACATTGAACAAATCTATGATACAATCTAGAGCTGGATGTTGTAACCTATACTACACGATCTATTATGTCATGCAACTAGCAACACATTGAACAAATCTATGATACAATCTAGAGCTGGATGTTGTAAGCTATACTACACGATCTATTATGTCATGCAACTAGCAACACATTGAACAAATCTATGATACAATCTAGAGCTGGATGTTGTAAGCTATACTACACGATCTATTATATCATGCAACTAGCAACACATTGAACAAATCTATGATACAATCTAGAGCTGGATGTTGTAAGCTATACTACACGATCTATTATGTCATGCAACTAGCAACACATTGAACAAATCTATGATACAATCTAGAGCTGGATGTTGTAAGCTATACTACACGATCTATTATATCATGCAACTAGCAACACATTGAACAAATCTATGATACAATCTAGAGCTGGATGTTGTAACCTATACTACACGATCTATTATGTCATGCAACTAGCAACACATTGAACAAATCTATGATACAATCTAGAGCTGGATGTTGTAACCTATACTACACGATCTATTATGTCATGCAACTAGCAACACATTGAACAAATCTATGATACAATCTAGAGCTGGATGTTGTAAGCTATACTACACGATCTATTATGTCATGCAACTAGCAACACATTGAACAAATCTATGATACAATCTAGAGCTGGATGTTGTAACCTATACTACACGATCTATTATGTCATGCAACTAGCAACACATTGAACAAATCTATGATACAATCTAGAGCTGGATGTTGTAACCTATGCTACACGATCTATTATGTCATGCAACTAGTAACACATTGAACAAATCTATTATACAATCTAGAGCTGGATGTTGTAACCTATACTACACGGTCTATTATGTCATGCAACTAGCAACACATTGAACAAATCTATGATACAATCTAGAGCTGGATGTTGTAACCTATACTACACGATCTATTATGTCATGCAACTAGCAACACATTGAACAAATCTATGATACAATCTAGAGCTGGTTGTTGTAACCTATACTACACGATCTATTATGTCATGCAGCTAGTAACACATTGAACAAATCTATGATACAATCTAGAGCTGGTTGTTGTAACCTATACTACACGGTCTATTATGTCATGCAACTAGCAACACATTGAACAAATCTATGATACAATCTAGAGCTGGTTGTTGTAACCTATACTACACGGTCTATTATGTCATGCAACTAGCAACACATTGAACAAATCTATTATACAATCTAGAGCTGGTTGCATTAACTCATGCTACACTGTCTAGAAAAATAAGTGTTTAAGTACTGTATTTTTCCAAACAACATTTTAAAATGGATGGTTCTTTAATCACATTCTAAAAGATAAGGTTAGGAGGTACCCATGGAATCATCAAATAAGTGGTTTCTGGTTTATAGAAAAACTCAATTTCTTTGTTTATTTTGTATCCTTTGCTTGATGAAGGGATTTTGGTCGAAACTTCGTTGTATGTTGTTTTTGGATTTTGTAAAACTGCTTTGCTTCATTGTTACGTGTTTTGTCTTTGTTACATAGTTTTTAGTTTTACTGCAGTCTTTCTATCGATAACTTTGTTACATAGTTTTACTGCAGTCTTTATATCGATAACTTTGCTACATAGTTTTACTGCAATCTTTATTTATATCGATAATAATATTCCCCCAATATACCTTCCATGCAGGAACATCAGAAGATTATAGGAATACAATAATAGTTGCCATCTGGAAGACGCAAGGAAACAAAATGGATTGTACGATACAGTGTATACAGAGTAAAAAACCGTCCACGATAAAGGTAGACTTAAGAAATAACAGAGATGGTGAAAAACACTATCTATGAAACACACACAAAAGCCCGTTCTATAAATCTCTTCTTATCATGACGCAATGTGGAGCGTCTGGTCGTATGGATTAGCACGCAGCTCCCATGTGCAAAACCAGGGTACAATCCAAGGTAAGGCCAAGCGGTGTTTTATGTCGGGGGCATAAAGAAAGATCCTAACCTGAACAATTTCGCAGCGACTGCACTGGCAATGCAGTTATTAAATTCCATAGACACATGTTCCCCCCTTGTTCTACACTACTGAAAGGTGCTAGAGCAACATGTTCCCCCCTTGTTCTACACTACTGAAAGGTGCTAGAGCAACATGTTCCCTTGTTCTACACTACTGAAAGGTGATAGAGCAACATGTTCCCCCTTGTTCTACACTACTGAAAGGTGCTAGAGCAACATGTCTCCCTTGTTCTACACTACTGAAAGGTGATAGAGCAACATGTTCCCCCCTTGTTCTACACTACTGAAAGGTGATAGAGCAACATGTTCCCCCCTTGTTCTACACTACTGAAAGGTGCTAGAGCAACATGTTCCCCCCTTGTTCTACACTACTGAAAGGTGCTAGAGCAACATGTTCCCCCCTTGTTCTACACTACTGAAAGGTGCTAGAGCAACATGTTCCCCCCTTGTTCTACACTACTGAAAGGTGATAGAGCAACATGTTCCCCCTTATTCCTTGTTCTACACTACTGAAAGATGATAGAGCAACATGTTCCCCCTTGTTCCTTGTTCTACACTACTGAAAGGTGATAGAGCAACATGTTCCCCCCTTGTTCTACACTACTGAAAGGTGATAGAGCAACATGTTCCCCCCTTGTTCTACACTACTGAAAGGTGATAGAGCAACATGTTCCCCCCTTGTTCTACACTACTGAAAGGTGCTAGAGCAACATGTCCCCTTGTTCTACACTACTGAAAGGTGATAGAGTAAAATGTTCCCCCCTTGTTCTATACTACTGAAAGGTGATAGAGCAACATGTTCCCCCCTTGTTCTACACTACTGAAAGGTGATAGAGCAACATGTTCCCCCTTGTTCTACACTACTGAAAGGTGATAGAGCAACATGTTCCCCCCTTGTTCTACACTACTGAAAGGTGATAGAGCAACATGTTCCCCCCTTGTTCTACACTACTGAAAGGTGATAGAGCAACATGTTCCCCCCTTGTTCTACACTACTGAAAGGTGATAGAGCAACATGTTCCCCCCTTGTTCTACACTACTGAAAGGTGCTAGAGCAACATGTTCCCCCTTATTCCTTGTTCTACACTACTGAAAGATGATAGAGCAACATGTTCCCCCTTGTTCCTTGTTCTACACTACTGAAAGGTGATTGAGCAACATGTTCCCCCTTGTTCCTTGTTCTACACTACTGAAAGATGATAGAGCAACATGTTCCCCCTTGTTCTACACTACTGAAAGGTGCTAGAGCAACATGTTCCCTTGTTCTACACTACTGAAAGGTGATAGAGCAACATGTTCCCCCCTTGTTCTACACTACTGAAAGGTGATAGAGCAACATGTTCCCCCTTGTTCTACACTACTGAAAGGTGCTACAGCAACATGTTCCCCCCTTGTTCTACACTACTGAAAGGTGATAGAGCAACATGTTCCCCCCTTGTTCTACACTACTGAAAGATGATAGAGCAACATGTTCCCCCTTGTTCCTTGTTCTACACTACTGAAAGGTGCTAGAGCAACATGTTCCCCCCTTGATCTACACTACTGAAAGGTGATAGAGCAACATGTTCCCCCTTGTTCTACACTACTGAAAGGTCATAGAGCAACATGTTCCCCCCTTGTTCTACACTACTGAAAGGTGATAGAGCAACATGTTCCCCCTTGTTCTACACTACTGAAAGGGGATAGAGCAACATGTTCCCCCTTGTTCTACACTACTGAAAGGTGCTACAGCAACATGGTCCCCCTTGTTCTACACTACTGAAAGGTGATAGAGCAACATGTTCCCCCCTTGTTCTACACTACTGAAAGGTGATAGAGCAACATGTTCCCCCCTTGTTCCTTGTTCTACACTACTGAAAGGTGCTAGAGCAACATGTTCCCCCCTTGATCTACACTACTGAAAGGTGATAGAGCAACATGTTCCCCCTTGTTCTACACTACTGTAAGGTCATAGACCAACATGTTCCCCCTTGTTCTACACTACTGAAAGGTCATAGAGCAACATGTTCCCCCCTTGTTCTACACTACTGAAAAGTGATAGAGCAACATGTTCCCCCTTGTTCTACACTACTGAAAGGTGATAGAGCAACATGTTCCCCCCTTGTTCTACACTACTGAAAGATGATAGAGCAACATGTTCCCCCTTGTTCTACACTACTGAAAGGTGATAGAGCAACATGTCCCCCTTGTTCTACACTACTGAAAGGTGATAGAGCAACATGTTCCCCCCTTGTTCTACACTACTGAAAAGTGATAGAGCAACATGTTCCCCATTGTTCTACACTACTGAAAGGTGATAGAGCAACATGTTCCCCTTGATCTACACTACTGAAAAGTGATAGAGCAACATGTTCCCCCTTGTTCTACACTACTGAAAGGTGCTACAGCAACATGTTCCCTTGTTCTACACTACTGAAAGGTGATAGAGCAACATGTTCCCCCCTTGTTCTACACTACTGAAAGGTCATAGAGCAACATGTTCCCCCCTTGTTCTACACTACTGAAAGGTCATAGAGCAACATGTTCCCTTGTTCTACACTACTGAAAGGTGATAGAGCAACATGTTCCCCCCTTGTTCTACACTACTGAAAGGTCATAGAGCAACATGTTCCCCCCTTGTTCTACACTACTGAAAGGTGCTAGAGCAACATGTTCCCCCCTTGTTCTACACTACTGAAAGGTGATAGAGCAACATGTTCCCCCCTTGTTCTACACTACTGAAAGGTGCTAGAGCAACATGTTCCCTTGTTCTACACTACTGAAAGGTGATAGAGCAACATGTTCCCCCCTTGTTCTACACTACTGAAAGGTGATAGAGCAACATGTTCCCCCCTTGTTCTACACTACTGAAAGGTGCTAGAGCAACATGTTCCCCCCTTGTTCTACACTACCGAAAGGTGATACAGCAACATGTTCCCCCTTGTTCTACACTACTGAAAAGTGATAGAGCAACATGTTCCCCCTTGTTCTACACTACTGAAAGGTGCTACAGCAACATGTTCCCCCTTGTTCTACACTACTGAAAGGTGCTAGAGCAACATGTTCCCCATTGTTCTACACTACTGAAAGGTGATAGAGCAACATGTTCCCCCTTGTTCTACACTACTGAAAGGTCATAGAGCAACATGTTCCCCCCTTGTTCTACACTACTGAAAGGTCATAGAGCAACATGTTCCCCCTTGTTCTACACTACTGAAAGGTGCTAGAGCAACATGTTCCCCCCTTGTTCTACACTACTGAAAGGTGATAGAGCAACATGTTCCCCCCTTGTTCTACACTACTGAAAGATGATAGAGCAACATGTTCCCTCCTTGTTCTACACTACTGAAAGGTGATAGAGCAACATGTTCCCCCCTTGTTCTACACTACTGAAAGGTCATAGAGCAACATGTTCCCCCCTTGTTCTACACTACTGAAAGGTGCTAGAGCAACATGTTCCCTTGTTCTACACTACTGAAAGGTGATAGAGCAACATGTTCCCCCTTGTTCTACACTACTGAAAGGTGCTAGAGCAACATGTTCCCCCCTTGTTCTACACTACTGAAAGGTGATAGAGCAACATGTTCCCCCCTTGTTCTACACTACTGAAAGGTGATAGAGCAACATGTTCCCCCCTTGTTCTACACTACTGAAAGGTGCTAGAGCAACATGTTCCCCCCTTGTTCTACACTACCGAAAGGTGATACAGCAACATGTTCCCCCTTGTTCTACACTACTGAAAAGTGATAGAGCAACATGTTCCCCCTTGTTCTACACTACTGAAAGGTGCTACAGCAACATGTTCCCCCCTTGTTCTACACTACTGAAAGGTGCTAGAGCAACATGTTCCCCATTGTTCTACACTACTGAAAGGTGATAGAGCAACATGTTCCCCCTTGTTCTACACTACTGAAAGGTCATAGAGCAACATGTTCCCCCCTTGTTCTACACTACTGAAAGGTCATAGAGCAACATGTTCCCCCCTTGTTCTACACTACTGAAAGGTGCTAGAGCAACATGTTCCCCCCTTGTTCTACACTACTGAAAGGTGATAGAGCAACATGTTCCCCCCTTGTTCTACACTACTGAAAGATGATAGAGCAACATGTTCCCTCCTTGTTCTACACTACTGAAAGGTGATAGAGCAACATGTTCCCCCCTTGTTCTACACTACTGAAAGGTGATAGAGCAACATGTTCCCCCCTTGTTCTACACTACTGAAAGGTCATAGAGCAACATGTTCCCCCCTTGTTCTACACTACTGAAAGGTGATAGAGCAACATGTTCCCCCTTGTTCTACACTACTGAAAAGTGATAGAGCAACATGTTCCCCCTTGTTCTACACTACTGAAAGGTGATAGAGCAACATGTTCCCCCCTTGTTCTACACTACTGAAAGGTGCTAGAGCAACATGTTCCCCCCTTGTTCTACACTACTGAAAGGTGATAGAGCAACATGTTCCCCCTTGTTCTACACTACTGAAAGGTGCTACAGCAACATGTTCCCCCCTTGTTCCTTGTTCTACACTACTGAAAGGTGCTAGAGCAACATGTTCCCCCCTTGTTCTACACTACTGAAAGGTGCTAGAGCAACATGTTCCCCCCTTGTTCCTTGTTCTACACTACTGAAAGGTGCTAGAGCAACATGTTCCCCCCTTGTTCTACACTACTGAAAGGTGCTAGAGCAACATGTCCCCCCTTGTTCTACACTACTGAAAGGTGTTAGAGCAACATGTTCCCCATTGTTCTACACTACTGAAAGGTGTTAGAGCAACATGTTCCCCCTGGTTCTACACTACTGAAAGGTCATAGAACAGAACACTTAAGGCGGTGTAGTACAGGAGAAAACACGCACCTGTAGAACTTAATGGCTGCATTGCTAGTAAAGCGGTATGACAGACATTTGCGACTTAGAAAAATTATCATGACGCTGTGTAGCAAAACAGGATTAGCGAAAACAAAACGAAGCCACTCAAGAATGAAAAAGGTTCCTTGACTTTTATATTTAAAAAAACAGTCCAATCTTGAAAACTGTCTTCAGTTTCAAAATGAGATATCTTTCTGCAAAACAGTCCCACGTCAGTGCAGGATAATTGTACTTTACTTACAAGTACTTTACAACGTATTCGGAGAAAAGCTTGACTCTAGTACCTCATCTTAACTGTACCTGTTACTACAACGTACATCCTGACCCAACTGGTGTCACAGTTGTGTCATGTTCTGAGCCATCAAGGAAGTATACGTTTGAGCTCTTGTTCTCTGTGTTATGCAGTGCAGTTTCTAACCTCCACTCCAGGTTCCATACACATTATGACATTGAGAAATAAAGAATGAAGTGGTTTCACAGTATACACAGTCTTCTAGAACAGAACGTCATGAAAGAATGTGAGAGGAAGAACACGAAAAATATGGTTAGATAGCATAGCAGAATATCCTGTCAAACAGCAATAATAACAATCACCCAAGCCAAGAGAACAGAGCAAGACAAACCAGAAAACCACGACACTGGGCGACAACACGGTAACAGTGTCTTTACTTTTGTCCTCTGAAACCGCGACACTGGACGACAACCCGGTAACAGTGTGACGACAAAAAAAGAAAGATACACTGAAAAGAAAGCAACAAGAAGCGATGTGAACAGGGCGTGAGAGTTTACCGTCAGTGGACAACTACGACGAGTGGTACTTTCTGACGGCAACGAGCCCTCAAACCTCTTGAACCTTGACCTCTTTTGCTTTAAGCACCCTTCAAACAAAAGCCACTTCAATCAAAATGAGCAGACGATCTTCCCATCCCAGTAGTCTATTTTGAGAAGAAAAATAAAGTACACTTAACCGCGGTTAAAACGATAACTTATCACTGGCACAGTCACGTTACGATTTTCCCGTCTGTCTTTATTTTTACCTTTTTTTTCAAAAATAAATGAATATGCAATATTGAACAAAATAAATGAATATGCACTATTGAACAAAATAAATGAATATGCACTATTGAACAAAATAAATGAATATGCACTATTGAACAAAAGAAATAAATATGCAATATTAAACAAAATAAATAAATATGCACTATTGAACAAAATAAATGAATATGCACTATTGAACAAAATAAATGAATATGCACTATTGAACAAAATAAATGAATATGCACTATTGAACAAAATAAATGAATATGCACTATTAAACAAAATAAATGAATATGCACTATTGAACAAAAGAAATGAATATGCACTATTGAACAAAAGAAATAAATATGCACTATTGAACAAAAGAAATGAATATGCACTATTGAACAAAAGAAATGAATATGCACTATTGAACAAAAGAAATGAATATGCAATATTAAACAAAAGAAATGAATATGCACTATTGAACAAAAGAAATAAATATGCACTATTGAACAAAAGAAATGAATATGCACTATTGAACAAAAGAAATGAATATGCACTATTGAACAAAATAAATGAATATGCACTATTGAACAAAAGAAATGAATATGCACTATTGAACAAAAGAAATAAATATGCACTATTGAACAAAAGAAATGAATATGCACTATTGAACAAAAGAAATGAATATGCACTATTGAACAAAAAGGCAGTGAGGGGCACCTAGTGCAGAAAAAGCATAACGCATATTTCAGCTTTACATTGTATTCTTCTGTTACTTCTTCTTCTTCCGTTGAGTTTGATTGATTGATAGAACCATCATCATTGCACTTCGGTAAGTAACCATGTGTGCTCTGATCTCTTTCTTACACAGGAAAATCCCAGCTGCAGTGCAGAACTCCATAGCACCGGCACGGGTCCCCGATGTAATCTTGAAGATGGTGAATATATTTTTGCAGGAATTTTATTGTAAATCTTTTCTAATGAATTTTATTCAATCTACAAAGCATGTCGTAAGAGGCGGCGACTGAGGTAGGGTCCTAGAGAAGCTACCCTAGAAATCAGATGTGCTGGTCTACTTGTAGACGCATAGCTGGCACAACGCACAGTCGCTCTTAGGCTCAGATCACATACAAATCACAAAGCGTAATTAACAAGTGGTCGATATTGAGCGTTTGAAGAAAAAGGAGAAGAAGAAATCTGAAAAAGTTGAAGTAGCATCAAGTTCAAAAACATTACTGTTCATTTAGATAAATTGCTTTGCAAAACCTGGCTAGAGATATGATGTTGTCAAACATGGCGCTCGACTGTGATAGAGTGTGTGCATGGTCGTAACTTTGGTTTCTACTACTGTCTTCAAGTATTGCTTTCTACGTGTGTGAGATAATTGAGATTAAATGATTGTTAGGACCATCATCATTTCACTTCAGTGAGTAACCTTATGTGCTTCGATCTCTTTCTTACACATGAAGATCTCAGCTGCAGTGCACGAGCTCCGTAGCACCGGCGAGGGTCTCTGGTGTAATTTTGAAGAAGGTGTAGATATGTAGGTTGGAATTTTATTTTTAATCTTTTCTAATGAGTTTTGTCTTGGCAACGACTTTCTCTTTTCTAATGAGTTTTGTCTTGGCAACGACTTTCTCTTTTCTAATGAGTTTTGTCTTGGCAACGACTTTCTCTTTTCTAATGAGTTTTGTCTTGGCAACGACTTTCTCTTTTCTAATGAGTTTTGTCTTGGCAACGACTTTCTCTTTTCTAATGAGTTTTGTCTTGGCAACGACTTTCTTTTCTAATAAGTTTTGTCTGGGCAACGACTTTCTCTTTTCTAATGAGTTTTGTCTGGGCAACGACTTTCTCTTTTCTAATAAGTTTTGTCTTGGCAACGACTTTCTCTTTTCTAATAAGTTTTGTCTTGGCAACGACTTTCTCTTTTCTAATAATTTTGTCTTGGCAACGACTTTCTCTTTTCTAATGAGTTTTGTCTTGGCAACGACTTTCTCTTTTCTAATGAGTTTTGTCTTGGCAACGACTTTTTCTTTTCTAATGAGTTTTGTCTTGGCAACGACTTTCTTTTTCTAATGAGTTTTGTCTTGGCAACGACTTTCTTTTTTAATGAGTTTTGTCTTGGCAACGACTTTCTCTTTTCTAATGAGTTTTGTCTTGGCAACGACTTTCTCTTTTCTAATGAGTTTTGTCTTGGCAACGACTTTCTCTTTTCTAATAAGTTTTGTCTGGGCAACGACTTTCTCTTTTCTAATGAGTTTTGTCTGGGCAACGACTTTCTCTTTTCTAATAAGTTTTGTCTTGGCAACGACTTTCTCTTTTCTAATAAGTTTTGTCTTGGCAACGACTTTCTCTTTTCTAATAATTTTGTCTTGGCAACGACTTTCTCTTTTCTAATGAGTTTTGTCTTGGCAACGACTTTCTCTTTTCTAATGAGTTTTGTCTTGGCAACGACTTTCTCTTTTCTAATGAGTTTTGTCTTGGCAACGACTTTCTCTTTTCTAATGAGTTTTGTCTTGGCAACGACTTTCTCTTTTCTAATGAGTTTTGTCTTGGCAACGACTTTCTCTTTTCTAATGAGTTTTGTCTTGGCAACGACTTTCTCTTTTCTAATAAGTTTTGTCTGGGCAACGACTTTCTCTTTTCTAATGAGTTTTGTCTGGGCAACGACTTTCTCTTTTCTAATAAGTTTTGTCTTGGCAACGACTTTCTCTTTTCTAATAAGTTTTGTCTTGGCAACGACTTTCTCTTTTCTAATAATTTTGTCTTGGCAACGACTTTCTCTTTTCTAATGAGTTTTGTCTTGGCAACGACTTTCTCTTTTCTAATGAGTTTTGTCTTGGCAACGACTTTCTCTTTTCTAATGAGTTTTGTCTTGGCAACGACTTTCTCTTTTCTAATGAGTTTTGTCTTGGCAACGACTTTCTCTTTTCTAATGAGTTTTGTCTTGGCAACGACTTTCTCTTTTCTAATGAGTTTTGTCTTGGCAACGACTTTCTCTTTTCTAATGAGTTTTGTCTTGGCAACGACTTTCTCTTTTCTAATAAGTTTTGTCTGGGCAACGACTTTCTCTTTTCTAATGAGTTTTGTCTGGGCAACGACTTTCTCTTTTCTAATAAGTTTTGTCTTGGCAACGACTTTCTCTTTTCTAATGAGTTTTGTCTTGGCAACGACTTTCTCTTTTCTAATAAGTTTTGTCTTGGCAACGACTTTCTCGTTTCTAATGAGTTTTGTCTTGGCAACGACTTTCTCTTTTCTAATGAGTTTTGTCTTGGCAACGACTTTTTCTATTCTAATAAGTTTTGTCTTGGAAACGACTTTCTCTTTTCTAATGAGTTTTGTCTTGGCAACGACTTTCTCTTTTCTAATGAGTTTTGTCTTGGCAACGACTTTCTCTTTTCTAATGAGTTTTGTCTTGGCAACGACTTTTTCTATTCTAATAAGTTTTGTCTTGGCAACGACTTTCTCTTTTCTAATAAGTTTTGTCTTGGCAACGACTTTTTCTATTCTAATAAGTTTTGTCTTGGCAACGACTTTCTCTTTTCTAATAAGTTTGTCTTGGCAACGACTTTCTCTTTTCTAATGAGTTTTGTCTTGGCAACGACTTTCTCTTTTCTAATAAGTTTTGTCTGGGCAACGACTTTCTCTTTCTAATGAGTTTCGTCTGGGCAACGACTTTTCTTTTCTAATAAGTTTTGTCTGGGCAACGACTTTCTTTTCTAATAAGTTTTGTCTGGGCAACGACTTTCTCTTTTCTAATAAGTTTTGTCTGGGCAACGACTTTTCTTTTCTAATAAGTTTTGTCTGGGCAACGACTTTATCTTTTCTAATAAGTTTTGTCTGGGCAACGACTTTCTCTTTTCTAATAAGTTTTGTCTGGGCAACGACTTTCTCTTTTCTAATAAGTTTTATCTTGGCAACGACTTTCTCTTTTCTAATAAATTTTGTCTGGGCAACGACTTTCTCTTTTCTAATGAGTTTTGTCTTGGCAACGACTTTCTCTTTTCTAATGAGTTTTGTCTGGGCAACGACTTTCTCTGTTCTAATAAGTTTTGTCTGGGCAACGACTTTCTCTTTTCTAATGAGTTTTATCTTGGCAACGACGTTTTCTTTTCTAATAAGTTTTGTCTGGGCAACGACTTTCTCTTTTCTAATGAGTTTTGTCTGGGCAACGACTTTCTCTTTTCTAATGAGTTTTGTCTGGGCAACGACTTTCTCTTTTCTAATAAGTTGTGTCTGGGCAACGACTTTCTCTTTTCTAATAAGTTTTGTCTGGGCAACGACTTTCTCTTTTCTAATAAGTTTTGTCTGGGCAACGACTTTCTCTTTTCTAATAAGTTTTGTCTGGGCAACGACTTTCTCTTTTCTAATGAGTTTTGTCTGGGCAACGACTTTCTCTTTTCTAATAAGTTTTGTCTGGGCAACGACTGTCTCTTTTCTAATAAGTTTTGTCTGGGCAACGACTTTCTCTTTTCTAATAAGTTTTGTCTGGGCAACGACTTTCTCTTTTCTAATGAGTTTTGTCTGGGCAACGACTTTCTCTTTTCAATTTTGAACTGCAAGTTTTACGTTCTCAAATTGAACACGGCATCTGCGTCTTATCGTCCGTCTCCGATATCTGGAAAAATATCCAGATGGTTCCAGGAGGGAGCGAACCTGGTACCTCTGGCACGAGAGATGAGATCCTAACCTCTACGCTACAGAGAGATGAGATCCTAACCTCTACGCTACAGAGAGATGAGATCCTAACCTCTACGCTACAGAGAGATGAGATCCTAACCTCTACGCTACAGAGAGATGAGATCCTAACCTCTACGCTACAGAGAGACGAGATCCTAACCTCTACGCTACAGAGAGACGAGATCCTAACCTCTACGCCACAGAGAGACGAGCACCTAACCTCTACGCTACAGAGAGACGAGCACCTAACCTCTACGCTACAGAGAGACGAGCACCTAACCTCTACGCTACAGAGAGATGAGCACCTAACCTCTACGCTACAGAGAGATGAGATCCTAACCTCTACGCTACAGAGAGATGAGATCCTAACCTCTACGCTACAGAGAGATGAGATCCTAACCTCTACGCTACAGAGAGATGAGCACCTAACCTATACGCTACAGAGAGATGAGATCCTAACCTCTACGCTACAGAGAGATGAGATCCTAACCTCTACGCTACAGAGAGATGAGCACCTAACCTATACGCTACAGAGAGATGAGCACCTAACCTCTACGCTACAGAGAGATGAGCACCTAACCTATACGCTACAGAGAGACGAGATCCTAACCTATACGCTACAGAGAGACGAGCACCTAACCTCTACGCTACAGAGAGATGAGATCCTAACCTCTACGCTACAGAGAGATGAGCACCTAACCTATACGCTACAGAGAGATGAGCACCTAACCTCTACGCTACAGAGAGATGAGCACCTAACCTATACGCTACAGAGAGACGAGATCCTAACCTATACGCTACAGAGAGACGAGCACCTAACCTATACGCTACAGAGAGACGAGCACCTAACCTATACGCTACAGAGAGACGAGCACCTAACCTATACGCTACAGAGAGAAGAGCACCTAACCTATACGCTACAGAGAGACGAGCACCTAACCTCTACGCTACAGAGAGACGAGCACCTAACCTATACGCTACAGAGAGACGAGCACCTAACCTATACGCTACAGAGGACGAGCACCTAACCTATACGCTACAGAGAGACGAGCACCTAACCTATACGCTACAGAGAGACGAGCACCTAACCTATACGCTACAGAGAGATGAGATCCTAACCTCTACGCTACAGAGAGACGAGCACCTAACCTCTACGCTACAGAGAGACGAGCACCTAACCTATACGCTACAGAGAGATGAGATCCTAACCTATACGCTACAGAGAGATGAGATCCTAACCTCTACGCTACAGAGAGACGAGCACCTAACCTATACGCTACAGAGAGATGAGCACCTAACCTATACGCTACAGAGAGATGAGATCCTAACCTATGCGCTACAGAGAGACGAGCACCTAACCTCTACGCCACAGAGAGACGAGATCCTAACCTATACGCTACAGAGAGATGAGCACCTAACCTATACGCTACAGAGAGATGAGATCCTAACCTCTACGCTACAGAGAGATGAGATCCTAACCTCTACGCCACAGAGAGATGAGATCCTAACCTCTACGCTACAGAGAGACGAGCACCTAACCTATACGCTACAGAGAGATGAGATCCTAACCTCTACGCTACAGAGAGACGAGCACCTAACCTATACGCTACAGAGAGACGAGATCCTAACCTCTACGCTACAGAGAGACGAGCACCTAACCTATACGCTACAGAGAGATGAGATCCTAACCTCTACGCTACAGAGAGATGAGCACCTAACCTATACGCTACAGAGAGATGAGATCCTAACCTATACGCTACAGAGAGATGAGATCCTAACCTCTACGCTACAGAGAGACGAGATCCTAACCTCTACGCTACAGAGAGATGAGATCCTAACCTCTACGCTACAGAGAGATGAGATCCTAACCTCTACGCTACAGAGAGATGAGATCCTAACCTCTACGCTACAGAGAGATGAGATCCTAACCTCTACGCTACAGAGAGATGAGATCCTAACCTCTACGCTACAGAGAGACGAGATCCTAACCTCTACGCTACAGAGAGACGAGCACCTAACCTCTACGCTACAGAGAGATGAGATCCTAACCTCTACGCTACAGAGAGATGAGATCCTAACCTCTACGCTACAGAGAGATGAGATCCTAACCTCTACGCTACAGAGAGACGAGCACCTAACCTCTACGCTACAGAGAGACGAGCACCTAACCTCTACGCTACAGAGAGATGAGATCCTAACCTCTACGCCACAGAGAGACGAGCACCTAACCTATACGCTACAGAGAGATGAGATCCTAACCTCTACGCTACAGAGAGACGAGCACCTAACCTATACGCTACAGAGAGACGAGCACCTAACCTATACGCTACAGAGAGACGAGCACCTAACCTCTACGCTACAGAGAGACGAGCACCTAACCTATACGCTACAGAGAGATGAGCACCTAACCTATACGCTACAGAGAGACGAGATCCTAACCTCTACGCTACAGAGAGATGAGATCCTAACCTATACGCTACAGAGAGATGAGCACCTAACCTATACGCTACAGAGAGATGAGCACCTAACCTATACGCTACAGAGAGATGAGATCCTAACCTCTACGCTACAGAGAGACGAGCACCTAACCTATACGCTACAGAGAGACGAGCACCTAACCTATACGCTACAGAGAGACGAGATCCTAACCTCTACTCTACAGAGAGATGAGATCCTAACCTATACGCTACAGAGAGACGAGATCCTAACCTCTACGCTACAGAGAGACGAGCATCTAACCTATACGCTACAGAGAGATGACATCCTAACCTCTACGCTACAGAGAGATGAGATCCTAACCTATACGCTACAGAGAGATGAGATCCTAACCTCTACGCTACAGAGAGACGAGCACCTAACCTCTACGCTACAGAGAGACGAGATCCTAACCTATACGCTACAGAGAGATGAGATCCTAACCTATACGCTACAGAGAGACGAGCACCTAACCTATACGCTACAGAGAGATGAGCACCTAACCTATACGCTACAGAGAGACGAGCACCTAACCTATACGCTACAGAGAGACGAGCACCTAACCTATACGCTACAGAGAGACGAGCACCTAACCTCTACGCTACAGAGAGACGAGCACCTAACCTATACGCTACAGAGAGATGAGCACCTAACCTATACGCTACAGAGAGACGAGATCCTAACCTCTACGCTACAGAGAGATGAGATCCTAACCTATACGCTACAGAGAGATGAGCACCTAACCTATACGCTACAGAGAGATGAGCACCTAACCTATACGCTACAGAGAGATGAGATCCTAACCTCTACGCTACAGAGAGACGAGCACCTAACCTATACGCTACAGAGAGACGAGCACCTAACCTATACGCTACAGAGAGACGAGATCCTAACCTCTACGCTACAGAGAGATGAGATCCTAACCTATACGCTACAGAGAGACGAGATCCTAACCTCTACGCTACAGAGAGACGAGCACCTAACCTATACGCTACAGAGAGATGAGATCCTAACCTCTACGCTACAGAGAGATGAGATCCTAACCTATACGCTACAGAGAGATGAGATCCTAACCTCTACGCTACAGAGAGACGAGCACCTAACCTCTACGCTACAGAGAGACGAGATCCTAACCTATACGCTACAGAGAGATGAGATCCTAACCTATACGCTACAGAGAGACGAGCACCTAACCTATACGCTACAGAGAGACGAGCACCTAACCTATACGCTACAGAGAGACGAGCACCTAACCTATACGCTACAGAGAGACGAGCACCTAACCTATACGCTACAGAGAGACGAGCACCTAACCTATACGCTACAGAGACCCCCTCCGTCCCCCATCCCCAGAGTTCCTATCAATCTATCAGGAAGATGTTATGTGTATGTAGTTTCAGATGTAGCATGGCGTCTGTGGCCTAGGGTTAGTGACTTGGTCTATTAACCCCGACGTTCTGAGTTCGAATCACGCTGCGGACAGTTTGCTTGCAAATTGTTTCCGTTGATTTTAACAAAAAGACGATGGCGCCACCCGTTCAGAAAGCAATGGCAAACTACTGAACGTATAAGTGGTGCCTAGAAAATCAACGACTTGTTTACTGTAGTTGATGGCTACGTCCTTTGGGATATGCCACGATTTTCATTTTCATGTGTGTTGAAACTAGATTGTGTGCGTGTTTGTGTGTGTATGAAAAGTGTGAGAAGAAACAGATGAGTCGGATTAAGCGTTCGTCTATCGACTCGGACACAGGAGATTGTGGGAACGGAATCAGCCATCCATAGTGTCCACTTGTAGTGAAGAACTACTATTCGTTCGTTTCATAGTTACACAAAGGTTTTTGGTTGCGACTCTACCAAAAGGAGAAGAATGGATCCCAACAGATGGAAGCATGACCAACTATCTCAACGTTATCATTACTCTTGGAAGAGAATGTAGAGATTGGGGCAACATGAAGGCTGATTTCGTAGTTAAGCAGCTGATAGAAGATAATGCAAGGGATGATGATGTTGTTGTATATACCGATGGGTCGGTTCATCGTGGTGAGAAGTCAGGCTGGGGTTTCTTGGCTAATGTGCATGGAAGGGTTGTTGCCAGTGAAGTGGGACATACAGGACAACTAGTTCTAGTATGAGGATGGAGATTGTGGCCTTTACTGCTGCCCTTTATTGGCTCTCTGGTACTTCATTTACTGGGGCCGTTGTTGTATCTGACTCTCAGTCGATGCTTCACAAGATCCAAAGGGCAGGTTTCGGTATGAGTGGATGTCATCTATAGAAGTTTCTAACCTCCAGAGGCTCACGTGGATCTATAGTACTGGGCATGCGGTTGTTTAAGGTAAGGAGAGAGCTGAGAGGCTTGCATCAACAGTATCCACTGTTGGGGAGTTGAAGATAGATAACGGAGGATGTTCTTCGGTCTCTTCGCAACTGCCTGTTGGATGAAGACACTAAAATCGATGTTGAATCGATCCTGCGATTTATGCAGTTTGGAGTTACCGGTTGTGCAAATAAAAATGGATGACAGAGGGGCAGAGTGATGAGTGTCTTTACTCAGCGAGTCACGGGAACCCTCAGTATGTGTACACTTCTATATCTTTTGGAGGAGACTAGGCACATATGAGTCTGCCAGCGTGCAATGACGACAGTTTAGTAACCAATAACTAATAGTCAATAACTACAAAAGCGTGTTTCGTGACATCTGATGCATTCAGTCTATTGTAAAGCGTGTTTCGTGACATCTGACATCTGATACATTCAGTCAATTGTTAACTGATTCCGTACCGTGGAACACTCAAGTGTAACTATTTCTTATCTGCCTGGACCACGCGTCGCTCAAAAGACGATTACTATTTTGTTGAGTTTTTATTATTTTTTGTTCCGATTGAATATTTATATTAACCAGAAACTACTTAGAAGTGATATGTAAACGATAACGAATACATAGCAGCATGGCTTATGTTAGAATTCCAATTGAAACGGAGTTTACCAATCATTTTAGGATACCTGTGACAGTAAAAACTAGCGATTTTTATGAATGTTCATGATGCTATTTTGTGAACAGTTAATAAACCATACACTCCTTCACTATTTTCTTAACGTTTGTGTATTCATAAATGAATTACATATATAAAGAGAACAGTTAGACTGATTTATTCCACATAATGTTCATCAAGGCCCTTGAAAAGTTGGATTTTGTTCTCACAATTTCAATTAGTTTTTTTTTATACATGCTAATATTTTTCAAGCATAGTCAATACAAGATTATATATTTGGACACAATAAATATTCATTTACATTCATTTATCTTTAATTTGATATATAATAAGTTCAACTTTAAATCATACTTAGAAACAATATTTTAGTTTAGCTAAAGTATGTGTGCAATATTTTTGAAACTAAAAAATTAATTCCGAAAGAAACCCGGTAGTGATGACCATTGTCATAGCGGTAAATTCTACTGTGTACTTCTATATTGTACTTCTACTGTGTACTTCTATATTGTACTTTTACTATGTAGTCAAGATGGAGGATGTTCGTCTTCTTCAGCCATCTCTGGTCATGCGCTTAGTTTACAGTGGACCACAAACTGGGCAGTCAGCTTCAGCCATCTCTGGTCATACGCTTAGTTTACAGTGGACCACAAACTGGCGAGTCAGCTTCAGGTCTGTCAGGTTTCCACAATGCTTAGTTTTTAGATCGACTAGGTGTGGCCACATGTTGCTTCTCAGCTCACACAGGAGAGAACAGTCTTGCAGAACATGCCTCGGTGTCTGTTCCGAATGTTGACATTGGCAGAGAGCTGTTTGAGTTATTCCTTGTCTATGTAAGTGTTTGTTGAGTCTGTAGTGTCCGGGATGCAGGCGAAATATTACGACCTGGTCTGTTCTGCTTAGGTCTTTCAGGAAGTCTTTTCCTTGAGGATGAGACGAAATCCATTAAAAAAGGTTTATGGTTGAAAGGGTTATTAAAAAAACGAAATAAGAGAGGTAGTTCTAATAGATGAACTTTTTTCTTCACAAACTCGTATACATCCGTAACCCTATCCAGTGTGAAAGTCATAGTACTACCAGCATTAAACACTTTTCTAAGGGTACACGACGTTAAATTAATCAACAAAAGTCATTAGTCACTTAAAGATATCAAATACTTTTCATTGAAATTCTGTGATGACACTTACCCTTTTCCTTTATTAAACCATCAAAGAAGAAGAGTTTTGTTCTCTGCAAATCTATTTCCTTTATTAAACCATCACAGAAGACGAGTTTTGTTCTCTACAAATCTATTTCTTGTATTAAACCATCACAGAAGACGAGTTTTGTTCTCTACAAATCTATTTCTTTTAAGCTGGTTAGTCCTAGCTTACTGAACTGAATTTATGTTCTTCAGTATTGACATTTTTCTAATCCATTCAACTTTAATACATTTAATTAATTTTTCATTTCGATTTACCAGGTTTAATCAATATTTGTTTCTTCTTAAAATATAGGTGTGATCTTTTAATCAGTTCTCAAATATGGCCCATGACATTCAAAGCGCTAATCTGATCATCGTATGTAACATATGCGTCAGTCAATCTGAGACGTTTTTTCATACATAAAATACGCATATCACGCCAATATATCTATTTAGTAATGTGACCGACATGATCATAATGGGAGTTAGTATTATTAAATTAATGACATACTTATTTTCAGAACAGCAGATGGAGCTACGGAACACTAGCTTTCTAAGACAAACAGTCTGAAAGTGCTCGGCTGAATCTGAATGCTTTTCTTTTCTCC
Organism: Arion vulgaris; assembly: GCA_020796225.1. Lineage (NCBI taxonomy): Eukaryota > Metazoa > Mollusca > Gastropoda > Stylommatophora > Arionidae > Arion > Arion vulgaris. The sequence continues at coordinate 16,093,805 of CM036761.1, forward strand.
AATCCTGTTTTGTCTCACAGCGTCAGGATTAGAAGAGATTTCTAGAACGAGCCCGTGTGTGCGCTTCATAAATAGTGTCTTTCATTGCCTCTGTTATCTCTGAGGTCCACCTTTTGCCTGGCCGGCCTTTTGCTTTGTATCCATTGTATGGGAGCAACATTGCTCTTTGAGGTGTACTGTCTGTTGGTAATCTGCTTATGTGACCGAACCATTTGATGTGTTGTTTCATAATGAAGTTCAGTACTGATGTTGTACTCACTTTTTTCTCCATTTCTCACCCGGTTTCTCCTTGTTACCCCCAGCATTCTGAGTAGATAGTTCATCTCTGTCGTGACTAGTTTTCTTCTATCATTTGATGCCAGTGTCCAGGTTTGGCACTGATAGCGTAATCTTGGAGAACTATAATGTTGAAAAATGCTCTTTTAGTGTTCATGGTGACATGTTTGAAAATTGTTGCTATTTGTTCTACTATTTGATTTGTTTTATTGCATCTATGTTGAATTTCGTTAGTTATTCTTCCATTTATTTTATTGCATCTATGTTGAATTTCGTTAGTTATTCTTCCATTTGTTTTATTGCATCTATGTTGAATTTCGTTAGTTATTCTTCCATTTGTTTTTGCATCTATGTTGAATTTCGTTAGTTATTCTTCCATTTGTTTTATTGCATCTATGTTGAATTTCGTTAGTTATTCTTCCATTTGTTTTATTGCATCTATGTTGAATTTCGTTAGTTATTCTTCCATTTGTTTTATTGCATCTATGTTGAATTTCGTTAGTTATTCTTCCATTTGTTTTATTGCATCTATGTTGAATTTCGTTAGTTATTCTTCCATTTGCTGAAAAAATGCTCCCTAGATATATAAAGTCTTTGACCTGTTTTAATTTATGTTTGTCGACGGAAATATTGGTAGCGTTTTCCTCTCTAGTGAGTGTCATTACTTCGGTTTTGTCGATGTTTATTCTCTAATTGTATTCATTGCATGTTAACTGGAGTCTGTTGACGTTTTGCTGTAGCTGTTCTTCTGTTGTTGATATGATTGCATGATCGTCTGCAAAAAGAAATTCGTTTAAGAGTTTCCCAAGGTTGTTCTATTGTGTTATATATTTGACAGATTTCATGGAGATATATCTGTTAGAATTACATTGAGAAACAAAGAATGAAGTGATTTGGACACGTAATAAGAATGCATCCATTCTCCACAATATACATAGTCTTATATAACAGAACATCAGAAAGAAGGAGAGGAAGACACGAAAAAGATGGTTAGATGGCAAAGCAGAATCCTGTCAAAGAGCAAAAATAACATTGCAACCCAAGAAAGAAAAAAAAAGCATGACACTGGGTAACAACTCAGAATGAAGGATTTGGACACGTAATAAGAATGCATCCATTCTCAACAATATACATAGTCATATAACAGAACATCGGAAAGAAGGAGAGGAAGACCACTGAAAAAGATGGTTAGATGGCAAGAGAATCCTGTCAAAGAGCAAAAATAACAAACTCAAGCCACAGAATAGACAGACATGACAAAAAAGAAGAGCGCATGACACTGGGAACAACTCGGTAGCAGTGTGACGACACTGGGCAACAACTCGGTAGCAGTGTGACGACACTGGGCAACAACTCGGTAGCAGTGTGATGACACTGTGCAACAACTCGGTAGCAGTGTGACAACACTGGGTAACAACTCGGTAGCAGTGTGACGACACTGGGCAACAACTCGGTAGCAGTGTGATTACACTGAGCAACAACTCGGTAGCAGTGTGACGACGAAAGAAGAAGAAGAATACAGCAGAAGATCGATATATATGTGCTAAAACAGCAGAGGTTAATAATTGCTACGATTATGATACCAGCAAATCATATTTTGAGAGTCACTGTGCTCTCAGAATGCGATTGCGTGTAAAATATAATATCTATAATTTTGAAAAATGATGGATACATTTGCAAGTAAACATAAAAATATAATAGTTGGTGTCAAAACGTTGGTTGGATGCACGCAGACAAGAAGGACATGCATCAACTACAGAGATAATAGTGAGATCAGTCATCATTACTTAACTGTCATCTCTGTATGAGGAAGATAGTGATGTATGAGGATCAAGTTGATGAGAATTCATACATAAGGGAACTTTATAGTGAACTTTAAATGGTTGTGTAAGAACATTCGATGATACATCAGATTGGTTTGACATAAGGCAGGAGTCAGACAAGGCTGCATTCTGTCGCCTTGTCTGTTTAACATATATGCAGACATCATGGCGAATGTTACAGAATAAAGCAGGAAAGAACAATACGATACTTTTATAATCGAAGGAAGAGAAATACCTGAACTACGATACGATGACGATACAGTTTTACTGTCAATATCACAACAAAGGGATTGAGAAATTTTTAGGGGAAGTGAAAGATAATAGCCAAAAACAAAATCTAAATCTCAATATGGAAAAAACAAAAATAATGACAACAGATAAAACGAATATGAGAAAAGATATTTTTATCAACGGAGAGAACGTAGAAAATGTGAACAGTTTTGAATATCTTGGTTCACTGCTAACAACAGATGGAAATGGGATGAAGAAATTAAAAGAAGAACAAGCATGGCTTTACAAAAAAATTAAACAACTAAAAACAGTGCGGAACGGAACTGATAAAAAATAAGATCATTAATAAAACAGAATACTAAGAGCATGCATATTCCCAGTAGCAACGTATGTGTGTGAAGCATGGACATTTAATAAAGCAGTGGAAAAACATATATGTACTTTTGAATATAAGTGTTACAGAAGAGTCATTATTATATCATGGACAGAAAAGAGAATAAATAGATCTATCCAGAAAGAACTCAAAATCAAAGAAAACTGGCTGATGCTACAAATAAGAAAGAAAAAATTGAGAAATTTTGGACATATAAAAAGACATGATGGGCTGGAGAAGACCATCATGGAAGGAGGCATACTGGTTAAGAGAAGAAGAGGAAGACCACGGAGAAGATGGATTCAGGATTAACTGATGGGTTGAAGAGGCCGAACATCATGCCTATAGAGAGAGAATTCGAAGGACTGTTGGGGTGGCAAAGTTCTGTTCAGGACAAACTATTTGATGACAGTATTGGTACGCAGTTCTTTATCTTATGAAGTCGAGCATGTGAACAAGGTCGGGAATACAAGTGGAGAAACTATATCAGTGGTTCTTGAAGGATGTGAACAGGCGCACCTGTATGCCATGTGACATTTCTAGGTGTCCCATAGGAAATCCCAGAGCATAGGTCGGCAACGTGGTGCCAGGGTAAAAAAAATCGCATTGACACATCAAGCCCATGCTTCTCATATGCAGAAATGAAATGATGAATAAAAGAACATTTTGCAATTATTTCTGTATTTCTTGAATGTTTGTATGTTATTTATTCAGTTTTGTGTATAGTGTACCCACGAAGACGTTTGTAGAACTTCAAGTGTGCCATGACTTCACAAACTATGAGAACCACTGTACTGATGATGATGCTCGTCCATCACGGGTGATGATGACCACACACATTTTCATCCAAGAAAATGTAGTTGCGTTATGTTTGTCTGTGTGTGAGTAGATGACTAGTGAGCCCGATACGGGCTTGAAATGTTCTTGTACAGTGTGGACAAGGTATACTTGCACTTGTGGGAAGTTTTACTGCCTTTCTGTACTATACTATTGTATACCACTGTACTATACTATTGTATACCACTGTACTATACTATTGTATACCACTGTACTATACTATTGTATACCACTGTACTATACTATTGTATACCACTGTACTATACTACTGTATACCACTGTACTATACTATTATATACCACTGTACTATACTACTGTATACCACTGTACTATACTATTGTATACCACTGTACTATACTACTGTATACCACTGTACTATACTATTGTATACCACTGTACTATACTATTGTATACCACTGTACTATACTACTGTATACCACTGTACTATACTATTATATACCACTGTACTATACTACTGTATACCACTGTACTATACTATTGTATACCACTGTACTATACTATTGTATACCACTGTACTATACTACTGTATACCACTCTACTATACTATTGTATACCACTGTACTATACACACAAACAAGGACAATGTTATTTAATAGTAAGAAGCAGAATTAGAGTGAGAAAAGAAAAGATGAAACGTGTGTGTGTGTGTGGAGTGTGTGTGTGAGGGAGAGAGGAGAGGAGGAGAGAGAGAGAAAGGCAGTGGGAAAGATCAGTCAAAAATACTGGAAAAAAAAAAAAAAAGAGAAATAGCAAGCGTTAGTGTGTGTGTGTGTGTGTGTGTCTGTATGATTGTGTGCGTGAGAGACGGATAAATCATTCAAATATACTGATAGTAAGACGGCCAGCCATAAGGAGGCAACATACCACGTGTTAGTGTATGGGTGTGTGTGTGTAAAGAGAGAGAGTGTGTGTGAGAGAAAAGAGTGTGAGAGAGAGAAGAGGAGTGAGAGTAAATGATCGTTCGAACACGCTGCTAGTAAGAATGGCACAAGAAAGAAAACAGACAGACTGACAGAAAGACAGGCAGACAGACGGACGGACGGACGAACGAACGGACAGGCAGACAGACAGACAGACAGACAGACAGACAGACAGACAGACAGACAGACAGACAGATAGACAGATAGATAGATAGATATATAGATAGATAGATAGATAGATAGATAGATAGATAGATAGATAGATAGACAGATAGATAGATAGATAGATAGATAGATAGATAGATAGATAGATAGATAGATAGATATATAGATAGGTAGATAGGTAGATAGATGGATAGATGGATGGATGGATAGATAGATAAATGGATAGATAGATAGATAGATAGGTAGATACATAGATTTTAAAAAGAATGATGTCTGGTAGAAGAATGAGAGAAGACCTAGAAGACGGTGGGCACAAGATATCGTTGCAGATCTGAGAATGACTGTTTCTGACGCCGGTCATCTGGCATAGAATATAGTTTTTCAGGGCTGCTGTCATGGGAGCCAGGTTCCTGAAGGGACAATCTACTTGATGATGATATAACCAAAATACCCCAGTTTACAGAAAAGTACTCATTTTTTCACTCTTTCTGTCTTTCAGTCACCATATTCGTCATCGTGCAAACCATTCAACATCTGTTGACTAAAGCTGTTCATTTATAGGTCAAGTCACAATGCTAAAACCACGATTCGGTGGTAACCAGCAACCCATAATACTCTAAGCCGCTCAATATTATCAAGAAAAAAATAATTGACAAAGACTGTATTATGACCAGTCTATTTTAATATTGACTAGACCAATAAATACAAAAAAAAAGATCACTAAGTTGATCAGGACTGCTGCTGTTATTGTTTTTGTTAATCCCCAGGAGATTAAAATAATGTCGTTTAAATACGAAAAATTGAGTTCATTGCGCCGTGTTGCCCCATATGGTTCCGTTATTCTCTGCAGTAATCGACCACCATCTGCGGCAAAGCTTGGGTACTTTATAATATTGATATGTTTATATAATTAGCGTCTGACCGAATGGATTAGAGCACGTGCAAGAGACTCGTTTTCAATCGAGGTAAGACCAAGGATGTTTTTCTGTTGTGAACATAAATGAAAAATGCTAACCTGAACAGTTTCACGGCGACTAGGGACTCGATCTCACCTACACTGAGATCAGGGATCTCTGGAAAAATATCCAGATGGCTCCACGAGGGAGCGAACTTGGTACCTTTGGCACGAGATACAAGAACCTAACATCTACGCCACAGAGCCCTCTCCCCTCCGATGTGCAACAGCAAGGTTGTATAGTTTTAAAATAAAATTGAGAACTTTCAATTTCAATGTTATCTCAATCGGTATGTCTGTCAGCGATAGTTATCTCAATCGGTATGTCTGCCAGCGATAGTTATCTCAATCGGTATGTCTGTCAGCGATAGTTATCTCAATCGGTATGTCTGCCAGTGATAGTTATCTCAATCGGTATGTCTGTCAGCGATAGTTATCTCAATCGGTATATCTGCCAGCGATAGTTATCTCAATCGGTATGTCTGTCAGCGATAGTTATCTCAATCGGTATGTCTGCCAGCGATAGTTATCTCAATCAGTATGTCTGTCTGCGATAGTTATCTCAATCGGTATGTCTGCCAGCCATAGTTATCTCAATCGGTATGTCTGCCAGCGATAGTTATCTCAATCGGTATGTCTGTCAGTGATAGTTATCTCAATCGGTATGTCTGCCAGCGATAGTTATCTCAATCGGTATGTCTGTCAGCGATAGTTATCTCAATCGGTATGTCTGCCAGCTATAGTTATCTCAATCGGTATGTCTGTCAGCGATAGTTATCTCAATCGGTATGTCTGCCAGCGATAGTTATCTCAATCGGTATGTCTGTCAGCGATAGTTATCTCAATCGGTATGTCTGCCAGCGATAGTTATCTCAATCGGTATGTCTGTCAGCGATAGTTATCTCAATCGGTATGTCTGTCAGCGATAGTTATCTCAATCGGTATGTCTGCCAGCCATAGTTATCTCAATCGGTATGTCTGCCAGCGATAGTTATCTCAATCGGTATGTCTGCCAGCGATAGTTATCTCAATCGGTTTGTCTGCCAGCGATAGTTATCTCAATCGGTATGTCTGTCAGCGATAGTTATCTCAATCGGTATGACTGTCAGCGATAGTTATCTCAATCGGTATGTCTGTCAGCGATAGTTATCTCAATCGGTATGTCTGCCAGCCATAGTTATCTCAATCGGTATGTCTGCCAGCGATAGTTATCTCAATCGGTATGTCTGCCAGCGATAGTTATCTCAATCGGTTTGTCTGCCAGCGATAGTTATCTCAATCGGTATGTCTGTCAGCGATAGTTATCTCAATCGGTATGTCTGTCAGCGATAGTTATCTCAATCGGTATGTCTGTCAGCGATAGTTATCTCAATCGGTATGTCTGTCAGCGATAGTTATCTCAATCGGTATGTCTGCCAGCGATAGTTATCTCAATCGGTATGTCTGTCAGCGATAGTTATCTCAATCGGTATGTCTGTCAGCGATAGTTATCTCAATCGGTATGTCTGCCAGTGATAGTTATCTCAATCAGTATGTCTGTCAGCGATAGTTATCTCAATCGGTATATCTGTCAGCGATAGTTATCTCAATCGGTATGTCTGTCAGAGATAGTTATCTCAATCGGTATGTCTGCCAGCGATAGTTATCTCAATCGGTATGTCTGTCAGTGATAGTTATCTCAATCGGTATGTCTGCCAGCGATAGTTATCTCAATCGGTATGTCTGTCAGCGATAGTTATCTCAATCGGTATGTCTGCCAGCTATAGTTATCTCAATCGGTATGTCTGTCAGCGATAGTTATCTCAATCAAAATGTCTGCCAGCGATAGTTATCTCAATCGGTATGTCTGTCAGCGATAGTTATCTCAATCGGTATGTCTGCCAGCGATAGTTATCTCAATCGGTATGTCTGTCAGCGATAGTTATCTCAATCGGTATGTCTGTCAGCGATAGTTATCTCAATCGGTATGTCTGCCAGCCATAGTTATCTCAATCGGTATGTCTGCCAGCGATAGTTATCTCAATCGGTATGTCTGCCAGCGATAGTTATCTCAATCGGTATGTCTGCCAGCGATAGTTATCTCAATCGGTATGTCTGTCAGCGATAGTTATCTCAATCGGTATGACTGTCAGCGATAGTTATCTCAATCGGTATGTCTGTCAGCGATAGTTATCTCAATCGGTATGTCTGTCAGCGATAGTTATCTCAATCGGTATGTCTGTCTGCGATAGTTATCTCAATCGGTATGTCTGCCAGCGATAGTTATCTCAATCGGTATGTCTGCCAGCGATAGTTATCTCAATCGGTATGTCTGTCAGCGATAGTTATCTCAATCGGTATGTCTGCCAGCGATAGTTATCTCAATCGGTATGTCTGTCAGCGATAGTTATCTCAATCGGTATGTCTGTCAGCGATAGTTATCTCAATCGTTATGTCTGTCAGCGATAGTTATCTCAATCGGTATGTCTGCCAACGATAGTTATCTCAATCGGTATGTCTGTCAGCGATAGTTATCTCAATCGGTATGTCTGTCAGCGATAGTTATCTCAATCGGTATGTCTGCCAGTGATAGTTATCTCAATCAGTATGTCTGTCAGCGATAGTTATCTCAATCGGTATATCTGTCAGCGATAGTTATCTCAATCGGTATGTCTGTCAGCGATAGTTATCTCAATCGGTATGTCTGTCAGCGATAGTTATCTCAATCGGTATGTCTGTCAGCGATAGTTATCTCAATCGGTATGTTTGCCAGCGATAGTTATCTCAATCAGTATGTCTGTCAGCGATAGTTATCTCAATCGGTATGTCTGTCAGCGATAGTTATCTCAATCGGTATGTCTGTCAGCGATAGTTATCTCAATCGGTATGTCTGCCAGCCATAGTTATCTCAATCGGTATGTCTGCCAGCGATAGTTATCTCAATCGGTATGTCTGTCAGCGATAGTTATCTCAATCGGTATGTTTGCCAGCGATAGTTATCTCAATCAGTATGTCTGTCAGCGATAGTTATCTCAATCGGTATGTCTGTCAGCGATAGTTATCTCAATCGGTATGTCTGTCAGCGATAGTTATCTCAATCGGTATGTCTGTCAGCGATAGTTATCTCAATCGGTATGTCTGTCAGCGATAGTTATCTCAATCGGTATGTCTGTCAGCGATAGTTATCTCAATCGGTATGTCTGTCAGCGATAGTTATCTCAATCGGTATATCTGTCAGCGATAGTTATCTCAATCGGTATGTATGTCAGCGATAGTTATCTCAATCGGTATATCTGTCAGCGATAGTTATCTCAATCGGTATGTATGTCAGCGATAGTTATCTCAATCGGTATGTCTGTCAGCGATAGTTATCTCAATCGGTATGTCTGTCAGCGATAGTTATCTCAATTGGTATGTTTGCCAGCGATAGTTATCTCAATCAGTATGTCTGTCAGCGATAGTTATCTCAATCGGTATGTCTGTCAGCGATAGTTATCTCAATCGGTATGTCTGTCAGCGATAGTTATCTCAATCGGTATGTCTGCCAGCCATAGTTATCTCAATCGGTATGTCTGCCAGTGATAGTTATCTCAATCTGTATGTCTGTCAGCGATAGTTATCTAAATCGGTATATCTGTCAGCGATAGTTATCTCAATCGGTATGTCTGCCAGCGATAGTTATCTCAATCAGTATGTCTGTCAGAGATAGTTATCTCAATCGGTATGTCTGTCAGCGATAGTTATCTCAATCGGTATGTCTGTCAGCGATAGTTATCTCAATCGGTATGTCTGTCATCGATAGTTATCTCAATCGGTATGTCTGTCAGCGATAGTTATCTCAATCGGTATGTCTGTCAGCGATAGTTATCTCAATCGGTATGTCTGTCAGCGATAGTTATCTCAATCGGTATGTCTGCCAGCGATAGTTATCTCAATCGGTATGTCTGCCAGCGATAGTTATCTCAATCGGTATGTCTGTCAGCGATAGTTATCTCAATCGGTATGTCTGCCAGCGATAGTTATCTCAATCGGTATGTCTGTCAGCGATAGTTATCTCAATCGGTATGTCTGTCAGCGATAGTTATCTCAATCGGTATGTCTGCCAGCGATAGTTATCTCAATTGGTATGTCTGTCAGCGATAGTTATCTCAATCGGTATGTCTGCCAGCGATAGTTATCTCAATCGATATGTCTGCCAGCGATATTTATCTCAATCGGTATGTCTGCCAGCGATAGTTATCTCAATCAGTATGTCTGTCAGCGATAGTTATCTCAATCGGTATGTCAGCGATAGTTATCTCAATCGGTATGTCTGTCAGCGATAGTTATCTCAATCGGTATGTCTGCCAGCGATAGTTATCTCAATCGGTATGTCTGCCAGCGATAGTTATCTCAATCGGTATGTCTGCCAGCGATAGTTATCTCAATCAGTATGTCTGCCAGCGATAGTTATCTCAATCGGTATGTCAGCGATAGTTATCTCAATCGGTATGTCTGTCAGCGATAGTTATCTCAATCGGTATGTCTGTCAGCGATAGTTATCTCAATCGGTATGTCTGCCAGCGATAGTTATCTCAATCGGTATGTCTGTCAGCGATAGTTATCTCAATCGGTATGTCAGCGATAGTTATCTCAATCGGTATGTCTGTCAGCGATAGTTATCTCAATCGGTATGTCTGCCAGCGATAGTTATCTCAATCGGTATGTCTGTCAGCGATAGTTATCTCAATCGGTATGTCTGCCAGCGATAGTTATCTCAATCGGTATGTCTGCCAGCGATAGTTATCTCAATCGGTATGTCTGCCAGCGATAGTTATCTCAATCAGTATGTCTGCCAGCGATAGTTATCTCAATCGGTATGTCAGCGATAGTTATCTCAATCGGTATGTCTGTCAGCGATAGTTATCTCAATCGGTATGTCTGTCAGCGATAGTTATCTCAATCGGTATGTCTGTCAGCGATAGTTATCTCAATCGGTATGTCTGTCAGCGATAGTTATCTCAATCGGTATGTTTGCCAGCGATAGTTATCTCAATCAGTATGTCTGTCAGCGATAGTTATCTCAATCGGTATGTCTGTCAGCGATAGTTATCTCAATCGGTATGTCTGTCAGCGATAGTTATCTCAATCGGTATGTCTGCCAAAGATAGTTGGACAATCTTATGCATGACAGCGATAGTTGGACAATCATATGTCTGCCAGCGATAGTTGGACAATCTTATGTATGCCAGCGATAGTTATACTATCTTATGTCTGCCAGCGATAGTTATCTCAATCGGTATGTTTGCCAGCGATAGTTATCTCAATCAGTATGTCTGTCAGCGATAGTTATCTCAATCGGTATGTCTGTCAGCGATAGTTATCTCAATCGGTATGTCTGTCAGCGATAGTTATCTCAATCGGTATGTCTGCCAAAGATAGTTGGACAATCTTATGCATGCCAGCGATAGTTGGACAATCATATGTCTGCCAGCGATAGTTGGACAATCTTATGTATGCCAGCGATAGTTATACTATCTTATGTCTGCCAGCGATAGTTGGACAATCTTTTGTATGCCAGCGATAGTTGGACAATCTTATGTCTGCCAGCGATAGTTATACTATCTTATGTATGCCAGCGATAGTTGGACAATCTTATGTATGCCAGCGATAGTTGGACAATCTTATGTCTGCCAGCGATAGTTGGACAATCTTATGTCTGCCAGAGATAGTTGGACAATCTTATGTATGCCAGCGATAGTTGGATAATCTTATGTATGTCAGCGATAGTTGGACAATCTTATGTATGCCAGCGATAGTTGGACAATCTTATGTATGCCAGCGATAGTTGGACAATCTTATGTATGTCAGCGATAGTTGGACAATCTTATGTATGCCATCGATAGTTGGACAATCTTATGTCTGCCAGAGATAGTTGGACAATCTTATGTATGCCAGCGATAGTTGGACAATCTTATGTCTGCCAGCGATAGTTGGACAATCTTATGTATGTCAGGGATAGTTCTACAATCTTATGTATGCCAGCGATAGTTGGACAATCTTATGTATGTCAGCGATAGTTGGACAATCTTATGTCTGCCAGTGATAGTTGGACAATCTTATGTCTGCCAGCGATAGTTGGACAATCTTATGTCTGCCAGCGATAGTTGGACAATCTTATGTATGCCAGCGATAGTTGGACAATCTTATGTCTGCCAGCGATAGTTGGACAATCTTATGTCTGCCAGAGATAGTTGGACAATCTTATGTCTGCCAGCGATAGTTGGACAATCTTATGTATGCCAGCGATAGTTGGACAATCTTATGTCTGCCAGCGATAGTTGGACAATCTTATGTCTGCCAGCGATAGTTGGACAATCTTATGTATGCCAGCGATAGTTGGACAATCTTATGTATGCCAGCGATAGTTGGACAATCTTATGTCTGCCAGAGATAGTTGGACAATCTTATGTATGCCAGAGATAGTTGGACAATCTTATGTCTGCCAGCGATAGTTGGACAATCTTATGTATGCCAGCGATAGTTGGACAATCTTATGTCTGCCAGAGATAGTTGGACAATCTTATGTCTGCCAGCGATAGTTGGACAATCTTATGTATGCCAGCGATAGTTGGACAATCTTATGTATGCCAGCGATACATGCGAAAAAATTAACATAAAATGGAGCGAATTCAAGAGAAGTGATTAAATCAGAGAAATGACTGGTTGGTCAACAACTAGCAACAACTGTTAAAAGAAAGACAAAATGGAGATAAGATGAGCATACTTTGAGAAGAAAGAATCAAAGAAAACCAAACAGGGATTGAAGTGGAAGTCACATGGTTTAAGAAAGAAAGGATGCCCTAACACAGTGCTTTCAAACGTTTTAATGTATTAGCACAGCCAACTCTAACTTTAAGGTTATAGTTGGCTCTGATTGAGGTTTGTCTGGCTAATGAATGTGAAGCACGAACCCCTGTGCCGATTGCAATAAGAATAGCAAAATTAACCCTTTTACTCCGTAATTTGTTAACCTTCAAACGTATTTATATTGCAATGTAAACTGAATTATTAGACAGTAAACAAGCATTGCGTCATCTTAGAAAGTGCCTCGAGCCGGTATATCGGCCCAGAAGAATGAATGGGTTAATTTGGAAAAATAACAGTTTTACGAACAGTTTTACTAACAGTTTTACTAACTTAATATTTTTTAAAAAAGGATGCTTGCTAAAAATTGAAATATAATATTATTCAAAAATACTTTTTTTCTCTTGAAATTTGATTAGCGTTAAAACCGTTTGAGTCAAATAGTGCGCCAAGAATGTATCACACGGCGCCATGGCGCCCGCGGGCACTGCGTTGGACAGCGCTGCCATAAAGAAACCTGAACCAAACTTATGTTGCTTATACAGTCTTCTTCTTCTTCTTCTTCAGCGATCTCTGGTCATGCGCTTAATTTATTGTGGACCACAAACTGGGCAGTCAGCTTCAGGTCTGTCAGGTTTAATTTTCAAAGCTTAATTTCCAGGTCGACTGGGTGTGGCCACATGTTGCTTCTCAGCTCACCAGGAGAGGACAGTCTTGCAGGATATGCTCTGGTGTCTGTTCCGTCTGCTGACACTGGCAGAGAGCTGTTTGACTTATTCCTAGTCTATAAGTGTTTGTTGAGCCTGCAGTGTCCGGTGCGTAGTCGAAATATAATGACCTCCTCTGTTCTGCTTAGGTCTTTGAGGGAGTCTTTTCCATAATGGTATCCAGTGTTTGTCTTCCAGTCTACTACTTATACATCCAAACTTACCGATTCTATTCAGACTTTAATGTTACTTATACATCCAAACTTACCGATTCTATTTAGGCTTTAATTGTTTCAAGTTGATCATCATCAGGTGCCGTGATGGCTGGCTTAGGCGATCATGGATCTTCTCAAATCTCTGTCTCTGGTGTTTGCAATCATCTCAGATATTGACGCTCTTCCGTTCCATGAAGTCAGGCCATCCAAAAATGGTTCTATTTATCTTCCTCTGTCTCGTCTCCCCTCAATTTTACCAGTTGTTACAATGTGCAGCCTCTTTTTCTCATCACATGCCCGAAAAATGATGACTGCCTCTTTCTTATATTGATAATAATAAACTTTCTCTAAGCTCTATGTCTTGATCTCATTCAACACCTCAACATTAGTCATTTTAGCAGTCCATGGGATTCTCATCTTTCTTCTGTAACATTAGTCATTTTAGCAGTCCATGGGATTCTCATCATTCTTCTGTAACATTAGTCATTTTAGCAGTTCATGGGATTCTCATCTTTCTTCTGTAACATTAGTCATTTTAGCAGTCCATGGGATTCTCATCATTCTTCTGTAACATTAGTCATTTTAGCAGTCCATGGGATTCTCATCATTCTTCTGTAACATTAGTCATTTTAGCAGTCTATGGGATTCTCATCATTCTTCTGTAACATTAGTCATTTTAGCAGTCCATGGGATTCTCATCATTCTTCTGTAACATTAATCATTTTAGCAGTCCATGGGATTCTCATCATTCTTCTGTAACATTAGTCATTTTAGCAGTTCATGGGATTCTCATCCTTCTTCTGTAACATTAGTCATTTTAGCAGTTCATGGGATTCTCATCTTTCTTCTGTAACATTAGTCATTTTAGCAGTTCATGGGATTCTCATCATTCTTCTGTAACATTAGTCATTTTAGCAGTCCATGGGATTCTCATCATTCTTCTGTAACATTAGTCATTTTAGCAGTCCATGGGATTCTCATCTTTCTTCTGTAACATTAGTCATTTTAGCAGTTCATGGGATTCTCATCATTCTTCTGTAACATTAGTCATTTTAGCAGTCCATGGGATTCTCATCATTCTTCTGTAACATTAGTCATTTTAGCAGTTCATGGGATTCTCATCATTCTTCTGTAACATTAGTCATTTTAGCAGTCCATGGGATTCTCATCATTCTTCTGTAACATTAGTCATTTTAGCAGTCCATGGGATTCTCATCATTCTTCTGTAACATTAGTCATTTTAGCAGTTCATGGGATTCTCATCCTTCTTCTGTAACATTAGTCATTTTAGCAGTTCATGGGATTCTCATCTTTCTTCTGTAACATTAGTCATTTTAGCAGTTCATGGGATTCTCATCATTCTTCTGTAACATTAGTCATTTTAGCAGTCCATGGGATTCTCATCATTCTTCTGTAACATTAGTCATTTTAGCAGTCCATGGGATTCTCATCTTTCTTCTGTAACATTAGTCATTTTAGCAGTTCATGGGATTCTCATCATTCTTCTGTAACATTAGTCATTTTAGCAGTCCATGGGATTCTCATCATTCTTCTGTAACATTAGTCATTTTAGCAGTTCATGGGATTCTCATCATTCTTCTGTAACATTAGTCATTTTAGCAGTCCATGGGATTCTCATCTTTCTTCTGTAACATTAGTCATTTTAGCAGTTCATGGGATTCTCATCATTCTTCTGTAACATTAGTCATTTTAGCAGTCCATGGGATTCTCATCATTCTTCTGTAACATTAGTCATTTTAGCAGTCCATGGGATTCTCATCCTTCTTCTGTAACATTAGTCATTTTAGCAGTCCATGGGATTCTCATCTTTCTTCTGTAACATTAGTCATTTTAGCAGTTCATGGGATTCTCATCTTTCTTCTGTAACATTAGTCATTTTAGCAGTTCATGGGATTCTCATCCTTCTTCTGTAACATTAGTCATTTTAGCAGTCCATGGGATTCTCATCATTCTTCTGTAACATTAGTCATTTTAGCAGTCCATGGGATTCTCATCCTTCTTCTGTAACATTAGTCATTTTAGCAGTCCATGGGATTCTCATCATTCTTCTGTAACATTAGTCATTTTAGCAGTTCATGGGATTCTCATCTTTCTTCTGTAACATTAGTCATTTTAGCAGTCTATGGGATTCTCATCCTTCTTCTGTAACATTAGTCATTTTAGCAGTCCATGGGATTCTCATCCTTCTTCTGTAACATTAGTCATTTTAGCAGTCCATGGGATTCTCATCATTCTTCTGTAACATTAGTCATTTTAGCAGTCCATGGGATTCTCATCTTTCTTCTGTAAAACCATATCTCTGTGGCCCTCAGAGATTTTTCTATTTGTTTTTTTTTATTGTCCATGACTCGCATCCCTATGTCAGTATTGGTTCTATGTAGCACTGTATAACTCTCATTCTGATCTCAATTGATAATGAACTTTTAAAGTGAAAGTCATCTAAAACAGATTAGGCAATCAATTAATTTATGTGCAGGAATTCATTAACACACTCATTATTTAATGAAGGGTTCATTAAGTTTAGTGAGTGTATAGTGGCCTCACAAAGTCAGACATCTACAAGATGAACGTCTCATTAAGTTTAGTGAGTGAATAGTGGCCTCACAAAGTCAGACATCTACAAGATGAACGTCTCATTAAGTTTAGTGAGTGTATAGTGGCCTCACAAAGTTAGACATCTACAAGATGAACGTCTCATTAAGTTTAGTGAGTGAATAGTGGCCTCACAAAGTTAGACATCTACAAGATGAATGGGTTCATTAAGTTTAGTGAGTGTATAGTGGCCTCACAAAGTCAGACATCTACAAGATGAACGTCTCATTAAGTTTAGTGAGTGAATAGTGGCCTCACAAAGTCAGACATCTACAAGATGAACGTCTCATTAAGTTTAGTGAGTGTATAGTGGCCTCACAAAGTTAGACATCTACACAAGATCCTCACAAAGTTAGACATCTACACAAGATCCTCACAAAGTTAGACATCTACACAAGATCCTCACAAAGTCAGACATCTACTAGATGAAACGTGAAACAATAAGCTCAGGAATAAATAATTATATTGATTCTTACAATGTGACATTTGAACAAATGTTTCAATATTTTTTTATGTTACGTTTTCTGTAATGACTTTTCAGTCAGGGGCGTTGCTGGTGGTTTGTTAAAGGAGGGTATGTATGTGTGATAATGATAAGGATATTTTGAATGAAATGTTCTTTTTGTAGAACTTTATATAGGCAGAATCGAAAAATAAGTATGTTTATATACGATCAGTCACATACAGTAGCTTAGTTGTTAGTATACAGTAGCTTAGTTGTTAGTATACAGTAGCTTAGTTGTTAGTATACAGTAGCTTAGTTGTTAGTATACAGTAGCTTAGTTGTTAGTATACAGTAGCTTAGTTGTTAGTATACAGTAGCTTAGTTGTTAGTATACAGTAGCTTAGTTGTTAGTATACAGTAGCTTAGTTGTTAGTATACAGTAGCTTAGTTGTTAGTATACAGTAGCTTAGTTGTTACTTAGTTGTTAGTTGTTACTTAGTTGTTAGTGAACTTGTTTCTTACTAGTGGTTCTAGTGGTTCGGGTTCAATTCCACAGTGGGCGTGGAATTTTTCCGACCGTAACGTCTTTCCGGTCGAATTGAGTATAAGGAAAAGCACAGGGAAGTAAGTACTGATCACATCACCCATCGTGTGAAGACGGCCAATGAAAATACGGACCTAACACAGTATTACCCTATACACCTAGTGGTATAAAAATGGTTCATTTACTTTGTAGAAATTTGTACATAAACATTAGAATACGTACTATCTCAAATTACAGATACCTCTGAAGTCTGGTTAATAGTTTTTCATTTTTATTTGTATTATCCCTTCTTTAATCCATTCTTTTACTTCTAATATTTCTTCTTCTTCTTCGAAAGCTCCTTATCGACCTCTTGTTAACCACTCTTTGTGGTTTGTATGGGATCTGAGCCTAAGGGCGATTGTGCCTGGTGCCAGATAGGCGCCTTCAAGAAGCCAAGACATCCGATTTTTGCGACACTTTTTATTTACTAAGGTAGCTTTCCTAGGCTCTTCCTCAGTCGCCTTTTTTCAACTATTCTTTGCTCCCCTTGAGAGCCCCGGCTACACAGTTGAAATCCTTTTTTCAAATCGCTTTCTCTTAATTTCTTTCTCTCTCTCTCCATCTGTGACGCCCTTGACGTGTAGGACAGCAGCAAATGCACGACATTTATTTCTACCCTTGACCAACATTTCAAATCTACCCATACAGTATATGTTTGCTATTTCTGGTGGAAAACTTCTTCAATTTCCTGTCCGATATTTCTCATGTGGTCTTCAGTGGCTTGGTGTATTGGAAAGAAAACTCATTCTTAAGTGGAAAAGTGAGTGGCTCGCATTAAAGTGATTTAAATCCACTTCAATCATCATCATCATCAGGTGCCGTCTCCACATCGAAGGTTGGCTGCAATGAATCTCCAGCATCCTCTGTCTTTCGCCCTTGTGTTGCACACTGCCAGACTGTAACCTGTCCATTTCTTAAAGTTTCCTCCCACTTATTTCTCGGTCTTCCTCTTGCTCTTCTCCCCTCAACTTTCCCTCTAGTAAATGTTTTATCATGGTGTCATGCCTTTTATGTGCCCAAAATACTTTACTTGTCTGAATTTTATTTCTCTTAATAATTGTTTCTTCATGCCTAGTTTTCCTAAAACTTGTTTATTTGTCTGTTTTTCTGTCCATGAAACTCTGCTTATTCTTCTATATATCCACATCTCAAATGCATCAATTCTGTCTTCTAACTGCTTGTTCATTGTCCATGTTTCCGAGCCATACATTAATATAGGATATATATAGCATTTGATCATTCTAATTTTTAGCCTGTTTGTGATTTGTTTGGATGTCAGTAACTTTCTCATACTATTGAAATTATCCTTGGCCATTCCTATTCTCTTTTTAATTTCAGTTATACATCTGCCATCATCTGTTATCATCTGACCGAGATAGGAGTAGCTTTTTACTTGATGTAGTAATTCTCCATGTATTTTTATATTCATTTTAGGTTTTTCCATTTCCTTGTTGATTACCATAGTTTTTGTTTTCTGTATGTTAATGTCTAATCCATATTCCTTGCTAGTTCTGTCCAATTGGTCCACTAATTCTTGTAGATCTTGTTCATTTTCTGCTACCAATACTGTGTCATCTGCATATCTTAAGTTATTTATTATTTTTCCATTGATCTTGAGTCCTGGCATTCCCTCTAGTTGTTTGAAGATTTTCTCTGTGTAGATGTTAAATAGGCTTGGTGACAGTATGCATCCTTGTCTCACTCCTCTCTTTATGTCTATGTATGGAGAGTAGCTATTTTCATATTTTATTATTGCTGTCTGTTCCCAGTATATGTTACTTATTAGTCTGATATCATCCCCATCTAGGCCTATTTCTTGTAGACATATGATTAGCTTTTCATGTTGAACTCTGTCAAAAGCTTTGCTATAATCGATGAAACACAAGTAGATACTTTTTGCACTTCTATATCTTGTCAGCAGTAGTCTTATACAAAGTATTGCCTCTCTTGTTCCTCTGTTCTTTCTAAAGCCAAACTGTTCTTCTCCTACTTCTATGTCTATCTTGTTTTTAATTCTTTCATGTATGATCTTGAGTAGTATTTTTGTTTTGTGGCTCATCAGGCTAATTGTCCTATAGTCTGTGCACTCCTGTGCTTTGGGCTTTTTGGGTAGTGGTATGAATACTGATGTCTTCAAGTCTCTTGGTATATATCCTGTGTTATATATATCATTGCACAAATCTGTAATGGTTGAAATACCAAAATCCTCTAAGGAGGTTAACATTTCCACAGTAATATTGTCCAATCCTGCAGCCTTTCCTCGCTTCATTGTTTCGATTGCTCTTACAACTTCAGATTTTAATATTCTTGGGCTGTCATTGCACTTTATACTGTGTTTACTGCTTCTTTGATCATCAAATAGAGCCGTTACATATTCTGTCCATCTTGTCAATATTTCTGTTTTATCAAACAAAAGTTGGTTGTTGTTGTTTTTGATACATCCTCCACTTTTTACAGTATTTTTCTTACTTGTCATTTGTCTTATTTCTCTGTGCATATCTCTAGTCCTGTGTTTTCTGCCATATCTTCTATTTCCTTGCATTTTGTTTCTAACCAGTTTACTTTTGTGGTTCTGCACATGTTGCGTATTTTGTTGTCTAAAATTGTATACTTTGGGGTGTTCTTGGCTTTCTTTCGTTCTGTCATTTTTTCTAAGATTTCATCAGTCATCCACATTTGATTTTTCATGGATTCTTTTACAGGCAGGTTTTTGTTTGCAGTTTGTATACTCTGTTTTAAGCAATCCCATTTATTGGCTACTTTCTCTTCAGGATTTCTCTTCTGTATTGTTCTAAGCACTCTGTCATTAGGCATTCATATTTGTTCTTTACTTCCACACAATATTTCTGTTGTATCTCTGATTGTTTAAGTGCTGATATATCTATATGTGGTTCTTTTCTTGTTGGTTGGTCTATCTTTTTAGTTTTATATTTAGTTTGATCATCACTGGATTATGATCAGAATTTATATCTGCTCCTGGATATGTTTTGGTGTTCATTACATTATTTTTAAATCTGTTCCTAATCATGATGAAATCTATCTGGTTCCTTTTTCTATCTCCTGGGCTTTTCCATGTGTATAATCTCCTAGATTCTTGTTGGTAAAATGTGTTGCATATAACCATGTTATTTTCTTCACAGAACTGGATAAGTCTATCTCCTCGTTCATTCCTTGTTCCTAGTCCGTATTGTCCTACAATGTTCTTGTATTTGCCTTTGCCAATTTTTGAATTCATATCGCCCATTATAATTAGTATGTCAGTTGTCTTACAACTTCAATAAACACACAAAACTGTGATATATTGCTTGGGAAAATTCATCATCGCTAAAATGAGAGAAGAATAAAAAGCACACTACCATCATCATCATCTTCTTGGAATGCTCCATATCGACCACTAGTTAATCCACTCTTTGTGATTTTGTATATGATCTGAGACTAAGAGTGATTGTACGTTGTGCCAGTTATGTGTTTACAAGTAAGCTAGCACATCCGATTTCTACCACGCTATTTTTAAAACTAGGGTAGTTTCCTACGCCCTACCTCAGTCGCTTCTTACAACATGTCTTGTAGGTCGTAGTATTACTATTCTTTGCTCCCTTTGCCAGCCCCAGCAATACACGGACGATCATGATTATCAAAATAGTCTCTACCAAATCTGAGCCTTACTTCAATAAACAATTATGTATGTCATTGACATCTAGCTTAATGTAGCTTCATTTATCATAAGTAATGTGGTTGCTCGTGTGGTGCCGGGGCCCGCAAGGAGTGTCAAGCAGTGGCGGCTTGTGATCTTTTTTGTTGGTGGGGCCAGACACAAATTTTCGGGAAAATTATGGCTTTGTGATAAGTTATATTTTAATTTATTTAATAATAAATACACGTTACATATTATTTTTGGTAGGGCACAGCCCTCTGACCCCTCATGACGAGCCGCCACTGGTGTCAAGTATAGTAACACTGTCACCTACAAAGCATATCGCAAGAGGCGACTGAGGTAGGGGCGTAGGAAGCTACCCTAGTAAATAAAAAGCGTCGCAGAAATCGGATGTGCTGCTAGCCTACTTGTAAGCGCATAACTGGCATAACATACAATCGCTCTTAGGATAAAATCACATAGAGATGACAAAGAGTGGTTTAACAAGTGGTCGATATGGAGCGTTCCAAGAAGAAGATGATAAGAAATACGAGGAGACGCAAACAATTAATTGGTTCAACCATCTAACGAGACTGAAGTATTTGCGAGTATCCCTGTGTCTACAACAGTAGAATATCTGGTCTAAGAGAACAAGGAAGACAGAAGTAGTTGATAGACATCATCAAAGAAATACAACGACAGCATGAGCTCACAACAGCAGCTGCGAGGCACTTGTCACAACAGCAGCTGCGAGACACTTGTCATAACAGCAGCTACGAGACACTTGTCACAACAGCAACTGCGAGACGCTTATCACAACAGCAGCTGCGAGACACTTGTCACAACAGCAACTGCGAGACACTTATCACAACAGCAGCTGCGAGACACTTGTCACAACAGCAGCTGCGAGACACTTGTTAACAACAGAAAGCAAATCCCTCTTTCCCCGTCCTCGAAGGCGTTGGTAAGTGGCCGCACAAGAAAAGTAATAAGTCTCACAAAACTCTCTCCCGACGACTCACCAAATTACCTAGCTCTCCATCTGGTACATCTTCAGTAATCCCCATTAGCACAGGCAAAGAACTGTAATTAAATCTTCATACGTCGATCATGCAATTTAATTTTCTCACAACCTTGAGCACAGACCAGGGAGATAACTACAGCCGGGTGCATGTTGTAATTAAATTCTATAGTGCAGTAGAGGCTATTTTATTTCATTTAGATTTTTCTATTTTCTTTTAGTTCTTGTTGAAATTAATTGAGAGTTGCCAGTTTTTAAATAGATTATAAGTTGTGTAGTCAGTACATACATATGTACGGCTACGTGGACATACTTATCAGTTGTGTAGTCAGTACATACATATGTACGGCTACGTGGACATACTATATATAATAATAATAATAATTCATCTGACACCGTTATACGTTACATAGGAACTGCACGCGATTTCTCCATACCGCTCTATCCTGAGCAACTCGCTCAATCTCTTCCATGGAACTGAGACCGATATTTCTTTCCTCTCTCATCAAAGTTTGTTTCAGGGTCTCCTTAGGTCGACCTCTCTTACTTGAACCCTTTGCATCTCACTTAAATGCCTACCTTGATATTCTTTGATCATTTCTCCTCAAGGTGTGCCCAACATATCTCCATCTTTCTTTCTTATAACAGTTGTCACTAGTGGTTGACCAGACATGTCTCTGACTTACTCACTTCTCCTGAATTCGTTCCATTTTATATTCATTATTTTCGCAGACATCTATTTTCAAATGCATTCAACTTGCTTTCTATATCTTTAGTCATTTTCCAACTCTCGCTGGCATATGTTAGGATTGATACAACATTTGAATTGAAAATTCGTAATTTAGTTTTAATACTATATAACTTTTTCTTCACCTTTCAACTCCCAACGGAGCACAGGTCTTCAACAAACCTCTTCCAGCTAACATTTCCCGTGCAATCAAAATTGCTACCTAAATAGGTGAACTGCTCTGTTATTTTTATCATTTTAGATTCCAGGGTGATATCTGCTTTACTTGCCATAGGTGTCTTCATTATATTTTTTTTTCTTAGCTTATCTGCAGTCCAACTTTTGATGCTATAGATAACAAGTTGTCTGTTTTTCTTTGCATATCTTGGTTGTTTCTACTTAACAAGGCAATATCATCTGCAAAACCAAAACTAAACTACGAATTTTTAATTCCATTGTTGTATCAATCCTAACATATGCCAGCGAGAGTTGTATCAATCCTAACATATGCCAGCGAGAGTTGTATCAATCCTAACATATGCCAGCGAGAGTTGTATCAATCCTAACATATGCCAGCGAGAGTTGTATCAATCCTAACATATGCCAGCGAGAGTTGTATCAATCCTAACATATGCCAGCGAGAGTTGTATCAATCCTAACATATGCCAGCGAGAGTTGTATCAATCCTAACATATGCCAGCGAGAGTTGTATCAATCCTAACATATGCCAGCGAGAGTTGTATCAATCCTAACATATGCCAGCGAGAGTTGTATCAATCCTAACATATGCCAGCGAGAGTTGTATCAATCCTAACATATGCCAGCGAGAGTTGTATCAATCCTAACATATGCCAGCGAGAGTTGTATCAATCCTAACATATGCCAGCGAGAGTTGTATCAATCCTAACATATGCCAGCGAGAGTTGGAAAATGGCTAAAGACAAAGTTGTTTCAATGTATTTGGAAATAGACATCTGCGAAAATAATGAATATAAAATGGAATGAATTTTTTAAAAAGTGATGAAATCAGAGAAACGTCTGTTCAACCCCTGGTAACAACTGTTATAAGAAGGAGAAGATGGAGATGGGTATTTCTTGAGGAGAAATTATCAAAGAATACCAACGCATACATTGAAGTGGGAGGCAAAAGGTTCAAGAAATAAAGAAAGGGAAACCATGAGAGAGTGTGCGTGTGAATACAAAATCAAGCTATCAGTGGCCTGATCTGGGGTGCACCACAACGCAAGTTTTTGTACAACAAAAGAGCGTATTTTGTTGTTGGTTGCACACATGTTGATGTGGGAGCAGAATTCAAGCGATATCTGAGTATTATTGTTGATATTATCAATGCATGATAACCCAGGTCGTGACCTCCGATAACATACGGCTGACGGATCAGGTAAAATTCTAGGAAATAAGACCACAACCATCGCGTAACCTTTGCATTCCAGTATTATTGTATATAGACGAATTCACTTCAAAAACAACACAACATGCTAAATTAAGGTTATATTATGTTACAAGTTCAGTTGAACAATAAGTAATATCCGTATTATTAATATTGTTCATCAATAAACAACCAGGGACTCATAGAATTGAGTTAAATTACAATAAAGCATACAGTGTTCTTACAAGCATATACAAGGGTTTTAACGGGTTTTAAAGCCAAAGGATTGACTTCATAGCACCGGGTTTTACCCCATATGGCTCGGTCCCTCTCCGCAGAAATGGCAAGCCACCTGCCGAGAGTATTGCACAAGCACGAACTCCGTAGCTCCAGCAACAATCCTAGGGTCTCTGGAAAAACTGCACTCGTGAACAGAACGGCGCGATCCGGATTCGAACCCACGACCTTCGACTCACAAGGCAAAGGGCTTAACCACTCAGCCACAGAGACCCCCCACCTTCAAGCATATACAAAAACATACAGTGTTCTTACAAGCATATACAAAACCAGCCCCCGTCCCCCATTAATCAGAAATTGTGGCTTTTCCTTTCTGAGCTAGTCGGCCTTATGTTGCTGGGGGCCACGCCCAGGCATACTAGCTTGATTGAGTTGATTTATTTATTAATAGGACCATCATCCCTGCACTTCGGTGAGTAACCATGTGTGCTCCGATCTCTTATATTGGCAATGCATGACCATCCTTTGGGTGCATTCAAGTCACACATTACGTACAGCTGTTCTTCCTTAAAATGAGTTGTGTGTTGCCCAGAAAACTGCACACAACAATCTTTCGCCTAAGATCAGGTCACTGCAGGCTCAACCAACACATGCACAGAATAAAGCCTGCCCAGACTGCACACAACAATCTTTCGCCTAAGATCAGGTCACTGCAGGCTCAACCAACACATGCACAGAATAAAGCCTGCCCAGACTGCACACAACAATCTTTCGCCTAAGAACAGGTCACTTTCAGGCTCAACCAACACATGCACAGAATAAAGCCTGCTCAGACTGCACACTGTGCATGACAGATAGAAACACAGACTCCAGAGCACATCCTGCAGTCATGTCCATCATACATACACCAACGAAATGAAACATGGCCTCATGAACAAAGCTTACAGACCAAGCTATGGGAACTCTCGAGGAACTCAACTGACATGCAGCTTCATAGAGGCAACCCATCTCATAGTTTAGACGAGCATACGAAACCGAACGCAAAGAAGAAAATGAGTTAATGACAGTCGCTTCAGTCATTTCCTTAGTCTAACTTGTTGAAAATGTGTACAGAGAACTTGTGTTGTCGTCGAAATATTTCAAATCGTCACCGGCACTGCTTCTATGATGATATGCTCCTTACTATGTTAGTTGACCTGTTTCTATGATGCTATGCTCCTTACTATGTTAGTTGACCTGTTTCTATGATGCTATGCTCCTTACTATGTTAGTTGGCCTGCTTCTATGATGCTATGCTCCTTACTATGTTAGTTGACCTGCTTCTATGATGCTATGCTCCTTACTATGTTAGTTGACCTGTTTCTATGATGCTATGCTCCTTACTATGTTAGTTGGCCTGCTTCTATGATGATATGCTCCTTACTATGTTAGTTGACCTGCTTCTATGATGCTATGCTCCTTACTATGTTAGTTGACCTGCTTCTATGATGATATGCTCCTTACTATGTTAGTTGACCTGCTTCTATGATGCTATGCTCCTTACTATGTTAGTTGACCTGCTTCTATGATGCTATGCTCCTTACTATGTTAGTTGACCTGTTTCTATGATGCTATGCTCCTTACTATGTTAGTTGACCTGCTTCTATGATGATATGCTCCTTACTATGTTAGTTGACCTGCTTCTATGATGATATGCTCCTTACTATGTTAGTTGGCCTGCTTCTATGATGCTATGCTCCTTACTATGTTAGTTGGCCTGCTTCTATGATGCTATGCTCCTTACTATGTTAGTTGACCTGCTTCTATGATGCTATGCTCCTTACTATGTTAGTTGGCCTGCTTCTATGATGATATGCTCCTTACTATGTTAGTTGGCCTGCTTCTATGATGATATGCTCCTTACTATGTTAGTTTGCTAAAAGGAGTCAGAATCGAAAATTTGAGACTTCATTGAACCGGGTTTTATCCCATATGACTCGGTCCCTCTCCGCAGCAGAAATGGCATGCTACCTGCCAAGAGTATTGTAGAAAGCACAAACTCCGTAGATCCGGAAACAATCCATGGGCTCGATGAGAAAATATCACTCGTGAACAGTTTTTCTTTCTTTCTTTCTCGAATCTTGTATGCCTCACAGCGTCAGGTCAGGAAGAAATTTCTAAAACGGGCCCTAGTATGCGCTTCGTAGATAGTCTCTTTCGTCGCATCTGTTATCTCTGAGGTCCATCTTTTGCGTGGCCGGCCTTTTGCTTTGTACCCATTGTATCGCAGCAGCATTGCTCTTTGGGGTGCACTGTCTGATGGTAATCTGCTTACGTGGCCGAACCATTTAATTTGTTGTTTCTTGATGAAGTCTAGTACTGATGTTGTACCCACTTTTTCCTGATGTCTTCATTTCTCAACCGGTCTCTTCTTGTTACACCCAGCATTCTGCGTAGACACTTCATCTCTGTTGTGAGTAGTTTTCTTCTATCGTTTCAACTTCAGAACGCAAGGCAAAAGGCTTAACCGCTCAGCCATTGAGACCTATCTTTAGTTAGCTGAAATGAACTATGCGCCTATGTGGGATTGAAACCAGTTGTTTTCATATTATTCTGTACTGCCTAATACATCATGTCTTATTAGAGTCTTCTTCATCGATCGCTCCATATCGATCACTTAAAACCACTCATGTGATTTGTATGGGATCCGAGTCTAAGAGCGAATGTACTTTGTGCCTGTTATATAGGCCAACAAGTAGGTCAGCACGTCCGATTTCTGTAGCCTTTTTATTTACTAGTATAGCTTCTCTAGGCCCCTACCTCAGTAGCCTCTTACGACATGCCTTGTAGGGCGCAGTGTTACTATTCTTTGCTCCCCTTGCAAGCCCCAACAACACAGTGTTACGTTTAGAGTACACAGTTTAGTAATAAATAAATAATTTCTCATTTGATCAGACTGCCATAATAAATCAATTTTCATCAGCCCCCCAAAAAATAAACTTTTCATTAACACAGTATGTTTTTAAAAAAATATAGCAACCTTTCATTATGAATGCTATCGTAGAAAGAAAAATCAAATGAAACAAATCAAATCTAAAAATTACCATAGAAATAGCAACAAATCTCACCAAATAATGTAATCTCATTCACAAATAGTTATATTATCAAGGCTTCGTCCACATCCAATTTGTGTATAGATATATCCAAAGAAGAAGAAAAAACACAAGAAAATAGTCCAAAGAATGTTGAATGAATAACAACAGTTCATCGACAGGCGCAATCAAAGGGACATTATCCGTGGACAGTAGCGGTGGTGGTTCGTCTGTTGTAATCAAGCAGCTTGCCACGAAATGTCGGCTGCAGTTGGCTTAGTTTTACAGTCAATGAAAAACTTGTGGTAAAGGAGTGAGTGAAAAGTGTCTAGGTGGAGGAGGAGTCGATGTGGATAAGTGTGGAATGATTGAAAGGATAGTACAACGGGTGGTGGAGTGCTTCGCCCTGGCAACACAAGACCGACTAGCTCGGAAGAGAATTCGAAAAGTCCAATTTAATGGTGTCTGGTTTTGGTATATGTTTGATAGAACACGACAAGCTTTATTTGCAATTTGACACAATTCTATGTGTCCATATTTATTGATGAAAGATGTCAATAGTACTGATATTTCTGAACTTAATTTGGAACATAATATAACCATGATTAAGCATGCCTTGCTTTTAAAATGAATTAGTCTATATACAACAACACAGGAATTCAAGGATCACGTGACAGTTGTGATATTATTTCCTATAATTTGCACCTACACCCGCCGGCCTTATGTTATCGGAGTCGACGGTGGAGTGTCAACAAACAATAACAATGAAAGATAACTGTAGTTAACGATTTCTAAGCCGAGGTTAGTCATCGCTAAGGAGTATCTGAAGCGTAGAGGCTAGGGACGCGCCTCTCGTGCCAAAGGTAAACGGTTCGCTCCCTCGTGTAGCCATCGGAATATTTTTCTAGATATGCCTGCTCTCAGTGTAGGTGAGAACAAGTTCCTAGTCTTGTTGCAGACGGACGATAAAACGTAGGTCCGTGTTCAATTTGAGCACGTAAAAGAACCCTTAGAAATTCAGAATCGAGAAGAGCAAGAGCAGGCTGGAAAATCTCTGCCCGAGCAAAATTCATTAGAAAAAGATTTTTTTAAAAATTCTTACATAATATTCTCACTATCTTCAAAATTACATCAGAGACCCTTGCATGTGCTGAGTTCATGCAGCAGTTGAGATCTTCATGTGTAAGAAAGAGATCGGAACACACATGGTTACTCACCAAAGTGCAATGATTATGGTCCTATCAATCAATCAGTTAATCAATCAATCAATCAATCAATTCTCACTCACATCATGGCACTTATCTTGCCTACTTGCATTGAATCTATCCTTCCCTTGATGTTGTTCAATAAACTGCCATCTCTGTGTATGTTTTCTACAAGTATAGATGGTATAATCTCTAATGTGTTGTCAATATTTCCTTTCCATTGAACAAATTGTTTGTGTATTCATCTGTTCCGCATGAAATTACTCAATAAGTTTCATTGTTATCAGGAAATAAACAAGTTTCTTCTGTTGTGTTCATTGTTATTGTATCCACAAAGATAATTACTTCAGTACAGATATCAATTATGTATCGTGTGTCTCGATGTCTTAGATCCGATAAATAACAACAATGAAGATTGTACAAAAGAAATCTAGAAGGAGATTAGTCATGATATTTCTCGAGTGGTTTGTATGAAGAAACTATGGCATAACAAGTTAGTCATGATATTTTCTCGAGCGCTTTGTATGAAGAAACTATGGCATAACAAGTTAGTCATGATATTTTCTCGAGAGCTTTGTATGAAGAAACTATGGCATAACAAGTTAGTCATGATATTTTCTCGAGTGCTTTGTATGAAGAAACTATGGCATAACAAGTTAGTCATTATATTTTCTCGAGTGGTTTGTATGAAGAAACTATGGCATAACAAGTTAGTCATTATATTTTCTCGAGAGCTTTGTATGAAGAAACTATGGCATAACAAGTTAGTCATGATATTTTCTCGAGTGCTTTGTATGAAGAAACTATGGCATAACAAGTTAGTCATGATATTTTCTCGAGTGGTTTGTATGAAGAAACTATGGCATAACAAGTTAGTCATGATATTTTCTCGAGTGGTTTGTATGAAGAAACTATGGCTTAACAAGCAACGAAATAAAAATAAAACTTATAACAGCATGCATTTTTCTCGTGATAGCATATCACCCGGAGAGCTACGCCTGCAGGGTTACTCAAGTCGGACAGGTCAAAGTAGAGATGTCTAACTAAATGTGGCCCCCTGGTCCTCCAGTTTGCAGGTTGTGTTGTGGGCTAACTACCCATTCATTTTTTAAAAAAAATGTAGTTACAGAAATCGAAAACAAATTGTTCAAAACTAATTGGAGTATCGGAAGGAGTAGGGTGTCATGCCGGAGACAGATAGTGTTTGACTATCCTGGGAGACATGCCAGAGACAGATAGTGTTTGACTATCCTGGGAGACATGCCGGAGACAGATAGTGTTTGACTATCCTGGGAGACATGCCGGAGACAGATAGTGTTTGACTATCCTGGGGGACATGCTGAGACAGATAGTGTTTGACTATCCTGGGAGACCATAATGAAAACAGCCAGAGACCGAGAAAAGTGACGAACAGCTGTTGAGGCCTTTACTCCTCGAGGATTGGAGAGGAATAAGAAGTAGATAAGAAACACATATGGGTGTGAATCATGGACATTAAAACAAACATTAAAGAGCAAAATCAAATCTTTTGAAACAAAGTACTACAGATAAAGTCTTAGAACGATCTGGACACAGACAAGAAACAACAGACATTCTGGAAGAAGACATGAACATCATAAAATATTGATGAATTATAAACACTAGTATGTACAGAAAACTGAAATATTTTGATCACAGTAAACGTCAAAGTTAGTTGGGGCATGCATTGAGGGGCATCGGACCAAACGTCCACGAAGGTCTTTGAAGTGGAGTCCGGGAGTAAGAAGAGAAAGGTGGCAGCCTGGACAGACATGGAGACGAGCTGTAGAGAGAGAAAGAGAAGAGACAGGAAAGACCTGGAATGAACGTTAATTGGCTTGTTCAATACAGATCGGTTTGTAGGAAATGTATTGTTGCCCTATGCTTCAAGGTCAGTTAGAAGAAGAAGAAGAAGAAGAAATATCATAGTGGTTTGAAGAGAGCAATAATGGAAGGTATGGTTCCTGGTAGACCAGACAGGAGACGACCAAGACGACAGTGTCAACAGAACAATGCCCTCATGATCGAACGATGCGGTGCGGAATCGAACACATGGCCTTCAGAACGCAGAGGTAAGTTACTTGACTCCAACTTGACCATAACGCTGCTCATGGAGGAAAGTTACTTGACTACTACTTCAACTTGACCATAACTCTGCTCATGGAGAAAAGTTACTTGACTACTACTTCAACTTGACCATAACTCTGCTCATGGAGAAAAGTTACTTGACTACTACTCCAACATGACCATAACTCTGCTCATGGAGAAAGTTATGACTACTACTCAACGTGACCATAACGCTGCTCATGGAGAAAAGTTACTTGACTACTACTTCAACTTGACCATAACTCTGCTCATGGAGAAAAGTTACTTGACTACTACTTCAACTTGACCATAACTCTGCTCATGGAGAAAAGTTACTTGACTACTACTCCAACATGACCATAACTCTGCTCATGGAGGAAAGTTACTTGACTACTACTCCAACGTGACCATAACGCTGATCATGGAGGAAAGTTACTTGACTACTACTTCAACTTGACCATAATTCTGATCATGGAGGAAAGTTACTTGACTACTACTCCAACTTGACCATAACGCTGCTCATGGAGGAAAGTTACTTGACTACTACTTCAACTTGACCATAACGCTGCTCATGGAGGAAAGTTACTTGACTACTACTCCAACTTGACCATAACGCTGCTCATGGAGGAAAGTTACTTGACTACTACTTCAACTTGACCATAACGCTGCTCATGGAGGAAAGTTACTTGACTACTACTCCAACTTGACCATAACGCTGCTCATGGAGGAAAGTTACTTGACTACTACTCCAACTTGACCATAACTCTGCTCATGGAGGAAAGTTACTTGACTACTACTCCAACTTGACCATAACGCTGCTGATGGATATATTCCATTAACAACAATAAAACCAGATAGATATGTTCTATGTTACAGATTATCAAGTTGATTAATACATAAATAATTCCAATAGCTGCTACATTCTTAAGTCGGCATTAAGATGTTGATATGTAGATGATACATGCAGAACTTGCAGATGCAGAAATAAGTCCCAGCTTGCATCAGATGTATCAGGAAGTAAAGTAATAAGAAAGTAATAAGAAAAGTAATAAGAGTAATAGATAAGTAAGTAAGGTTTATAAGAAAGTAATAAGAAAGTAATAAGTAAGCTATAAGCAAGTAATAAGAAAGTAATAAGTAAGTAATAAGAAGTAAGTATAAGAAAGTAATAAGTAAGTATAAGCAGTAATGAAAGTAATAAGTAAGCTAAGAAAGTAATAAGTTAAGCTATGAAAGTAATAAGTAAGTAAGAAGTTAGTAAGAAAGTAATAAGAAAGTAATAAGAAGTAATAGAAAGTAATAAGAAGTAATAAGAAAGTAATAAGAAAGTAAAAGTAAGTAAGAAGTAATAAGAAAGATATATAAGAAAGTAAGTAAAGAAAGTAATAAGAAAGTAATAAGAAAGTAATAAGAAAGTAATAAGTAAGTATAAGAAAGTAATAAGAAGGTAAAAAGAAGTAATAAGAAGAGTAATAAGAAAGTAATAAGAAAGTAATAAGAAGTATAAGAGAAAGAGTAATAAGAGTAATAAGAAGTAATAAGTAATAAGAAAGTAATAAGAAGTAATAAGAAGTAATAAGTAAAAAGTAAAATAGTAATAAGAAAGTAATAAGAAAGTAATAAGAAAGTAATAAGAAAGTAATAAGAAGTAATAAGAAAGTAATAAGAATAATAAAGTAATAGTAATAAGAAAGTAATAGAAGTAATAAGAAGTAAAGAAAGTAATAAGAAAGTAATAAGTAAGTAATAAGAAAGTAAGAAGTAATAGAAAGTAATAAGAAAGTAATAAGAAGTAATAAGAAAGTAATAAGAAAGTAATAAGAAGTAATAAGAAAGTAATAAGAAAGTAATAAGAAGTAATAGAAAGTAATAAGAAGTATAAGAAAGTAATAAGAAGTAATAAGAAAGTAATAAGAAAGTAATAAGAAAGAGTAATAAGAAAGTAATAAGAAAGTAATAGAAAGTAATAAGAAGGTAATAAGAAAGTAATAAGAAGTAATAAGTAAAGGGTGAATTAAGAAAGTAATAAAAAGAAAAAAGTAATAGAAGTAAGAAAGTAATAAGAAGTAATAAGAAGTAATAAGAAGTAATGAATAATAGAAGTAATAAGAAAGTAATAAAAGTAATAAGAAGTAATAAGAAAGTAATAAGAAAGTAATAAGTAAGTAATAAGAAAGTAATAAGTAAGTAATAAGAAAGTAATAAGTAAGTAATAAGAAAGAATAAGAAGTAATAAGAAGGTAATAAGAAAGTAATAAGTAAGTAATAAGAAAGTAATAAGAAAGTAATAAGTAAGTAATAAGAAAGTAATAAGAAAGTAATAAGAAAGTATAAGAAGTAATAAGAAAGTAATAAGAAAGTAATAAGAAAGTATTAAGTAAGTAATAAGAAAGTAATAAGAAAGTAATAAGAAAGTAATAAGAAGGTAATAGAAAGTAATAAGAAGTAATAAGAAGTAATAAGAAAGTAATAAGAAAGTAATAAGTAAGTAATAATAAAGTAATAAGAAAGTATTAAGAAAGTATTAAGAAAGTAATAAGCACGTTGTAAGAAAGTAATAAGAAAGTATTAAGAAAGTAATAAGCACGTTGTAAGAAAGTAATAAGAAAGTAATAAGAAAGTATAAGAAAGTAAAAATAAAGTAATAAGTAAGTTATAAGAAGGTAATAAGAAAGTATTAAGAAAGTATTAAGAAAGTAATAAGAAAGTAATAAGAAAGTAATAAGAAAGTAATAAGAATGTATTAAGAAAGTAATAAGAAAGTAATAAGTAAGTTATAAGAAGGTAATAAGAAAGTATTAAGAAAGTATTAAGAAAGTAATAAGAAAGTAATAAGAAAGTAATAAGAAAGTAATAAGTAAGTTATAAGAAGGTAATAAGAAAGTATTAAGAAAGTATTAAGAAAGTAATAAGAAAGTAATAAGAAAGTAATAAGAAAGTAATAAGAATGTATTAAGAAAGTAATAAGAAAGTAATAAGTAAGTAATAAGAAGGTAATAAGAAAGTATTAAGAAAGTAATAAGAAAATGAAATGAACTGTCACACGTAAAGAAAGAAAAGTGATAGATCGAATCTAGAAAATAGAAGATAATGTGTTGTTGGCATGCATTAAACATTTAAATTCCAGATTAAACACAAGAAAGGAGAGAGTAACATTGTCAATCTCACTGGCGTGTCATGTCAACTGGCGTATGGGATAATAGACATCTACAGCTGTCGGTTTCAAGTTCTGCTAGACAGTTCTCATGCCACCTCTCGATTATGATATAATCAAACGTTTTTAAATCCTTAAAATAAGATCAGTAGCTCCGTATGGTGCCGGAGACTGCTTGTGAAGCAAAGATTAGTACCACTGCGACTTACAAGGCATGTCTAGCAGTATTTTTACGATGACGCAAAGCCAGTACACTGGATAATTTAGTGCACATCACACATTAAATGCGTCTAAAGTCAAAAAAGGACGGAAAGAATTTAGTTCTTGCACATTGAGCAAGTCTATATGTGCGGAGTCCCTCGATGTAGCAACCTTCACGATGTTTACCTGTCTACTGCACACAATAATGCTTGTTGGAATATACTCTCTCTCTCTCTCTCTCTCTCTCTCTCTCTCTAGCCGGACAACTAAACTGAAGATACAAATAGTGATGGTGATATAGAGGTGGTTTGCTCTTACATTACAAATACACCTATATATTACAAATACAACTTACATTACAAATACTTTATTAAATTACAAATACATCTCACATTAACAAATTACATAGATACATTATAAATGCATCTTACATTACAAATACATCTTACATTACAAATACATATTACATTACAAATACATATTACATTACAAATACATATTACATTACAAATACATCTTACATTACAAATACATCTTACATTACAAATACATCTTACATTACAAATACATCTTACATTACAAATACATCTTACATTACAAATACATTTACATTACAAATACATCTTACATTACAAATACATTTACATTACAGTACATCTTTACATTACAAATACATATTACATTACAAATACATCTTACATTACAAATACATCTTACATTACAAATACATCTTACATTACAAATACATATTACATTACAAATACATATTACATTACAAATACATCTTACATTACAAATACATCTTACATAGAAAATACATATTACATTATTTTAAAAAAGAATTGACATTATACTTATTTCTATTATCTTGTTCTATCTATCTATATCGTTTAATGTGACTACAAGACATGTTCATTTATGTCGTTCTGTCACCTTTCTGCTCATTTGTTTTCACGTCAGGTCACAATCTTTCAACTATCTCTTCGACATTTCTGTCTTTTTGTTTTCTTCAACGTCGATCCTCTCTTCCTCTTCTTCTTCTTCTTCTTCTTGTTCTTCTTCTTCTTCTTCTTCTTCGAACGCTCAATATCGACCACATGTTAAACAAATCTGTGTGATTTGTATGTGATCTGAGCCTAAGAACGATTGTATGCTGTGCCAGTTATGCACCTACAAGTAATTCAGCACATCCGATTTCTGCGATACCTTTTACTTACAAGGGTAGCTTCCCTAAGCCCCTACATCGTCGCCTCTTACGACATGCCTTGTAGGTTGCAGTGGCACTATTCTTGGATTCCCTTGCGGGCCCGGCAAACACGGGAGATCCCTACTCTTGCAATACATAGTCCATCGCAGAGATGTTCGAACCAATGCCTCTACTGGTATATCATATCAGTACAAGCGTTCAATCCATCTGCGTTTACGTATTTTAATAATGGCCTCCAATGATGCACAGTTTCGTTGATGTCAAAACACTTTATTTTATATCACGTAGTTGGGAAGTCTAGCAGGCCAAAGCAGAGTTACAGAACATGAGAAACATTATATGGAACAAATCATTGGCAATTGATATCAGAATGAGAGTTAGTCAGTGTTACATAGAAACAATACTGACATACGGATGCGAGTTATGATATAAGATAGAAAAATCTCTGAGGGCCACAGAGATATGGTATTACAGAAGAATGATGAGAATCCTATGGTGCTAAAATCCCTAATGTGAAGATGTTGAATGAGGCCAAGACACAGAGAAAGCTTATTATATATATATATAAGAAAGAAGCAGTCATCATTTTTCTAGGATGCGATGAGAAACACAGGTTTAGAACACATTGTAACAACTGGTAAAATCGAGGGCGGATGAGAGAGAGAGAGAAAGACAGAGAGAGAAAATTTTGGATAGAATGACGTCATGGCACGGAAGAGAATCAAGATCTGAGATGATAGTTAACACCAGAGACATAAATTTGTGGAGATACATGATCGCCTACGCTTGCCGGCACGGCAGCTGAATATGATGATGATGATCTGTGAAGAAAATTTACAGAGAAATATGTTACTTGAATAATACTCCATGCTTTGATATTCAAACTAATTTTCTCTTCTACATAACAATATTTTTTTCAGAAGATTGAATAATGCAGAATAATCGGATACCAGAGCTATTTCATGTTTCAATTACGAGTTTCTAACATCGATTCATTATTTTAATTATAACTCTCTCCTCCCGCCCAACCCTTCTATGTTTAATTCACACACATGTTTATGTCCTCATTTCCCTACCCCCTCTCCCACATCGCACACACACACACACACACGTACACGTTGATTGTTACTAAAAACACATTTTAATTGATGTTTTCCAAATATTCATGTTGTATCTGTTTATATCTGTTCAAGTTTTATATATCTATCTATCTCGTTCTAACAGTTTTGCTCTTTCATTCCAAGTATTTCAACTCAATTTAAAGAATGTATACGTTGTAATCTTTCACTCAAAATTGAAGCATTTTGGATATATAATGTGGCCTCAAGGGAAGCATAGAATAGTACCACTGCGACCTACAAGGCATGTCGTAAGAGTCGACTGATGAAGGACCTAGGAAAGCTACCCTAGTAAATAAAAAACGAAAAAATCGGATGTGCTGACCTATTGTATTCGCATAACAGGCAGTGGGGTCGTCATTAGGCCAGAGGCCGGTTCAAAAATAATATGTAACGTGTATTTATTATTAATAAATTAAATATAACCTAACTCAAAGCCATGATTTTCCGAAAATGTGTGTCTGCCACCAACAAAACGATCACAGCCGCCACTGATAACAGTATAACGTACAATCGTTAGGCTCAGATCACATACAAATCACACGAATGGTTAAAAGTGATCGATAGACGTTCGAAGAAGAAAACGGATATATAAAAAGACACAAAGCATGCAACCAAACTGTATAAGAATCTTTACAACAGAACATCAGGAAAGAAGGCAAGAGGAAGACACGAAAAAGATGGTTAGATGGCATAGCAGAATCTATTTTTAAAATAACTATCACCAAGCCAATAGAACAGTGCAAGTACAAAAAGAAGAAAACCACGAGACTGACAACAATCGGTAACAGTGACGACAAAGTAGAACACGAGACTGACAACAATCTGGTAACAGTGTGACGACAAAGTAGAAAACCACGAGACTGGAAACATCTGGTAACAGTGTGACGACAAAGTAGAAACACGAGACTGACAACAATCTGGTAACAGTGTGACGACAAAAGTAGAAAACCACGAGACTGGACAACAATCTCGGTAACAGTGTGACGACAAAAGAAGAAAACGAATGAAAGAACGAACATGAACAAAAGTAAAATACAGACTATTACAATCTGGTAACATTAGGAAAAAGTAGAAAACCACGAGATGTTAGGACAAGCAATCGTATTGTAGAATTGTAGAAAAACGTGATCTGACAACATCTAGGAACATGTGACGACAAAAGAGAAAACCACGACTGGACAACAATCTGGAACAGTGACGACAAAAGTAGAAAACCACGAGACTGGACAACAATCTGGTAACAGTGTGACGACAAAGTAGAAAACCACGAGACTGGAAAAATCTGGTAACAGTGTGACGACAAAAGTAGAAAACCACGAGACTGGACAACAATCTGGTAACAGTGTGACGACAAAAGTAGAAAACCACGAGACTGGACAACAATCTGGTAACAGTGTGACGACAAAGAGAAAAAGAAGAAAGAATCGAAAGAAAGAAAGAGAAAATCTATCGAACTGGACATCAATCTGGTGTTAGACAGATGTGATTGAGAAAGTAGAAAAACCTACGAGACTGGACTACTGAATCTGGTAACAGTCCCAACAGTTGTTCGTCACTTTTCCCTGGTCTCTGGCTGTTTTCTTTATTGCCTTCCAGGACAGTCCAGCACCCCTTAGTTCTTCTTCGCGTCAACTGTCTCCGGCATGGAGTCCTAGTCTGTTCCGAGATTTGAGTTATTAGTTTTAATAATTTGTTTTTGACTTCTATAACTACATCCTTTTTAAAATGAATGGGTAGTTAGCAAATCGCACAACCCCCAATCTGGAGGACTAGATACCGCATTTAGTTTGGTCTCTCTACTTTGACCTGTCCGGCTTGGGTAACCCTGCTTGCATAGCTCTCCGGGTCATTGAGGTACGCAAGTTTCCCTTCTCCCCACTACAAGGTAATGGCCCAAGGTGGGGTAAGACTTATTTCTCTCTGATTATGTTAAACCTTATTGAAATTTATGCCCTTCTTTACTTTTGTATTACTTTAATACTTTTACTATTATTACAATACCAGCTGCTACTAAATGCTCTGTTACAAATGTAGCAATATGTTTGATCACTCCAGGAACATGTAAAGTGTATGGCATTTGTCATACTACTAGAATACTGCCAATTTTCTCTGGTAGACTGAAACATATTAATTCCCACTAGAAGTCTACAAGTCGGTCTCGCTACTAGCAGCCTTCAACCCTAGTTCGGAATATGAGTAAGACGTAATTATTTCTGTGATTAATAAGCTGGAGAAAATCACTAAAAGCCATTCTTAATAACGTTTCCAATTGGTCTCCGGAGCACGCAATTACCATCTCTAGTGGCAACCGTTACAATGATGTCTCTGGAAAGTAGCTCAGCGGCGTGTCCTAGGTTTAATCTAGGGTGGCATGCAATTACGACATAGCGGCACCCAGTCGACTATTGATGTAAGTAGTTTCAATTTGAATTTTCTGGAGTTTTATTTCAAGGATGACGTTTTTTAAACTGGCCTCTGACATTGGTGTAGTATTTCTATATTGTATAAGGTTGCACTCATTAATATTATCATTTTTGATTTCACAATTTCTGTCTAGAAAACTGTATGTCTCTGTGCCTATGTCCGTGCCTGTAGTGTCTGTTGTCTCATATATAATATGTCTCTGTGCCTGTATGTCTATGTGCCTGTATGTCTCATATATAATATGTCTCTGTGCCTGTATGTCTATGTGCCTGTATGTCTCATATATAATATGTCTCTGTGCCTGTATGTCTATGTTGCCTGTATGTCTCTATCATAATATGTCTCTGTGCCTGTATGTCTCTGTGCCTGTATGTCTCATATATAATATGTCTCTGTGCCTGTATGTCTTGTCTGTATATCGTCTGTGCCTGTATGTCACATATAAATAGTCACTTGCACGCTGTCAAAGGACTCAACGTGTTGCTGACGCTGTAAAGGAGACGTCAACTGATTGTTGCTGCACGCTAAAGAGGTCAATGGTCTGACGCGTGGGACGTCAACGATTTTGCTGACGCTGTGGAGTCACTGTTGCGACGCTGTGGACGTCAACGATTTTGCTGACGCTGTAGGACGTCAACTTTGTATGCTGACGCTTAAAAGGGCGTCAACTTGTTGCTGACGCTTAACAGAGACGTCAACTGTTGTTGCTGACGCTGTAAAGACGTCAACTGATTGTTGCTGACCCCAGGGCGTCAACATTGTTGCTGACGCTGTAAGAGACGTCAACTGGATTTGCTGACGCTGTAAGGACGTCAACTTTGTCTGCTGACGCTGAAA
Organism: Arion vulgaris; assembly: GCA_020796225.1. NCBI lineage: Eukaryota > Metazoa > Mollusca > Gastropoda > Stylommatophora > Arionidae > Arion > Arion vulgaris. The sequence continues at coordinate 16,133,126 of CM036761.1, forward strand.
GGACGTCAACTGATTATTGCTGACGCTTAAAGAGACGTCAACTGATGTTGCTGACGCTGTAAAGGAGACGTCAACTGATTGTTCTGACGCTGAAAGGACGTCAATTATTGTTGCTGACGCTGTAAAGGGAGATAATGATTGCTGACGCTTAAAGGAGACGTCAACGATTGCGCTGACGCTGTAAAGAGACGTCAACTGATTGTTGCTGACGCTGTAAAGAGACGTCAACTGATTGTGCTGACGCTGTAAAGGAGACGTCAACTGTGGCGTGCCTGTAGACGTCAATGATTTGCTGACGCTGTGGAGACGTCAACTGATTGTTGCTGACGCGAAGAGACGTCAACTGATTTGCGACGCTGTAAGAGACGTCAACTGATTGTTGCTGACGCTGTAAAGGAGACGTCAACTGTTGTTGCTGACGCTGTAAAGGAGACGTCAATGATGTTGCTGACGCTGTAAAGGAGACGTCAACTGATTGTTGCTGACGCTGTAAAGGAGACGTCAACTGATTGTTGCTGACGCTGTAAAGGAGACGTCAACTGATTGTTGCTGACGCTGTAAAGGAGACGTCAACTGATGTTTGCTGACGCTGTAAGGAGACGTCAATAATTGTTGCTGACGCTGTAAGGACGTCAACTGATTGTTGCTGACGCTGTAAAGAGACGTCAACTGATTGTTGCTGACGCTGTAAGGAGACTAACTGATTGTTGCTGACGCTGCTAGGAGACGTCAATGATTGTCTGACGCTGTAAGGGAGACGTCAACTGATTGTTCTGACGCTGTAAAGAGACGTCAACTGATTGTTGCTGACGCTGTAAGGACGTCAACTGATTGTTGCTGCGCTGTAAAGGAGACGTCAACTGATTGTTGCTGACGCTAAAGGAGACGTCAACTGATTGTTGCTGACGCTGAAAAGGAGACGTCAACTGATGTTGCTGACGCTGTAAAGGAGACGTCAACTGATGTTGCTGACGCTGTAAAGGAGACGTCAACGATTGTTGCTGACGCTATAAGGGACGTCAACTGTTTTTGCTGACGCTGTAAAGGACGTCAACTGATTGTGCTGACGCTGTAAGCGAGACGTCAACTGATGTTGCTGACGCTATAAGAGACGTCACTGTTGTGCTGACGCTGTAAAGGAGACGTCAACTGTTCCCTGACGCTGTAAAGGAGACGTCAACTGATTGTTGCTGACGCTGTAAAGGAGACGTCAACTGATTGTTGCTGACGCTGAAAGGAGACGTCAACTGATGTTGCTGACGCTGTAAAGAGACGTCAACGGATTCGTATGCTAGATGCGACTGTAAAGGAGACGTCAACTGATTGTTGCTGACGCTGTAAAGGAGACGTCAACTGATTGTTGCTGACGCTGTAAAGGAGACGTCAACTGATTGTTGCTGACGCTGTAAAGGAGACGTCAACTGATTGTTGCTGACGCTGTAAAGGAGACGTCAACTGATTGTTGCTGACGCTGTAAAGGAGACGTCAACTGATTGTTGCTGACGCTGTAAAGGAGACGTCAACTGATTGTTGCTGACGCTGTAAAGGAGACGTCAACTGATTGTTGCTGACGCTGTAAAGGAGACGTCAACTGATTGTTGCTGACGCTGTAAAGGAGACGTCAACTGATTGTTGCTGACGCTGTAAAGGAGACGTCAACTGATTGTTGCTGACGCTGTAAAGGAGACGTCAACTGATTGTTGCTGACGCTGTAAAGGAGACGTCAACTGATTGTTGCTGACGCTGTAAAGGAGACGTCAACTGATTGTTGCTGACGCTGTAAAGGAGACGTCAACTGATTGTTGCTGACGCTGTAAAGGAGACGTCAACTGATTGTTGCTGACGCTGTAAAGTTCGGGGATTTGTTAATATTATGTTGTTTGACACCTTTTACAAGACTGATCTTACAATGTAAGAATAACTAAATCAAAATAGATCAATGAACAAACATAGACAAATGGCGCAAATTTGAATGCAACATCTCCAGTGAACTAAAGAGGATTGTTCAAACAATCTTTCTTCAACATTATTCAATCAGTTCAAACCTGAGTTGACATCGAACGATGAAGAAACTAGTTCAACTGAATGAAGTGCTACAGAATGTAAGTATCGAGAGCCAGGTGTGAAATAAATATGAGGCTAAAAGAATTTACTATTAAATCCTGGAAATAAAATTGGTCATCCTGTCAACCGTAATGATGACAGATTTGACTAAATCTGATTGAGATAGTAGATTGTTGCATCTTCGTTTTGTTATATATATTTCATATTACAATCGTTCTGTGCTGATATATGTCTCAGGTATTTTATCAATGAAACAATCTTACATTATACATTACAATAGAAATGAGTTCCAATGTAAAATTATTCGATGGATTAAGTTGACAAAGAAATTCTGGACAAGCAATTGGAAGAAATATCCATGGATGTGCTGGATTACTTGTAGCTATAATACAGATACTGTCTTGGCTCAATCATAAAATCCTAGTGGTTAAAATGGTCATATGGAGCGTTGACGAACAAGAGTTGCATCATCATAAACTGATTCTGGTAGAGACTTGACTATACCATGCTATTCAAGCTCATTCTTAAAGACTTTATACATCATTAACCTCATTCTTAAGACTTACTATACCTGCTATAACTACTTCTAGGACTTTATATAATGCTATGAAACTCACTTCTTAAGAGCTATATATATGCTATTAAACTACTTCTTAAGAAGACTTACTATACCATGTATTAAAGCTCTATTCTTAAGAGATAGCTATACCATGACAATTAACTCACTTCTTGAAGAAGACTTACATATCAGATTAAACTACTTCTTAAGAGACTACTATATGTCTACTTAAAACTCACTTCTTAGAAGACTACATATACCATGTAAAACTCACTTTTAAGTGACTTCATACCATGCTCATATGAACTCGACTCTTAAAGAAGACTTGCTATACCATGCTATTAAACTCACTTCTTAAGAAGACTTACTATACCATGCTATTAAACTCACTTCTTAAGAAGACTTGCTATACCATGCTATTAAACTCACTTCTTAAGAAGACTTACTATACCATGCTATTAAACTCACTTCTTAAGAAGACTTACTATACCATGCTATTAAACTCACTTCTTAAGAAGACTTGCTATACCATGCTATTAAACTCACTTCTTAAGAAGACTTGCTATACCATGCTATTAAACTCACTTCTTAAGAAGACTTACTATACCATGCTATTAAACTCACTTCTAAAGAAGACTTGCTATACCATGCTATTAGAACTACTTCTTAAGAGACTTACTATACCATGCTTTAAACTCATCTTAAGAAGACTTACTATACTATTATTAACTCCCCTTAAGAGACTGCTATACCATGTATTGACCATTTCTTCAGAAGACTTGTATACCATGATTAAACTCACTTCTTAAGAAGACTTACTTACATGCTATAAACCACTTAAGAAGACTTACTATACACATGCTATTAAACCCAATTTAAGAAGTCTTACTATACCATGCTATTAAACTCACTTCTTAAGAAGACTTACTATACCATGCTATTAAACTCACTTCTTAAGAAGACTCACTATATATGCACTATTAAAATCACTTCTTAGAAGACTTACTATACCATGCTATTAAACTCACTCTAAAGAAGACTTGCATACCATGTCATTGAACTCACTTCTTAAGAAGACTTACTATACCATGCTATTGAACTCACTTCTTAAGAAGACTTGCTATACCATGCTATTAAACTCACTACTTAATTAAGAAGACTTACTATACCATGCTATTAAACTCACTTCTTAAGAAGACTTACTATACCATGCTATTGAACTAGCTTCTTAAGAAGACTTGCTATACCATGCTATTAAACTCACTTCTAAAGAAGACTTACTATACCATGCTATTGAACTCACTTCTTAAGAAGACTTACTATACCATGCTATTGAACTCACTTCTTAAGAAGACTTGCTATACCATGCTATTAAACTCACTTCTTAAGAAGACTTGCTATACCATGCTATTAAACTCACTACTTAATTAAGAAGACTTCTATACCATGCTATTAAACTCACTTCTTAAGAAGACTTACTATACCATGCTATTGAACTAGCTTCTTAAGAAGACTTGCTATACCATGCTATTAAACTCACTTCTTAAGAAGACTTACTATACCATGCTATTGAACTCACTTCTTAAGAAGACTTGCTATACCATGCTATTAAACTCACTTCTTAAGAAGACATGCTATACCATGCTATTGAACTAGCTTCTTAGCCTAGTGGTCCGGGTTTAATTCCACAAAGGGTGTAGAATATTTTTTTCCGACCGTAACAGCTCTTGTGTCGAGCCATCTTCAATTGAGTACCAGGGAAAACACTGTGAAGTAAAGACGGTAGGCGTGATGTTGACCACAACACCCATCGTGTTCCGACAGTCAATGAAAAATACTGACCTAACACCTAATGTAGCTCGAGGTATAAAGGGGATTTTAAAATATAACATACTACCTTCTATAACATTACCTTCTAAACATACTACTTCATAACATGCTACCTTCTTAACTGCTACCTTCTATAACATACACCTTCTATAAGAACTACACTTATAGAAATCACCTTCTATAAAGAGCTACACTTCTATAGGAGACTATTTAATCATCAATCTATTGAACACAAACTCCACATGCAACCACTTCGTACATACTCTATTTCCAACAGCAACCAAATCTGTACATCAGCTTCACAATACTCTATTTCCACAAACATCTGTAAATCTACAACAGCTTAAATCTCTATTTCCAACACACATCTGTACATCATTCACAATACTCTATTTCCAACAAACAAATCTTCAATCAATCTAATATCTTATTTACTGCAACAAATTTACCCCAAAAATGGTGGCGACTTGAAACCTAACCAATTCTTAACTGCTTATTATTCACGAAGAAAACGCGACTCGTACATGATTAAATGTTAATGCACTTTTGAACAATCTGGGAGAATCATTACAACACTTGGCTGAATATTGACGAGCAGCAGTATTGCATGAACTTCAAACTTCTTTTCAGAACTAATCGAATAGTCAATACGTCTATTTCCAGGTTAGAAGCATCTGTACATCAGCTTGACAATACTCGATTACAGCAACAATCTACAAGCTTCAAATGCTGCTATTTCAATGATACAGGACTGATGTATCAATCGATGCTATTCCATGAAAGTCATGTAAGTCGATTAAAGTGACTCTATTCCACAGAACAGTTGATCAGCTTGTAATACTATTCAAAGTCGATGAATTGATGTGACATCGTTCAAGTCATCTACAATCGAGTAAGTCGATGTAAGATCGATGATAATCTTTTAAGAGCACAATGTAACAGCACATGAACGTCGATGTAATAGACTGAGGTCGATGTACATCGTTCAAATATCGATGTAAGGTCAAAGATCGATCAGCTCAAAGTCTATTTTAAGCACTAACTGATCATCGTTTAAGAGTATTTCAACGAATCAATGTGCATCAGCTTCATATAGCTTGATGTAATGGTCATGTAGCATCATGAATGTCGATAAGATCGTTAAGGACTACGATGTACGATTTAGTTCGAATACTCTATAACAGCAACCATCGTAATCGATGAATAGCTAATAAGCCAATTGGATCAATAAGGATCATTATATTATCAAAGAACAGATCTGACATCAAGTCAAAGCTCTATTTCACAGCATCCAAATCTAGGTCAATCGTAAGATCGATTTCAAGGTCGATGAAAGGTCGATCTAGTTGATGTTTAAGTGTACCAAGATATATCAAGCGCAACTTATTTCGAACAGAGAAGCACGTACATCACTTGGGTTGATTTAAAGGATGAGATCGTAATCATTGCATGCAAGGTCGATGTCACGACGTAATTGCATCATTAAGGTCGATTAACATGAACATCTGTAATCGTTCACAATATCATTCAACGACAAATTGACATCATTGAATCTTATTTCCAAGCAGAGACAATCTGTACATCAGCTGAATACTTAGTTTCAACAGCACCAAATCTGTACATCAGCTTGCAATTCTATTTCCAAGAGCAACCAAATCTGTACATCAGCTTCACAATACTCTATTTCAAAGCAACCACATCTGTACATCAGCTTCACAATACTATATTTCCCACAGCAACCAAATCTGTACAACAGCTTCACAATGCTCTATTTCCAACAGCAACCACATCTGTACATCAGCTTCTCAATACTCTATTTCCAACAGCAACCAAATCTGTACATCAGCTTCACAATACTCTATTTCCAACAGCAACCACATCTGTACATCAGCTTCTCAATACTCTATTTCCAACAGCAACCAAATCTGTACATCAGCTTCACAATACTCTATTTCCAACAGCAACCACATCTGTACATCAGCTTCACAATACTCTATTTCCCACAGCAACCAAATCTGTACAACAGCTCACAATGCTCTATTTCAACAGCAACCACATCTGTACATCAGCTTCTGCAATACTCTATTTCCCAAAAGCAACCAAATCTGTACATCAGCTTCACAATACTCTATTTCCAACAGCAACCACATCTGTACATCAGCTTCACAATACTCTATTTCCAACAGCATCCAAATCTGTACATCAGCTTCACAATACTCTATTTCCAACAGCAACCACATCTGTACATCACTTCAATACTCTATTTCCAACAGCAACCAAATCTGTACATCAGCTTCACAATACTCTATTTCCAACAGCAACCACATCTGTACATCAGCTTCGCAATACTCTATTTCCAACAAGAAATGCTTTCAATCTAAATCTAATGTGATTTAGCTTGCTCAAGTCAATTTCCCCAAAAGGTGGCGACTGGGAAACCTTAATCCGTATTTCATTAAAATCGCTTATTTATTCACGAAGAGAAAAAACGTTGCGACCGTCGTCATGATTAAATGTTAATGGCACTTTATCGAACGAATCTTTGGGAGAATCATTAACAACATCTTGGCTCATATAGGAGATGTTAGAGCAGGTATTGGATGTGAACTTTCAAACTTCTAGTGTAGTTATATGTAAGAGTCAATGTAAGGGTTGATGTAGGGTTGATGTAGGGTTGATGTAAGGGTCGATGTAGGGTTGATGTAGGGTCGATGTAGAGTCAATGTAAGGGTCGATGTAAGGGTTGATGTAAGGGTTGATGTAAGGATCGATGTAATAATCGATGTAAGGGTCTATGTAAGAGTCGATGTAAGAGTCGATGTAAAGGTCGATGTAAGGATCGATGTAAGGGTCGATGTAAGGGTTGATGTAAGAGTCAATGTAAGAGTCGATGTAAGGGTTGATGTAAGAATCGATGTAAGGGTCGATGTAAGAATCGATGTAAGAATCGATGTAAGGGTCGATGTAAGAATCGATGTAAGGGTCGATGTAAGGGTTGATGTGAGGGTCGATGTAAGGGTCGATGTAAGAATCGATGTAAGGACGATGTAAGAATCGATGTAAGAGTCGATATAAGGGTCGATGTAAGGATCGATTTAAGAGTTGATGTAAGGGTCGATGTAAGAGTCGATGTAAAGGTCAATGTAAGGGTTGATGTAATGGTCGATGTAAGGATCGATGTAAGAATCGATGAAAGGGTCGATGTAAGAATCGATGTAGGGTAGATGCTAAGGCCGATGTAAGGGTCAATGTAAGGATCGATTTAAGGGTTGATATAATGGTTGATGTAAGGATCGATGTAAGAGTCGATGTAAGGGTCGATGTAAGAATCGATGTAAGGGTCAATGTAAGGATCGATGTAAGGGTCGATGGAAGGGTCGATCTAAGGGTTGATGGGATCGATGTGAGGTCGATGTAGGATCGATGGAAGGGTCGATCTAAGGGTTGATTTAAGGGTTGATGTAAGGATCGATGTAAGGATTGATGTAAAGGTCGATGTAGGGATCGCTGTAATTGTCAATGTAATGGTCGATGTAGGGATCGATGTAGGTATCGATGTAAGGATCGATGTAAGGTTGATGGAAGGTCGATCTAGGGTTGATGTAAGGTCTGATGTAAGAGTCGATGTAAAGGTCGATGTAGGATCGATGTGAAGGGCTGATGGTATGGGTCGATGGAAGGTCGATGTAAGGGCTGATGTAAGGGGTCGATGAGGGATCGATGGCGATACGATGGATCGATGTAAGGATCGATGGATCGATGAAGTCGATGTAAGGGTCGATGTATGGGTTGATCTAATGGTTGATGTAAGAGTCGATGTGAAGGTCGATGTAGGGATCGATGTAAGGGTCAATGTAAGGGTCGATGTAGAGATCGATGTAAGGGCTGATGTAAGGGTCGATGTATGGGTTAATCTAATGGTTGATATAAGGGTAAATGATAGCAGGAGGCATTGGATGTGAACTTTGAAACTTCTAAAGTGAAGTTAATAACAAGCTACGCAAGTGACCATACGCCGAGGAGTTCCGGGGTTCGAAGCCAACTTGGGCCAACAATTTTCAATGTGCACACGGTACACGGTGGTGGGAGGGGGCTATAAGCAAATTACCCACTTGATGCCATCTTTATCTTCTTATTTCTGCAGTTATGTACCTATCTCGTCCGTATCTTGCCGGCGCCTACATGGGAAGCAAAGAATAGAACCACTGCGACCTAAAGGTATTCTGAGGCGACTGATAGGGGCCTGGGAAGCTACCAGTAAATAAAGCATCGCGAAATTGGATGTGCTGGCCTACCGTAGTCGCAAAGGGTACAACGTACAATCGCTCTTAGGCTCAGGTCACATACATAGCACACAGAGTGGTTAACAAGTGGTCAATATGGAGCGTTCAAAGGAGAAGAAGAAATAACATATGTAAATATATCTGCAGTTATGTACATTGTCTATTGTTTTTATCAGGATGATGATTGAATTGGTTGTCCACTCTTGTCGTTAAGCGTAGGAGTGGGAGATTTAATTTGCGATCCATGGCGGATGAGTCGACCGTGTGTTATATCCGTGTTTATTTAGTGCGGTCTTGATATTGTCTATCCATCTTTTTCTTGGTCTTCCCTTGGCTGTAGTACCTAATGTCTACATAACCATTGTACATACACATTACAAATGAAAACTCAACCAGGGCTAGTATTATGGGTGAGAAACCGTGGCAAGGGTAGGCGGTGGAGGCGAAATAAAGACGGGATCTTGACATCAATTCTCTTACTCCATCTCATATAATATTTCATGATTTGTTCTAATCCTTCTCCCCTGAGTTCCGATTTCCATCCATTTCGTGCTGTCTTTATCCCCACATCCAATTCTTTCCATTATTCGTCCAATTATATGTCAATAATTTTTTCTACTTGAACTTTCTCAACCGCTCATAGAACGTGATTATGTTCGTGCATCGTCTAATTATTGTATCGTATATGCGCACTCTCACACACACACACACACGCGCGCCTATTCATGCATCCACCGCTAAACACACTGTCTCAGCTACACACACACACGACACACACACATACACATACACCACACATAATCGTTTCACAGACATACAATGGATAATCAAAACATGCAATCGGAGATACAATATGGTTGGAATGCTGTACTACTAGATGATCGATGAATTGATTGATTGCTTGGTTGATTGATTAATCGATTAATTGATTGATTGATTTGTTCTGGTAGTTTCTCGTTTCACTATCAATTTTACTCTGGATAGGGATACTTACGTTATGTTTGTGATTGATTGATTGATCAATCCGATAGAACTAGGACTACGATCCTTACCTACACTGAGATCAGGGATCTCTTGACAAATATCCAGATGGCTCCACGAGGGAGCGAACCTTGTACCTTTGGCACGAGAGGCGAACACCTAACCTCTACGCCACATGTTTTTGTTGGGGACATAAAAAAAAATCATAGCCTCAACAGTTTTGCAGTGACTGCACTAGCCATTAAATTCCTCAATCTCTCGTCCTTACTGTGCTACACCGCCCTCACTGTGTTACACCGCCCTTACTGTGTTACACCGCCCTTACTGTGCTACACCGCCCTTACTGTGTTACACCGCCCTTACTGTGTTAAACCGCCCTCACTGTGCTACACCGCCCTAAAGCCCTAAAAGCGGTACTACAAGCAGTAACGACAAGGCGAAACAAAAATGTATAAATAAATAAATACTCGTATATATATAAATTAGGGATATATATAGTCAGCCTCATTTTTCAAACATGTGATGAGGAAGGGAGGTTTAGAACACATTGTGACAACTGGTAAAAATCGAGGATAGACGAGACAGAGGAAGACAGAAAGAGAATATTTTGGATAGTCTGACGTCATGGCACGGTAGAACGTCAACAACTGAAATGATAACAAACACCAGAGACAGAGATTTGTGAAGATCAATGATCGCCTGCGCCAGTGAGCACTGCACCTGATGATGATGATGTTGTAGTCAGATTCGTCAGACCGTATCATACTAACCAATCCGGATAGGTCATAACAGACTGAACAAACACCTACACAGGCTACGATTGCCCCATCCCCTCTGTGCCCATGTGGCACCGCTGATCAAACAACAGAACATGTTCTGCAGGACTGTCGTCCACTGTATGTCCTCCCTAGAAAGGAATGCTGGCCCTACAGCACAACACTAAATTCAAAACTACATGGCCCCACAGATGAGCTTCAGACAACAGTCGATGACATCATATGAAGGCGTCTAACGGTATAATCATCAAAATAGTGATCGTAAAGAAGAAGAAGATTTATCAGAAAGATTTACATTACTAATATACATGTGTCTGTGTTGTCAATAATAAATAGATGTTTCTGTAAATGAATTGATCTTCTGGTCAGGTTAACTTAATGTTAGTAACAGTCAAATACTTACAATTGTGACAGTTTAGTAAATGTCCATCTTCTGTATCTGCTCCAATGCTAATCTCTTCTTTCAGAAGTACTGCAACTGAATGTAACAAGTAGTACAAGTATTTACTAACAATGTAAGAGTAGCAATATATGTAAAAGTAGATGTCTACAGAAGATAAATAATTTATAGGAGAGTAGCAGTATATGTAAGTGTAGCAATTATGTAATAGCAACCATATATGTAAGTGTAGCTTTAATTAAAAGTAATAGCAACCATATATGTAAGTGTAGCAATTATGTAATAGCAACCATATATGTAAGTGTATAGCAATTATGTATATTAGCAGCCATATACATAAGAGTAGTTATCTATTTATGCGTAACGATCTAATTAACCCTTTCGCTGCTACATACTCTCTGAAAACGTATATAAAAATAGCTAATCTTTTTTTCTAGGTCATAAACCTTAATGTACGCCTATGGCAGTGACAGGTGAAATGTATAACGAGTTAACACGTCTTTAGCCCATAGAGGAGAGATAATAACAGACGTGTTAACACGTCTTTAGCAGCGAATGGGGAAAACGTCTATACACGTCCTTAGCAGATAAAGGGATAAGAGTAGTCATCTATGAAGAGTAGCCAAGCGTAACCATCAATTCAAGAATAGTCATCTATCTCGAGCAACACAAACAGTGAGAGAGAGAGACCACAATTCAATAGAAAGAATACACAATATGAGGAGAAATATATCACAATACGTGAGAGATAGATATACACAATACGTAAGAGAGAAATATATCACAATACGTAGAGAGAAATATATCACAATAGTGAAGAGATATAACAATAGTGAGAGAAATATACACAATACGTAGAGAGAAATATACCACAATACATGAAGAGAGATATACCACAATACGTGAAGTATACTCTGAAAGGAATATACCACAATACTTAGGAGAAATATATCACAATACGTGAGAGAGAAATATACCATAATACGTAGAGAGAGAATATACCACAATACGTGAGAAGAAATATATCACAATACGTGAAAAGTATAATACCAATACGTAAAGAGAAATATATCACAATCTGAAGAAATATACCACAATACGGAGAGAATATACACAATTCGAGAAGAGAGAAATATACCACAATACGTGAGAGAGAGAAATATACCACAATACGTGAGAGAGAGAAAAAGCGGGGATACCACAACACGTGAGAGAGAGACCACCAATACGTGAGAGAGTGAAAGATACCACAATACGTGTGAGAGAGAGACCACCAATACGTGAGAGAGAAGAAACACATAAATCGTGTACAGTGCGGACAAGAGAGAGAGAAAACAATTGTTCTAGTAACCATTCCCTGAAAACGTTCACCATCATCATCATCAATCGCTCGGTCCTAGTTGAAAAACCACCCCAAACACAGCGACCTCTGCCGCTAAGGTCATCAACAACAAAATCCAGGCAATTGTCCCCCCATCCTAGAAGTGACACGTCGTTAAATAATACTGCCAATTGTAGAACTAGTTATCTCCAGCCAGGCACTGACAATCACAACCGAATTACTCTGTAAATTAGCTCTTAAAACCTGTCCAAGAGTTCCAGCCTTAAAACCTGTCCAAGAGTTCCAGCCAATGAGACTGTTGGTCACGTACAGTGGTGGCAATCAAAAGGCCACGTGTTACTTTTTCCAGGAGATTCCGCTGAGCCAATAATTGAACAGATGATAGGCACCGGAAGCTAACAGACGTAAAAAGTGAGTTCAGATGGACAGCTGACTTAATTTATGTCGTTCGATGCCCATTCAGTTCCTTTCAAAGAACATAAGAAAATAGACTGGTTAATCTCAGCACTAGAAGTTGAAATCTTGTTGAGCTGTGAGAATTGCCCTGCTGGTCATCGGTTTTTTGAGCTTAATTAACCTACCGCTAGTATTCACACGTCTTTCCAAATCCATTTGTCAGACATGTTAGATTTGTTGAATAGAATGCGCCTATCAGCTTCAAATTGCTGTTGCCATATTACCGTGGCATTTCTCCATCACTTACTGCAATATCTTTTCTTGATCTTTCAAATCGGTTTCCTATTTAGTGATAGTTTTTCTGAAATTACTTTCTTCATTCTCTTCTAGATTTTCAGATTTATAACCATAACAAACCAGCAGTTAGTTTCAATAAAGTTAAACTTATATTACTCCCGCGTGACAGGGCTCGCAAAGGGAACAAAGAATACTAACACTGCAACCTACAAGACATGTCGTAAAAGACGATTAAAGTAGGGACCTAAGGAAGCTACTCTAATCAATCAAATGTGTGGCATAAACGAATGGGCTGGCCTATTTGTAGGCGAATAACTGGCACAACGTACAATTGCTCTTAGTCTCAGATCACATAAAACCACAACAAATGGTTTAATAAGAGGTCGTTATTGAGCGTTTGAAGAGGAAGAAATTACATTAACCCAGTACAAACAATTGACCGTTATACTGGCTAAAAAATAAGCGTAAATCACACAACCAATTGCACATACTCTTTCAATTTCACATACTTCTTCAATTGCACATACAATTTCAGTTTAATACACTCCTGCAATTTCACATAAAAGTTAATTGCATATCCTTTACAGGACTTTGCGAATCAACCCCAGCTCTTTAACGCGGTTTGTGATTTTCTAGACATTATTACGTTCAGTAGTTTGCTATTGCTTTCTGAACGGATGGTGCCATCGTCCTTTTGTAAAAATCCAGGTGAAACAATTTGCAACCAAATTGTCAGCAACGTGATTCGAACTCAGAACGTCGGGTTAATAGACCTAGTCACTATCCCCTAAGCCACAGACGCCACCGCAATTTCACATACACCTTCAATTTCACATATTTCTTTAATTTCTCATCCTCTTTTAATTTCACATACTCCGTTAATTTCACATATTTCTTTATTGTCACATACGCTTTCTATTTCACATACTCCTTCAACTTCACATATTGTCTATCGAGATTTCTAAATGTTTGAGGTTTACGTGCATGTATTCTGGGAATGGGGTCTCTGAAGCAATGAGAGAACAGTCGACAGCCAGTTGGATGAGGACACTAAAATGGATGTTGAATCTCTCCAGCGATTTATAGAGTTTGGAGTTATCCTTTGTACATATATATAGAACTTAATGGTCGAGAACTAGAAAAGTGAGGAGTAAATTGAAAAAGTGAGCAACAGGAACCATCAGTAGTCATACCATTCTGCTATGATCGGAGAAATGTTTCATTTCAACTGGAAAAAATAAACACGTGACAACTCGCTTACAAAACAAGTGAACTAACCACTATACTATACCCGATCTGGATGTATAAACAAAGGAATTTACGAGATCACAAATCTGTTGGAAGAGACTGAGCACCTATAGATCCACCTGAAGTGCTAGGATGTCTGTTCCGTAACCAATAACTAATAAAATGTGGAAGAGTTATGTATCTAATATTAGCAATCATCTGGTGTTACCATTAGCCCCCCAGGGTTAAGGAATTAATTACTCCTGGACGGTCTCCCCTTCGCTCTATCAATTTCCCGTCCAGAATTAAATTGCCTTTCTTGTTTAGTAATAATTATCTATCGTCAAAGACTTGCCCACTCACTGTTGACAGTTGCCTTTGGTTATTTGCTTCATGATCATATATCAGGGCGTTTGCCGGACAGGCTGGGCAATGAAGAAGTGTTCTGCAGTCATTGACAGACTGAGTCAGTCAATGTTAGGAAACATTATGGATAGTTTTTATTTGCCTTTGATCTACTAGTCTGGATAGATCAGAATGCGTATTATACAATGCTACATCGAATGATTACTGGCATACGGATGCGAGTCATGGACAATAAGCAAACCGATCGACAAATCTGTGAGTGCCGCACAGATGTGCTTTTAAAGAAGAATGATGAGAATCCCATGGACTGCTGAAATTATTTCTTCTTCTTCAAACGCTCCATATCGATCACTAGTTAAACCACTTTTTGTGATTTGTACGTGACTTGAGCCTAAAAGCGATTGTAGGTTGTGCCAGTCATGCGCCTACAAAATAGGTCAACATCTGATTTCTGCAACGCTTTTATTTTACTAGGTAGCTTACTTGGACCCTACATCTGTCGCTTCTATGACATGCCTTGTAGGTCACAGTGTTACTATTCTTTGCTCTCCTTGCAAGCCCTGGCAACACACGGGCGTCTAAAATAACTAATGTTGAAGTGTTGTCTAAAATAACTAATGTTGAAGTGTTGTCTAAAATAACAAATGTTGAAGTGTTATCTAAAATAACAAATGTTGAGTTGTTGTCTAAAATAACTAATGTTGAAGTGTTGTCTAAAATAACAAATGTTGAAGTGTTGTCTAAAATAACAAATGTTGAGGTGTTGTCTAAAATAACTAATGTTGAAGTGTTGTCTAAAATAACAAATGTTGAAGTGTTATCTAAAATAACAAATGTTGAGTTGTTGTCTAAAATAACAAATGTTGAAGTGTTGTCTAAAATAACAAATGTTGAAGTGTTATCTAAAATAACAAATGTTGAGTTGTTGTCTAAAATAACTAATGTTGAAGTGTTGTCTAAAATAATTAATGTTGAAGTGTTATCTAAAATAACAAAATGTTGAGGGGTTGTCTAAAATAACTAATGTTGAAGTGTTGTCTAAAATAACTAATGTTGAAGTGTTGTCTAAAATAACTAATGTTGAAGTGTTGTCTAAAATAACAAATGTTGAAGTGTTGTCTAAAATAACAATTGTTGAAGTGTTGTCTAAAATAACTAATGTTGAAGTGTTGTCTAAAATAACTAATTTGAAGTTTGTCTAAAATAACTAATGTTGAATGTATTCTAAAATAATTAATGTTGAAGTGTTGTCTAAAATAACTAATGTTGAAGTGTTGTCTAAAATAACTAATGTTGAGGTGTTGTCTAAAATAACAAATGTTGAAGTGTTGTCTAAAATAATTAATGTTGAAGTGTTGTCTAAAATAACAAATGTTGAGGTGTCTAAAATAACTAATGTTGAAGTGTTGTCTAAAATAACAAATGTTGAGGTGTCTAAAATAACTAATGTTGAAGTGTTGTCTAAAATAACTAATGTTGAGTTGTTGTCTAAAATAACTAATGTTGAGGTGTTGTCTAAAATAACTAATGTTGAGTTGTTGTCTAAAATAACTAATGTTGAGGTGTTGTCTAAAATAACTAATGTTGAAGTGTTGTCTAAAATAACTAATGTTGAGTTGTTGTCTAAAATAATTAATGTTGAAGTGTTGTCTAAAATAACTAATGTTGAGGTGTTGTCTAAAATAACTAATGTTGAAGTGTTGTCTAAAATAACTAATGTTGAAGTGTTGTCTAAAATAACTAATGTTGAAGTGTTGTCTAAAATACCTAATGTTGAAGTGTTGTCTAAAATAACTAATGTTGAAGTGTTATCTAAAATAACAAATGTTGAAGTGTTGTCTAAAATAACTAATGTTGAAGTGTTGTCTAAAATAACTAATGTTGAAGTGTTGTCTAAAATAACTAATGTTGAGGTGTTGTCTAAAATAACTAATGTTGAGGTGTTGTCTAAAATAACTAATGTTGAGTTGTTGTCTAAAATAACTAATGTTGAGGTGTTGTCTAAAATAACTAATGTTGAAGTGTTGTCTAAAATAACTAATGTTGAGGTGTTGTCTAAAATAACTAATGTTGAAGTGTTGTCTAAAATAACTAATGTTGAGTTGTTGTCTAAAATAATTAATGTTGAAGTGTTGTCTAAAATAACTAATGTTGAGGTGTTGTCTAAAATAACTAATGTTGAAGTGTTGTCTAAAATAACTAATGTTGAAGTGTTGTCTAAAATAACTAATGTTGAAGTGTTGTCTAAAATACCTAATGTTGAAGTGTTGTCTAAAATAACTAATGTTGAAGTGTTATCTAAAATAACAAATGTTGAGGTGTTGTCTAAAATTTCTAATGTTGAAGTGTTGTCTAAAATAACTAATGTTGAGGTGTTGTCTAAAATAACTAATGTTGAGGTGTTGTCTAAAATAACTAATGTTGAGGTGTTGTCTAAAATAACTAATGTTGAGTTGTTGTCTAAAATAACTAATGTTGAAGTGTTGTCTAAAATAACTAATGTTGAAGTGTTGTCTAAAATAACTAATGTTGAAGTGTTGTCTAAAATAACTAATGTTGAAGTGTTGTCTAAAATAACTAATGTTGAGTTGTTGTCTAAAATAACTAATGTTGAGGTGTTGTCTAAAATAACTAATGTTGAAGTGTTGTCTAAAATACCTAATGTTGAGGTGTTGAATGAGGGCAAGACATAGAAAACGCTTATTAGCAAAATAAGAAAGAGGCAGTCATCATTTTTCGGGCATGTGATGAGAAAGTGAGGTTGATAACACATTGTAACAACTGGTAAAATCAAAGGTAGATGAGACAGAGGAAGACAGAGAGATAAAATTTTGGATCATGAAGGAAAGATGAGAAAACTAATGAGATGGTCTCACATCATGAAGGAAATATTGAGAAAACTAATGAGATGGGCTCACATCATGAAGGAAAGATTGAGAAAACTAATGAGATGGTCTCACATCATGAAAGAAAGATGAAAAACTAATGAGATGGTCTCACATCATGAAGGAAGATTGAAAACTAATGAGATGGTCTCACATCATGAAGGAAAGATGAGAAAACTAATGAGATAGTCTCACATCATGAATGAAAGATGAGAAAAATAATGAGATAGCCTCACATCATGAATGAAAGATGAGAAAACTAATCAGATGGTCTCACATCATGAAGGAAGGATGAGAAAACTAATGAGATAGCCTCACATCATGAATGAAAGATAGAAAACTAATGAGATGGTCTCACATCATGAAGGAAAGATGAGAAAACTAATGAGATAGTCTCACATCATGAATGAAAGATGAGAAAACTAATGAGATGGTCTCACATCATGAAGGAAAGATTGAGAAAACTAATGAGAGAGTCTCACATCATGAAGGAAAGATGAGAAAACTAATGAGATGGTCTCACATCATGAAGGAAATATTGAGAAAACTAATGAGATGGGCTCACATCATGAAGGAAAGATTGAGAAAACTAATGAGATAGTCTCACATCATGAAGGAAAGATGAGAAAACTAATGAGATGGTCTCACATCATGAAGGAAAGATTGAGAAAACTAATGAGATGGTCTCACATCATGAAAGAAAGATGAGAAAACTAATGAGATGGTCTCACATCATGAAGGAAAGATTGAGAAAACTAATGAGATGGTCTCACATCATGAAGGAAAGATGAGAAAACTAATGAGATAGTCTCACATCATGAATGAAAGATGAGAAAAATAATGAGATAGCCTCACATCATGAATGAAAGATGAGAAAACTAATGAGATGGTCTCACATCATGAAGGAAAGATGAGAAAACTAATAAGATAGCCTCACATCATGAATGAAAGATGAGAAAACTAATGAGATGGTCTCACATCATGAAGGAAAGATGAGAAAACTAATGAGATAGCCTCACATCATGAAGCAAAGATTGAGAAAACTAATGAGATAGCCTCACATCGTGAAGGAAAGATTGAGAAAACTAATGAGATAGCCTCACATCATGAAGCAAAGATTGAGAAAACTAATGAGATAGCCTCACATCATGAAGCAAAGATTGAGAAAACTAATGAGATAGCCTCACATCATGAAGCAAAGATTGAGAAAACTAATGAGATAGCCTCACATCATGAAGCAAAGATTGAGAAAACTAATGAGATAGCCTCACATCATGAAGGAAAGATGAGAAAACTAATGAGATAGCCTCACATCATGAAGCAAAGATTGAGAAAACTAATGAGATAGCCTCACATCATGAAGGAAAGATGAGAAAACTAATGAGATAGCCTCACATCATGAAGGAAAGATGAGAAAACTAATGAGATGGTCTCACATCATGAAGGAAAGATGAGAAAACTAATAAGATAGCCTCACATCATGAATGAAAGATGAGAAAACTAATGAGATGGTCTCACATCATGAAGGAAAGATGAGAAAACTAATGAGATAGCCTCACATCATGAAGGAAAGATGAGAAAACTAATGAGATAGCCTCACATCATGAAGCAAAGATTGAGAAAACTAATGAGATAGCCTCACATCATGAAGCAAAGATTGAGAAAACTAATGAGATAGCCTCACATCATGAAGCAAAGATTGAGAAAACTAATGAGATAGCCTCACATCATGAAGCAAAGATTGAGAAAACTAATGAGATAGCCTCACATCATGAAGCAAAGATTGAGAAAACTAATGAGATAGTCTCACATCATGAAGGAAAGATGAGAAAACTAATGAGATAGTCTCACATCATGAATGAAAGATGAGAAAACTAATGAGATGGTCTCACATCATGAAGGAAAGATGAGAAAACTAATAAGATAGCCTCACATCATGAATGAAAGATGAGAAAACTAATGAGATGGTCTCACATCATGAAGGAAAGATTGAGAAAACTAATGAGATAGCCTCACATCATGAAGCAAAGATTGAGAAAACTAATGAGATAGCCTCACATCGTGAAGGAAAGATTGAGAAAACTAATGAGATAGCCTCACATCATGAAGGAAAGATTGAGAAAACTAATGAGATAGCCTCACATCATGAAGCAAAGATTGAGAAAACTAATGAGATAGCCTCACATCATGAAGCAAAGATTGAGAAAACTAATGAGATAGCCTCACATCATGAAGCAAAGATTGAGAAAACTAATGAGATAGCCTCACATCATGAAGGAAAGATGAGAAAACTAATGAGATAGCCTCACATCATGAAGCAAAGATTGAGAAAACTAATGAGATAGCCTCACATCATGAAGGAAAGATGAGAAAACTAATGAGATAGCCTCACATCATGAAGGAAAGATGAGAAAACTAATGAGATAGCCTCACATCATGAAGCAAAGATTGAGAAAACTAATGAGATAGCCTCACATCATGAAGCAAAGATTGAGAAAACTAATGAGATAGCCTCACATCATGAAGCAAAGATTGAGAAAACTAATGAGATAGCCTCACATCATGAAGCAAAGATTGAGAAAACTAATGAGATAGCCTCACATCGTGAAGGAAAGATTGAGAAAACTCATGAGATAGCCTCACATCATGAAGGAAAGATGAGAAAACTAATGAGATGGTCTCACATCATGAAGGAAAGATGAGAAAACTAATGAGATAGCCTCACATCATGAAGGAAAGATTGAGAAAACTAATGAGATGGTCTCACATCATGAAGGAAATATTGAGAAAACTAATGAGATGGGCTCACATCATGAAGCAAAGATTGAGAAAACTAATGAGATAGCCTCACATCATGAAGGAAAGATGAGAAAACTAATGAGATAGCCTCACATCATGAAGGAAAGATTGAGAAAACTAATGAGATAGCCTCACATCATGAAGGAAAGATGAGAAAACTAATGAGATAGCCTCACATCATGAAGAAAGATTAGAAAACTAATGAGATAGCCTCACATCATGAAGCAAAGATTGAGAAAACTAATGAGATAGCCTCACATCATGAAGGAAAGATTGAGAAAACTAATGAGATAGCCTCACATCATGAAGCAAAGATTGAGAAAACTAATGAGATAGCCTCACATCATGAAGCAAAGATTGAGAAAACTAATGAGATAGCCTCACATCATGAAGCAAAGATTGAGAAAACTAATGAGATAGCCTCACATCATGAAGCAAAGATTGAGAAAACTAATGAGATAGCCTCACATCATGAAGGAAAGATGAGAAAACTAATGAGATAGCCTCACATCATGAAGCAAAGATTGAGAAAACTAATGAGATAGCCTCACATCATGAAGCAAAGATTGAGAAAACTAATGAGATAGCCTAACATCATGAATGAAAGATGAGAAAACTAATGAGATGGTCTCACATCATGAAGCAAAGATTGAGAAAACTAATGAGATAGCCTAACATCATGAAGGAAAGATATGGGCAGATGCAAATCTCTTGGATTATGCTGCAACATGATATCAAGGTCATATAAAGATACCGGTATAGCTGTGACAGTTGAGAGATAGTCATTTCCTGGATAACAAGAGAGAGGGAGGTCTGATACGAAGAGAAAAGAAAGTGAGAATATTTTTAGCCGTTTCGGAAATAATATAATACGGAAGAAATATGTGGCTATTCTGTCTGTCATGTAGGAGAACAGGCAGATGTAGGAGAACAGGCAGATGTGGAGAACAGACAGATGTAGGAGAACAGACAGATGTAGGAAGAACAGCAGATGTAGGAGAACAGGCAGATGTAGGAGAACAGACATATGTAGGAGAACAGACAGATGTAGGAGAACAGGCAGATGTAGGAGAACAAACAGATGTAGGAGAACAAACAGATGTAGGAGAACAGACAGATGTAGGAGAACAGGCAGATGTAGAAGAACAGGCAGATGTCTGAGAACAGGCAGATGTAGGAGAACAGGCAGATGTAGGAGAACAGGCAGATGTAGGAGAACATGCAGATGTAGGAGAACAGGCAGATGTAGGAGAACAGGCAGATGTGGAGAACAGACAGATGTAGGAGAACAGGCAGATGTAGGAGAACAGGCAGATGTAGGAGAACAGACAGATGTAGGAGAACAGACAGATGTAGGAGAACAGACAGATGTAGGAGAACAGGCAGATGTAGGAGAACAGGCAGATGTAGGAGAACAGACAGATGTAGGAGAACAGACAGATGTAGGAGAACAGGCAGATGTAGGAGAACATGCAGATGTAGGAGAACAGAGCATGATGTAGGAGAACAGCAGATGTGGAGAACAGCAGATGTAGGAGAACAGACAGATGTAGGAGAACAGGCAGATGTAGGAGAAAGACAGATGTAGGAGAACAGGCAGATGTAGAGACAGGAGATCGAGACAGGATGTAGGAGAACAGGCAGATGTAGGAGAACAGGCAGATGTAGGAGAACATGCAGATGTAGGAGAACAGGCAGATGTAGGAGAACAGGCAGATGTGGAGAACAGACAGATGTAGGAGAACAGGCAGATGTAGGAGAACAGGCAGATGTAGGAGAACAGGCAGATGTAGGAGAACAGGCAGATGTAGGAGAACAGACAGATGTAGGAGAACAGGCAATGTAGGAGAACAGGCAGATGTAGGAGAACAGGAGGGCAGAGATGTAGGAGAACAGACAGATGTGAGGAGAAACAGACAGATGTAGGAGAACAGGCAGATGTAGGAGAACAGGCAGATGTGGAGAACAGACAGATGTAGGAGAACAACGATGAGGAGAAAGCGAGATGTAGGAAACAGAGTGGAGAACAGGCAATGCTAGGAGAACAGAAGATGTAGGAGTAAGACAGAGTAGTTAATCAGGCAGTATAGGAACAGGCAGATGGGATGTACAGCTTTGAAAGCAATTGTGATGAAATACGAATTAGAAACATGATGAAAAATACAGTAGAAAGGGAATCGGATTATATGAAGAGTTAGATGAGGGCATAGAAAGTAGTTAAGATGTTTGCCTGGTTGTGAAGGCTGGGTCGAATTAAAGAGATTGGGAGTGAGGGGACACAGATAATATGAAGAGATAGGGAGTGAGGGGACACAGATAATATGAAGAGATAGGGAGTGAGGGGACACAGATAATATGAAGAGATAGGGAGTGAGGGGGACACAGATAATATGAAGAGATATGGAGTGAGGGGGACACAGATAATATGAAAAGATAGGGAGGAGGGGACACAGATAATATGAAGAGATAGGAGTGAGGGGACACAGATAATATGAAAGATAGGAGTGAGGGGACACAGATAATATGAAAGATAGGGAGGAGGGACACAGATAATATGAAGAGATAGGAGTGAGGGGGACACAGATAATATGAAAAGATAGGAGTGAGGGGGACACAGATAATATGAAGAGATAGGGAGTGAGGGGACACAGATAATATGAAGAGATAGGAGTGAGGGGACACAGATAATATGAAAAGATAGGAGTGAGGGGGACACAGATAATATGAAGAGATAGGGAGTGAGGGACACAGATAATATGAAGAGATAGGGAGTGAGGGGACACAGATAATATGAAGAGATAGGGAGTAGGGGACACAGATAATATGAAAGATAGGAGTGAGGGGACACAGATAATATGAAAGAATAGGAGTGAGGGGGACACAGATAATATGAAGAGATAGGAGTAGGGGACACAGATAAATGAAAAGATAGGAGTGAGGGGACACAGATAATATGAAAGATAGGAGTGAGGGGACACAGATAATATGAAGAGATAGGGAGTGAGGGACACAGATAATATGAAGAGATAGGAGTGAGGGGACACAGATAATATGAAGAGATAGGAGTGAGGGGACACAGATAATATGAAAGATAGGAGTGAGAGGACACAGATAATATGAAGAGATAGGGAGTAGGGGGACACAGATAATATGAAGAGATAGGAGTGAGGGACACAGATAATATGAAAGATAGGAGTAGGGGACACAGATAATATGAAGAGATAGGAGTAAGGGGGACACAGATAATATGAAGAGATAGGGAGTGAGGGGCACAGATAATATGAAGAGATAGGGAGTAAGGGGGACACAGATAATATGAAGAGATAGGGAGTAGAGGGACACAGATAATATGAAAGATAGGAGAAGATATAGAAGAGAGGGAGGCACAGATAATATGAAGAGATAGGGAGTGAGAGGGACACAGATAATATGAAAAGATAGGAGTGAGAGGGACACAGATAATATGAAAGATAGGAGTGAGAGGGACACAGATAATATGAAAAGATAGGAGTGAGGGGGACACAGATAATATGAAGAGATAGGGAGTGAGGGGGACACAGATAATATGAAGAGATAGGGAGTGAGGGGGACACAGATAATATGAAAGATAGGGAGTGAGGGGACACAGATAATATGAAAGATAGGAGTAGGGGGACACAGATAATATGAAGAGATAGGGAGTAAGGGGGACACAGATAATATGAAAAGATAGGGAGTGAGGGGACACAGATAATATGAAAAGATAGGGAGTAGGGGGACACAGATAATATGAAAAGATAGGAGTGAGGGGACACAGATAATATGAAAGATAGGAGTGAGGGGACACAGATAATATGAAAAGATAGGGAGTGAGGGGACACAGATAATATGAAGAGATAGGGAGTGAGAGGGACACAGATAATATAAGAGATAGGAGTGAGGGGACACAGATAATATGAAGAGATAGGGAGTGAGAGGGACACAGATAATATAAAGAGATAGGGAGTGAGGGGGACACAGATAATATGAAGAGATAGGAGTAGGGGACACAGATAATATGAAAGATAGGAGTGAGGGGACACAGATATATGAAGAGATAGGAGTAAGGGGACACAGATAATATGAAGAGATAGGAGTAGGGGACACAGATATATGAAGAGATAGGGAGTAGGGGACACAGATAATATGAAGAGATAGGAGTAAGGGGACACAGATAATATGAAGAGATAGGGAGTGAGAGGGACACAGATAATATGAAGAGATAGGGAGTAAGAGGGACACAGATAATATGAAGAGATAGGGAGTGAGAGGGACACAGATAATATGAAAAGATAGGGAGTGAGAGGGACACAGATAATATGAAAGATAGGAGTGAGAGGACACAGATAATATGAAAGATAGGGAGTGAGGGGACACAGATAATATGAAAAGATAGGAGTGAGAGGGACACAGATAATATGAAGAGATAGGAGTAGGGGACACAGATAATATGAAGAGATAGGAGTGAGGGGACACAGATAATATGAAAGATAGGAGTGAGGGGACACAGATAATATGAAGAAGATAGGAGTGAGGGGACACAGATAATATGAAAGATAGGAGTAGGGGACACAGATAATATGAAGAGATAGGGAGTAAGGGGACACAGATAATATGAAGAGATAGGAGTAGGGGGACACAGATAATATGAAGAGATAGGGAGTAGGGGGACACAGATAATATGAAGAGATAGGAGTAAGGGGACAAGATAATATGAAGAGATAGGAGTGAGGGGGACACAGATAATATGAAAGATAGGAGTAGAGGGACACAGATAATATGAAGAGATAGGGAGTGAGAGGGACACAGATAATATGAAAAGATAGAGGAGTGAGAGGACACAGATAATATGAAAAGATAGGAGTGAGGGGACACAGATAATATGAAAAGATAGGAGTGAGGGGACACAGATAATATGAAAAGATAGGGAGTGAGGGGGACACAGATAATATGAAGAGATAGGAGTGAGAGGACACAGATAATATGAAGAGATAGGAGTAGAGGGACACAGATAATATGAAAAGATAGGAGTGAGGGGACACAGATAATATGAAGAGATAGGAGGAGAGGGACACAGATAATATGAAAATGATTAGGAGTAGATAGGATTATAGGATCTCAGAGATAGAGGAGAGGGACATAGATAATATGAAAGATGATTATAGTTCATAGTTTAGTGATCTCGAGAAAATATAGTTACATACTGTTAGCTTGAGGAGTTATAGTTACATACTGTTAGCTTGAGGAGTTATAGTTACATACTGTTAGCTTGAGGAGTTATAGTTACATACTGTTAGCTTGATGAGTTATAGTTACATACTGTTAGCTTGATGAGTTATAGTTACATACTGTTAGCTTGATGAGTTATAGTTACATACTGTTAGCTTGATGAGTTATAGTTACATACTGTTAGCTTGAAGAGTTATAGTTACATACTGTTAGCTTGAGGAGTTATAGTTACATACTGTTAGCTTGATGAGTTATAGTTACATACTGTTAGCTTGATGAGTTATAGTTACATACTGTTAGCTTGATGAGTTATAGTTACATACTGTTAGCTTGAGGAGTTATAGTTACATACTGTTAGCTTGATGAGTTATAGTTACATACTGTTAGCTTGATGAGTTATAGTTACATACTGTTAGCTTGATGAGTTATAGTTACATACTGTTAGCTTGATGAGTTATAGTTACATACTGTTAGCTTGATGAGTTATAGTTACATACTGTTAGCTTGATGAGTTATAGTTACATACTGTTAGCTTGATGAGTTATAGTTACATACTGTTAGCTTGATGAGTTATAGTTACATATGTTAGCTTGAGAGTTATAGTTACATACTGTTAGCTTGATGAAGTTATAGTTAATTACATACTGTTAGCTTGATGAGTTATAGTTACATACTGTTAGCTTGATGAGTTATAGTTACATACTGTTAGCTTGAGGAGTTATAGTTACATACTGTTAGCTTGAGGAGTTATAGTTACATACTGTTAGCTTGAGGAGTTATAGTTACATACTGTTAGCTTGAGGAGTTATAGTTACATACTGTTAGCTTGAGGAGTTATAGTTACATACTGTTAGCTTGAGGAGTTATAGTTACATACTGTTAGCTTGAGGAGTTATAGTTACATACTGTTAGCTTGAGGAGTTATAGTTACATACTGTTAGTGGGGTAACAGTGCTTGATGAGTTATAGTTACATACTGTTAGCTTGAGGAGTTATAGTTACATTCTGTTAGCTTGATGAGTTATAGTTACATACTGTTAGCTTGATGAGTTATAGTTACATACTGTTAGCTTGAAGAGTTATAGTTACATACTGTTAGCTTGAGGAGTTATAGTTACATACTGTTAGCTTGAGGAGTTATAGTTACATACTGTTAGCTTGAGGAGTTATAGTTACATACTGTTAGCTTGAGGAGTTATAGTTACATACTGTTAGCTTGATGAGTTATAGTTACATACTGTTAGCTTGAGGAGTTATAGTTACATACTGTTAGCTTGAGGAGTTATAGTTACATACTGTTAGCTTGAGGAGTTATAGTTACATACTGTTAGCTTGAGGAGTTATAGTTACATACTGTTAGCTTGAAGAGTTATAGTTACATACTGTTAGCTTGAGGAGTTATAGTTACATACTGTTAGCTTGAGGAGTTATAGTTACATACTGTTAGCTTGAGGAGTTAATCATATATTCATAGTTACATACTGTTAACTTGAGGAGTTAACCATACATTCAATCTACTTGACCTGTTATTTCGTTTATGATTATTGTTCTTGTATATAATTAAAATTATAATCATAAATTTGACAATGGATGCCGTAAGAAATAAGGTTAAGTAGTTCGAGTCCTGTTCGGGTCATTTGTTTTTTCGAAAGCTCCTGCACTGTCTATTTATTGAAGACTTGTACACTATTTATTTATTGAAGACTTGTACACTATTTATTGAAGACTTGTACACTATTTATTGAAGACTTGTACACTATTTATTGAAGACTTGTACACTATTTATTGAAGACTTGTACACTATTTATTGAAGACTTGTACACTATTTATTTATTGAAGACTTGTACACTATTTATTGAAGACTTGTACACTATTTATTTATTGAAGACTTGTACACTATTTATTGAAGACTTGTACACTATTTATTTATTGATCATAATCATTGCTTCCGTTCCTTCCCCTTGGGTTCTTACAAACAAAATACCTTGTTCACATCTTGACCAGAAATTTGGACAAGTCCAAATCCGCAGTACAGAGTTGCCAAGCTGTAGTATTTCATGTACAGGGTGACATACAAATTGTAGCGAGTTTAGAAATACAAACTCAAAAATTTGGTCATGACCTTCCCCTGTAGCAATGCGCCACTATTTCTTACCCTGAACCCGTACTAAATGCTTTTAATGAATTCGGTTCTAAATCACGTCTCAAAGAGAATACAAATTTCATGGCTGTCCGTGGGCGTCCAAAGATGTGTTTCCATAGATAGTCAATGTGAAAAATAGAAATTAGATAATAGTTTACTTCACCGAAATGGAGAACAGATTCGCAGAACAACTGTTTGATCTTCTTCTTCTTTGTCGTCACACTGCTACCGGGTTGTTGCCCAGTGTCGTGGTTTTCTGTTCTTCTCTTGCGCTGTTCTGGTGGCTTGTGTGATTGTTATCTTTGCTCTTTCACTGGATTCTGCTACGCCATCTAACCATCTTTCCGTGGTCTTCCTCTTGCCTTCTTTCCGATGTTCTGTTGTAGAAGACTCTGTAAACTGTGGAGTTTGGATGCATTCTTATTAAGTGGCCAAACCACTTCATTCTTTGTTTATCTATGTAATTCAAGCACGGTTTTGTGCCAACTTTCTTCTTATGCTGATGTTAGTGATTCTGTCTTTTCTGGTGTTGTTGGTAACTTTTCGCAGGCTGTTTGATCAAATATCTATTTTCCAGGGAATGGCACCTGTCCCTATTGGCTTAACGTATAGACGTCCATGCTGCTGTCCTAATCAATGTTTCTACCTGTTTTCCCTATTAATAGTACCGTTTTTAGGGCTGTGTAGGACAAAGGGGACATGCGCCTGTGAAATTTAATAGCTAGTGCAGTCGTTGCGAAACTTTTCAGGTTAGGATCTTTATTTATGTCCCCGAAAGAAAAAAACTTCATTGACCTTACGTGGATTGAACCTGATCTCCTGTATTGGAACAGCTGAGTGCTTGGAGAAGACAATCGTGAAGAGGTACATATCAAACAGAGATCGAGGGAGTGACCAAGGAGAAGATTTGTGCAAGCTGTCATCGATGAATTCCTAATGTACGCATCAGATTCTGGACACCTTGAATATGGAACAGATTATTCTAGAAAAGCTGTCATGTGAGCAAAGTTTCTGTAAGGGATACGCCTCTGAATTCATTAATGATAAAGTATGCAAGTAATTAGTCGTTGTAATTACATGATTGATTGATTGGGCCATCATGTTGCTCTTTGGTGAGTAACCATGTGTGCTTCAATATCTTTCTTGCACTTTGGTGAGTAACCATGTGTGCTTCAATATCTTTCTTGCACTTTGGTGAGTAGCCATGTGTGCTTCAATATCTTTCTTGCACTTTGGTGAGTAGCCATGTGTGCTTCAATATCTTTCTTGCACTTTGGTGAGTAGCCATGTGTGCTTCAATATCTTTCTTGCACTTTGGTGAGTAGCCATGTGTGCATCAATATCTTTCTTGCACTTTGGTGAGTAGCCATGTGTGCTTCAATATCTTTCTTGCACTTTGGTGAGTAGCCATGTGTGCTTCAATATCTTTCTTGCACTTTGGTGAGTAGCCATGTGTGCTTCAATATCTTTCTTGCACTTTGGTGAGTAACCACGTGTGCTTCAATATCTTTCTTGCACTTTGGTGAGTAACCATGTGTGCATCAATATCTTTCTTGCACTTTGGTGAGTAGCCATGTGTGCTTCAATATCTTTCTTGCACTTTGGTGAGTAACCATGTGTGCTTCAATATCTTTCTTGCACTTTGGTGAGTAGCCATGTGTGCTTCAATATCTTTCTTGCACTTTGGTGAGTAGCCATGTGTGCTTCAATATCTTTCTTGCACTTTGGTGAGTAGCCATGTGTGCATCAATATCTTTCTTGCACTTTGGTGAGTAACCATGTGTGCATCAATATCTTTCTTGCACTTTGGTGAGTAGCCATGTGTGCATCAATATCTTTCTTGCACTTTGGTGAGTAACCATGTGTGCTTCAATATCTTTCTTGCACTTTGGTGAGTAACCATGTGTGCTTCAATATCTTTCTTGCACTTTGGTGAGTAGCCATGTGTGCTTCAATATCTTTCTTGCACTTTGGTGAGTAGCCATGTGTGCTTCAATATCTTTCTTGCACTTTGGTGAGTAGCCATGTGTGCTTCAATATCTTTCTTGCACTTTGGTGAGTAACCATGTGTGCATCAATATCTTTCTTGCACTTTGGTGAGTAACCATGTGTGCATCAATATCATTCTTGCACTTTGGTGAGTAACCATGTGTGCATCAATATCTTTCTTGCACTTTGGTGAGTAGCCATGTGTGCATCAATATCTTTCTTGCACTTTGGTGAGTAGCCATGTGTGCATCAATATCTTTCTTGCACTTTGGTGAGTAGCCATGTGTGCTTCAATATCTTTCTTGCACTTTGGTGAGTAACCATGTGTGCATCAATATCATTCTTGCACTTTGGTGAGTAGCCATGTGTGCATCAATATCTTTCTTGCACTTTGGTGAGTAGGCATGTGTGCATCAATATCTTTCTTGCACTTTGTGAGTAGCATGTGTGCATCAATATCTTTCTTGCACTTTGGTGAGTAGCCATGTGTGTTTCAATATCTTTCTTGCACTTTGTGAGTAGCCATGTGGCTTCAATATCTTCTTGCACTTTGGTGAGTAACCATGTGTGCTTCAATATCTTTCTTGCACTTTGGTGAGTAACCATGTGTGCATCAATATCTTTCTTGCACTTTGGTGAGTAACCATGTGTGCTTCAATATCTTTCTTGCACTTTGGTGAGTAACCATGTGTGCATCAATATCTTTCTTGCACTTTGGTGAGTAACCATGTGTGCATCAATATCATTCTTGCACTTTGGTGAGTAACCATGTGTGCATCAATATCTTTCTTGCACTTTGGTGAGTAGCCATGTGTGCATCAATATCTTTCTTGCACTTTGGTGAGTAGCCATGTGTGCATCAATATCTTTCTTGCACTTTGGTGAGTAGCCATGTGTGCATCAATATCTTTCTTGCACTTTGGTGAGTAACCATGTGTGCTTCAATATCTTTCTTGCACTTTGGTGAGTAACCATGTGTGCATCAATATCTTTCTTGCACTTTGGTGAGTAGGCATGTGTGCATCAATATCTTTCTTGCACTTTGGTGAGTAGCCATGTGTGCATCAATATCTTTCTTGCACTTTGGTGAGTAGCCATGTGTGTTTCAATATCTTTCTTGCACTTTGGTGAGTAGCCATGTGTGCTTCAATATCTTTCTTGCACTTTGGTGAGTAACCATGTGTGCTTCAATATCTTTCTTGCACTTTGGTGAGTAACCATGTGTGCATCAATATCTTTCTTGCACTTTGGTGAGTAGCCATGTGTGCTTCAATATTTTTCTTGCACTTTAGTGAGTAGCCATGTGTGCTTCAATATCTTTTTTGCACTTTGGTGAGTAGCCATGTGTGCTTCAATATCTTTCTTGCACTTTGGTGAGTAGCCATGTGTGCTTCAATATTTTTCTTGCACTTTGGTGAGTAGCCATGTGTGCTTCAATATCTTTCTTGCACTTTGGTGAGTAGCCATGTGTGCTTCAATATCGTTCTTGCACTTTGGTGAGTAGCCATGTGTGCTTCAATATCTTTCTTGCAAAGGAAGATCTTAGCTACAGTGCACAAACTCTGTAGCACAGGCGAGGTTACACTATATATTATGGTGAGAATATTTTGTATAATTTTATTAGTTAATCTTTCTAAAGAATTAACCTCCACACAAACGTCATGTAATGGGACAAGATACTATCACCTAACCTCCACACAAACGTCATGTCAATGGGACAAGATGCTATCACCTAACCTCCACACAAACGTCATGTCAATGGGACAATATACTATCACCTAACCTCCACACAAACGTCATGTCGACTAACCTCCACACAAACGTCATGTCTACTAACCTCCACACAAACGTCATGTCAATGGGACAAGATACTATCACCTAACCTCCACACAAACGTCATGTCAATGGCACAAGATGCTATCACCTAACCTCCACACAAACGTCATGTCTACTAACCTCCACACAAACGTCATGTCTACTAACATCCACACAAACGTCATGTCAATGAAACAAGACGTTATCACCTAACCTCCACACAAACGTCATGTCAATGGGTTGACCTATAAATGTTCTGTTCCTGTACCAGTGAACACAACTCAAATTGTTCACATTTATCTCGTGTTCTGTTCCTGTACCAGTGAACACCACTCAAATTGTTCACATTTATCTCGTGTTCTGTTCCTGTACCAGTGAACACCACTCAAATTGTTCACATTCGTCTCGTGTGAACTCAAGAACGAAACAGAACTCCCAAAACAAACCGACAGCTTGTACATATATTAAATTCGTGCAGTTGGTACTTGGATGCAATGTATACAAGGCAAAAGATGTACCAAAGAAATAACGGAGGCAGTGAAACACACCATGTTCAAATCGCACACAACAACCCATTCTAGAAATCTCATGTTATCCTGAAGCTGTGTGACAGGATTAAAGAAAGGAAATATACTATTAATGTGAACATGTTGGCACAATTCTAAACAGAATAACAGGAATATCAGGAATATCAGGAATATCAGGCGAGAGGAAGACCAAGAAGAGAATGGATAGATGGCATGGCAGAATCCTGGCTAAAAGCAACAATAGCAAAACTATCACCCAAACCACTTGAGCATGTAAGTTGCAAATAGATGAACTGTCTTATGTTGTATTTACAAAACAATTGTGTGCAACGAATTGAATAAATGAATTGAATAAATGAATTGAATAAATGAATTGAATAAATGAATTGAATAAATGAATTGAATAAATTAATTGAATAAACTAATTGAATAAACGAATTGAATAAACGAATTGAATAAATGAATTGAATAAATGAATTGAATAAATGAATTGAATAAATGAATTGAATAAATGAATGAAAATTGTGGTATATCCTTCACAGGACATCGCCATCAATCACGCTAAACGAGTTGTTGATTGTCTAGGCACCACTTTTACGTTCAGTAGTTTGCCATTGCTTTCTGAACGGTGAGGTCTATTTTTATCATTTATAAAATTCCACAGAAAAAAATGTGCTTCCAAAGAGCCTGCGGCGAAGTTTCAACCAAGTACCTCACTATTGTTATCTAACTCATTATTGTTATCTAACTCATTATTGTTATCTAACTCACTACTATTATATTGTTATCTAGCTCATTACTATTATATTGTTATCTAGCTCACTATTATTATATTGTTATCTAGCTCACTACTATTATATTGTTATCTAGCTCACTACTATTATATTGTTATCTAGCTCACTACTATTATATTGTTATCTAGCTCACTACTATTATATTGTTATCTAGCTCACTACTATTATATTGTTATCTAGCTCACTACTATTAATCTACAGACGCACAAGTTTAACGAATTACACACACAAATTTAGACAGAAAAAATCATGATTGTGTGCACATTATGTTATTTCCTCTGGATCAACTTTGTAAGGTAGTAGTAAATGATGGGGTGTACTTTCTAATTACAACAGATGCAATCATTTTCAATATTTGTGGAAACGCTGATTATGTGTTTATTGTACTTGTTTTTCAATCTTATTTTGGCATTTAGTTTGATTACTTTATCTAAACATATATCTGTGCTTCTGAATATAAGTGTTACAGAAGAGTTCTCGGTATATCTTGGACAAAGTAGATAATAAATAGATCTATCCATGAAGAACTCAAAAATCAAAGAAAACTGGTTGATGCTATAAATAGAATGCGAAAATTGAAGTAATTTGGACATGTAGAGAGACACGAAGGGCTGGAGAAGACCATCATGGAAGGTGGCATTCCGGCAAAGAAAAGAGGAAGACTGCGTAGAAGATGGATTCAGGATGTAACTGATGGTTTGAGCATGACGTCTACAGAGGAGAGACATCGGACCTACAAGAGAGAGAAATTGCGATGGACTGTTAAGGAAATAAAGTTGTTCTTTAGGACAAGCTATTTGATGATGATAATTTGATGTAAAACATGGTAATTTAGAAGAAAATGTTTAAAGAAACGTTTAGCTTATGAACTAGAAACAGTGATTTCAAAATCTCATCTCTGAAACATTTCCTAAACGAAACAAATCGAAGACCGATAACTCTACCTTCCCTCATTCTCTTATTACTCTCTCCTGACTTGGAGAGAAGGAAAGTAAAAATTTCAATTTCCTGAATGTCCAGAACGGCTCAGAGAAGAGCCAGCGCCGCTTTCTTTCAGAGATTGTCTCGCATGCTTAATGAGCGCGAGCGGATACTGCTCACAGATTGGTAAAAGGGCAAAATGAAATTGGCGGGCAAAAATACGAAAAAATGGTGGTCCCAGTGTTAATGTTTTCTGTCACGGTGTGGCCAACGGCCGAGGTAATAATTAGCTCATTTTGGAGTCAGCCTCGCATGGAAGAGAATGAGGCAGGGAATGAGGAATAGAATGAGGCAGGGAATGAGGAATAGAATGAGGAATAGAATGAGGCAGGGAATGAGGAATAGAATGAGACAGGGAATGAGGAATAGAATGAGGCAGGGAATGAGGAATAGAATGAGGTAGGGAATGAGGAATAGAATGAGACAGGGAATGAGGAATAGAATGAGGCAGGTAATGAGGAATAGAATGAAGCAGGGAATGAGGAATAGAATGAGGTAGGGAATGAGGAATAGAATGAGACAGGGAATGAGGAATAGAATGAGGCAGGTAATGAGGAATAGAATGAAGCAGGGAATGAGGAATAGAATGAGGCAGGGAATGAGGAATAGAATGAAGCTGAGATTGTTGTCATAATCTGAGGCATCATAGTATCGTGTATGTGTGTGTGTGTGCATGAGTGTGTTAACGTGTGTACAGTGCTTATATACAAACAAAAGGATTGTCAATGGTGAAGTGTTTAACCGTTTGCCTGTCGTATTGAAGGTTCTAGGTTCGAATCCCGACCGAGACACATAAGAAATTTTTTATTTCGTAAGCAGAAAAAAAATGAAACACTTTTTCATAATGAAGTTCTAATCCGTTATTATATCTTCTTCTTCTTCTTCTTCTTTTCTCAGCTCCCATTGAAGCATAAGGCATCAACTAATTTCCTCCAACCAGATCTGTCCTGAGCAAGCAAACTTAGTTCATTCCAGATCTTTCCCGTCTCTTCTATTTCTCTTCTCTACAGTTTGTCTCCATGTCTCTCTATGTCTTCCCATACCTCTCTTGCTTCTCGGGTTCCATTTCAATGCCCCATTTTGGTATCTGCTCTTCTGCATTCTTAATCTCATCATCAAGGTGCGTATCCTTTATAGGACGTTGCTCTCTCTTTGCAGCGCATCTGAAATTCACTCTGTCTCTTGTCAGTTCACCCACTTCGTCGATGGTCATATTCATGGTTTCTTTAATATCTTGTAGCCATCTTCTTCTTGGTCTGCCTCTGCGTCCTGGGACCCTGTCCTCTAGAATTGTTCTTTCCAGGCCATCGTGACGCTTGATGTGACCAAATTCTTAATCTATGTTACTATTAATAGTACTTTATTATTATTAGTAGTATGTGGGTGTCTGTTGCTTAACCGGTAGAGAGCTCGTTCACAACACATGTGTACCTGGTTCAAACACCGTGGCGGGTAGTTTGGAAGCTCACTTTTACGTCCATTTTTACAAACGGTAAAAATAGACATCACTGTTCAGAAAGCAATGGCAAACTACTGAACGTATAAGTGATGAGTAGAAAATCAACAAATCGTTTACTGTGGTGGATAGTGAGGTTCTGTAAAGGATATGCTATGTTTGTCTTGTTTTAATATTGTTATTACAATTGTCACATGTCGCTCGCGACTCTACAGTAATTAGGCAGATGTGCCTCAACATATACAAACGTTATATAGCAGTGGTCTATATTGTCTTCAATACATGATCACAAACAATCACGTACGCCGCAGCTGCCGGCGGGATAAAGAGGAAAATATGCCAACACATAACGCTTAGACGCAATGAGTACGGAAATATTGAGAACGGCTGCTAGATTGTGCTAGATTGTGCTAGATTGTGGAAACTAACAAGTATGAACTTGTATAAAAATGCGAGAACGTCGAGCGAGGAGATGAACAAGAACATGTTCTGAATAAATAATGTTCTTACTGTCTATTCGTTTATTTTATCAATATTATTGACAAATCTCTTTAGATGTTTGTCTTCATTCTCACTTTTGTATGATGTCCGTGTATCTGTCTGTCCGTCCACTCGTCCTTCCGTTCTTTTGTCTGCCTATCTGTCTATCCATCTATCCATCTATCTACCTATCTACATAACCACCCATCCGTCCGTCCGTCCCTCTATCTGTCTGCTGTCTATCTATCTATCTGTCTATCTGTCTATTGTCTGTCTGTCTGTCTGTCTGTCTGTCTGTCTGTCTGTCTGTCTGCTACCTACCTACCTACCTACCTACCTACCTACCTACCTACCTATCCGTCTATCCCTCTATCCGCCTGTCTGTCTGTCCGTCTGTCCGTCCGTCTGTCTTTCTGTCTGTATGTCTATCTGTCTATCTATCTAGCTAGCTATCCATCCATCCATCCATATATTCATCCATCTATCCCTCTGTCCGCCTGTCCGTCTATCTGTCTATCTCTCTCTCTGTCTATGTTTCTATCTAACTATCTATCTGTCCTTCTGCAAAATTACTGAACGTATAAGTGTTGCCTAGAAAATCAACGATTCGTTTACTGTTGTTAATGGTGACGTCTGGTCAAGGATATGCCATGATTGTTCATTCTTCAGATATATATATACATTTATATATTGTATCCTTATTCCTATTCGCTCCTCGTGGAGCATAAGGTCTCAACATTTGTTCTTAACTTTTTGATCTCTGACTGTTTTATTATAACCCCCAGATATACCAACATCTACCAGTTCCTCAAGATGACTGCGTCTCCAGTTTTTAATGGTTTTTATCGTCCGTCTCCGATAGGACTAGGAACTCGATCTCACCTACACTGAGATCAGGGATCTCTGGAAAAATATCCAGATGTTTCCACGAGGGACCGAACCTGATACCTTTGGCACGAGAGACGAGCACCCTAGCTTCTACGCCACAGAGACCCCAGGAAGACCACAGAGACCACAGGAAGACCACAGAGACCCCAGGAAGACCACAGAGACCCCAGGAAGACCACAGAGAACCCAGGAAGACCACAGAGACCCCAGGAAGACCACATAGAACCCAGGAAGACCACAGAGACCACAGGAAGACCACAGAGAACCCAGGAAGACCACAGAGACCCCAGGAAGACCACAGAGAACCCAGGAAGACCACAGAGAACCCAGGAAGACCACAGAGACCCCAGGAAGACCACAGAGAACCCAGGAAGACCACAGAGACCACAGGAAGACCACAGAGAACCCAGGAAGACCACATAGACCCCAGGAAGACCACAGAGAACCCAGGAAGACCACAGAGAACCCAGGAAGACCACAGAGACCCCAGGAAGACCACAGAGACCACAGGAAGACCACAGAGACCCCAGGAAGACCACAGAGACCCCAGGAAGACCACATAGACCCCAGGAAGACCACAGAGAACCCAGGAAGACCACAGAGAACCCAGGAAGACCACAGAGACCCCAGGAAGACCACAGAGACCCCAGGAAGACCACAGAGACCCCAGGAAGACCACAGAGACCCCAGGAAGACCACAGAGACCCCAGGAAGACCACAGAGACCCCAGGAAGACCACATAGACCCCAGGAAGACCACATAGACCCCAGGAAGACACAGAGACCCAGGAAGACCACAGAGACCCCAGGAAGACCACAGAGAACCCAGGAAGACCACAGAGACCCCAGGAAGACCACAGAGACCCCAGGAAGACCACAGTGACCCCAGGAAGACCACAGAGACCACAGGAAGACCACAGAGAACCCAGGAAGACCACAGAGACCCCAGGAAGACCACAGAGACCACAGGAAGACCACAGAGAACCCAGGAAGACCACAGAGGTCCCAGGAAGACCACAGAGGTCACAGGAACACCACAGAGGTCCCGTGTTCAATTTAAGTACGGAAAAGAACCCTTGGCAGTTCAAAATCGAGAAGAGCAGGCTGGAAAGCCGCTGTCCAGGAAAAACTCATAGGAAATATACTAAAATAAAATTTCTACAAAAATAACTTCCCAGTCTTCAATATTACGTCGGGGACACACTTTGACGCTACGGAATTCAGACACTGCCGCTGAGATGGTCCTGTATAAGAAAGAGAGCATAGGACATATGGTTACTCACTGAAGTGCAATGATGATGGTCCTATCAATAAAAATATATAAAATAATCTGTTTATGGTGTCCCCTTTTCTGTATTCAGTATTCAGAGGTGAATCTCCACCATATTTCACGTAGGGTGACTTTAAAATTGACAGAACAATTCAGACGTGCTATCAAGAAAAGATGGATCAGGGTAGCTAAGCATGTTATTTTGGTTATTAATTTCTTCTCCACAGTTGTCGCCCATTTTATGTTTAATTTTTTTTTCAACTAATTTTTGGACAAAAGTAGGTTTAAGCTCGCATCAGACTCACTAGTCATCTACGCAGACACAGACACACATAATGTAACTACATTGTCTTGGATGTAAAATGGTGGTCATCATTACCCGTGATGGACGAGCATCATATATATATATATATAGAGAGAGACGAACAGAGAGAGAGAGAGAAAGAGAGAGACGGACAGAGAGAGAGAGAGAGAGAGAAAGAGAGAGACGAACAGAGAGAGAGAGAGAGAGAGAGAAAGAAAGAGAGAGAGACGAACAGAGAGAGAGAGAGAGAGAACATGCATATTCTGAGTAGTAACGTATCAAGAGGAGCTCGATCATAACCCAAGCAAACCTGGTTCAAACTCCGCGGCGGGCAAGTTTGGAAGCAAATTTGTTTCCCTGGAATTTTTACGAAAAGTAAAAATAGATCTCACCGTTCAGAAAGCAATGGCAAACTACTGAACATATAAATGGTGCCTAGAAAATCAACGACTCGTTTACTGTCGTTGGTGGCTACGTCCTGTAAACGACATGCTGTGATTTTCATTTCAACGTATGAATGCAAGACATGAACATTGAACAAAGTAATGCAAACGCATATATGTACTTTTGAATATCAATGTTAGAGAAGAATACCCAGTACAACATGAACAGAGAAGAGAATCAATAGATATATCTGAAAGCAAAACACAACTAAAGATAACTGACTCATGCTGACACAGAGAAGAGAATCAATAGATATATCTGAAAGCAAAACACAACTAAAGATAACTGACTCATGCTGACACAGAGAAGAGAATCAATAGATATATCTGAAAGCAAAACACAACTAAAGATAACTGACTCATGCTGACACAGAGAAGAGAATCAATAGATATATCTGAAAGCAAAACACAACTAAAGATAACTGACTCATGCTGACACAGAGAAGAGAATCAATAGATATATCTGAAAGCAAAACACAACTAAAGATAACTGACTCATGCTGACACAGAGAAGAGAATCAATAGATATATCTGAAAGCAAAACACAACTAAAGATAACTGACTCATGTTGACACAGAGAAGAGAATCAATAGATATATCTGAAAGCAAAACACAACTAAAGATAACTGACTCATGCTGACACAGAGAAGAGAATCAATAGATATATCTGAAAGCAAAACACAACTAAAGATAACTGACTCATGCTGACACAGAGAAGAGAATCAATAGATATATCTGAAAGCAAAACACAACTAAAGATAACTGACTCATGTTGACACAGAGAAGAGAATCAATAGATATATCTGAAAGCAAAACACAACTAAAGATAACTGACTCATGCTGACACAGAGAAGAGAATCAATAGATATATCTGAAAGCAAAACACAACTAAAGATAACTGACTCATGCTGACACAGAGAAGAGAATCAATAGATATATCTGAAAGCAAAACACAACTAAAGATAACTGACTCATGCTGACACAGAGAAGAGAATCAATAGATATATCTGAAAGCAAAACACAACTAAAGATAACTGACTCATGCTGACACAGAGAAGAGAATCAATAGATATATCTGAAAGCAAAACACAACTAAAGATAACTGACTCATGCTGACACAGAGAAGAGAATCAATAGATATATCTGAAAGCAAAACACAACTAAAGATAACTGACTCATGCTGACACAGAGAAGAGAATCAATAGATATATCTGAAAGCAAAACACAACTAAAGATAACTGACTCATGCTGACACAGAGAAGAGAATCAATAGATATATCTGAAAGCAAAACACAACTAAAGATAACTGACTCATGCTGACACAGAGAAGAGAATCAATAGATATATCTGAAAGCAAAACACAACTAAAGATAACTGACTCATGCTGACACAGAGAAGAGAATCAATAGATATATCTGAAAGCAAAACACAACTAAAGATAACTGACTCATGCTACAAATAGAATACAAACAATGAAGTATTTTAGAGGCATAACAAGAAACAAGAAGCTAGAGAAGACCAATATGGATGTCAACATTCCTGCAAAGAAAAGAAGAGGAAGATCATGGAGAAGATGGATGAATGCGATAGAAAAATTGAGACTGACTGCAGCCGTGGCTGTTCTATGAGAGAAAGAACAATTTGGAACGACGCAATGCTCTGAAGGATATAAAGCGGAAGGGTTGACTTATGGTTTTCTAATTATATAACAGTCGCTTCCCCTAGTAGATACATGCATAACCAATGTCAGTTTTTCAGATTCGCTGATCTCCAGATCAACTTATAGCACGGTGCAAGAAGGGTTAATTTATGTTTTATTCAATGTAAATTATAATAACATTAAATGAATATGGAAGTGGCGTTTCCTTCTGTGATTTGTGGACAAATTGGAATATGGAGAAGTGGCGTTTTGTCTGTGTGATTTGGTGGGAGCAAACATAAGGAAAGTATGTTTGAGATTTACTTTCATTTTAAACACATTAAATACATTAACTGTTGGTATGGTTGGTCTGTGTGTATGTGTGTTATGTGTTGTGCGTGCAGGTAAGGAGCGAGCGATTGAACTGAGTTAGTGGGTGTTTATGGTCTGTGAGCGTGTGGTGGTAGGAGTGTGATAGCAATGATCATAAGCGGGGAAGGGACGGGAGATGTGGAGTATACTGATATGTGACAATTGAGCAAGACAGAGGGACTCAAGAGAAAGACAAGAGAAAGATCAAGAAAGACCAAAGAAAGACAAAGAGAAAGACCAAGAGAAAGACCAAGAGAAGATCAAGAAAAGACCAAGAGAAAGATCAAGAGAAAGACCAAGAGAAAGACCAAGAGAAAGACCAAGAGAAAGACCAAGAGAAAGACCAAGAGAAAGATCAAGAGAAAGACCAAGAGAAAGATCAAGAGAAAGACCAAGAGAAAGACCAAGAGAAAGACTAAGAGAAGACCAAGAGAAGACCAAAGAAAGACCAAGAGAAAGACCAAGAGAAAGACCAAGAGAAAGATCAAGAGAAAGACCAAGAGAAAGACCAAGAGAAAGACCAAGAGAAAGATCAAGAGAAAGACCAAGAGAAAGACCAAGAGAAAGACCAAGAGAAAGACCAAGAGAAAGATCAAGAGAAAGACCAAGAGAAAGACAAGAGAAAGACAAGAGAAAGATCAGAGAAAGACCAAGAGAAAGACAAAGAGAAAGACCAAGAGAAAGACTAAGAGAAAGATCAAGAGAAAGACCAAGAAGAAGAAAGATCAAGAGAAAGACCAAGAGAAAGACAAGAGAAAGACCAAGAGAAAGACCAGAAGACGAAAGACCAAGAGAAAGATCAAGAGAAAGACTCAAGAGAAAGACTCAAGAGAAAGACTAAGAGAAAGACCAAGAGAAAGATCAAGAGAAAGACTAAGAGAAAGATCAAGAGAAAGATCAAAGAAGAAAGACCAAGAGAAAGACCAAGAGAAAGACCAAGAGAAAGATCAAGAGAAAGACCAAGAGAAAGATCAAGAGAAAGATCAAGAGAAAGACCAAGAGAAAGATCAAGAGAAAGACCAAGAGAAAGACCAAGAGAAAGACCAAGAGAAAGACCAAGAGAAAGACCAAGAGAAAGAACAAGAGAAAGACCAAGAGAAAGATCAAGAGAAAGACCAAGAGAAAGACCAAGAGAAAGACTAAGAGAAAGACCAAGAGAAAGACCAAGAGAAAGACCAAGAGAAAGACCAAGAGAAAGACCAAGAGAAAGATCAAGAGAAAGACCAAGAGAAAGACCAAGAGAAAGACCAAGAGAAAGACCAAGAGAAAGACCAAGAGAAAGACCAAGAGAAAGACCAAGAGAAAGACCAAGAGAAAGACCAAGAGAAAGATCAAGAGAAAGACCAAGAGAAAGACCAAGAGAAAGACCAAGAGAAAGACCAAGAGAAAGATCAAGAGAAAGACCAAGAGAAAGATCAAGAGAAAGACCAAGAGAAAGACCAAGAGAAAGACAAAGAGAAAGACCGAGAGAAAGACCAAGAGAAAGATCAAGAGAAATACCAAGAGAAAGACAAAGAGAAAGATCAAGAGAAAGACCAAGAAAAAGACCAAGAGAAAGACCAAGAGAAAGATCAAGAGAAAGATCAAGAGAAAGACCAAGAGAAATACCAAGAGAAAGACCAAGAGAAAGATCAAGAGAAAGACCAAGAGAAAGACCAAGAGAAAGACCAAGAGAAAGACCAAGAGCAAGATCAAGAGAAAGACTAAGAGAAAGATCAAGAGAAAGACCAAGAGAAAGATCAAGAGAAAGACCAAGAGAAAGACCAAGAGAAAGACCAAGAGAAAGATCAAGAGAAAGACCAAGAGAAATACCAAGAGAAAGACCAAGAGAAAGATCAAGAGAAAGACCAAGAGAAATACCAAGAGAAAGACCAAGAGAAAGATCAAGAGAAAGACCAAGAGAAAGACCAAGAGAAAGACCAAGAGAAAGACCAAGAGCAAGATCAAGAGAAAGACTAAGAGAAAGATCAAGAGAAAGACCAAGAGAAAGACCAAGAGAAAGATCAAGAGAAAGACCAAGAGAAAGACCAAGAGAAAGACTAAGAGAAAGATCAAGAGAAAGACCAAGAGAAAGATCAAGAGAAAGACCAAGAGAAAGACCAAGAGAAAGACCAAGAGAAAGACCAAGAGAAAGACCAAGAGAAAGATCAAGAGAAAGACCAAGAGAAAGATCAAGAGAAAGACCAAGAGAAAGACCAAGAGAAAGACCAAGAGAAAGATCAAGAGAAAGATCAAGAGAAAGACCAAGAGAAAGATCTAGAGAAAGACCAAGAGAAAGACCAAGAGAAAGACCAAGAAAAAGATCAAGAGAAAGACCAAGAGAAAGACAAATAGAAAGTCCAAGAGAAAGAGTGAATTAGTATCAGGAACAGGGAGTGTCAGAGAGAAAAACAAAGACATCTTGAGACAGAGACAGCGATACGTGGAGACAGAGGAACATTGAGACAGTCAAAGAGAAAGAGAGAGCGATCGGATATAGACAGTGAGAGAGCAAGCGATCGGATATAGACAGTGAGAAAGCAAGCGAAACACAGATAGAGAGGAACATATGAAAGACAGGTACATAAAGATACACATAGAGAGAGAGGGAGAGAGAGAGAGAGAGTGACACGCATGGAGAGAAAAAGACTCAGAGAGATAAACGTTCCGAAATACAGAGAGAAACAGACAGGGATGGAGAGAGAGGCAGTGAATGAGACAAAGGAGATAAAGCAAGAGAGGAGAGAGAGAGAGAGAAAGAGAGAGAGAAAGAGAGAGAGAGAGACAGTGATAAATGGAGATTAGCACGGTATTAATTGGACAAAATTAAATATTTTATGCAACAGTTTACTGTCAATTGCGATCAGAATGAGAGTTAAACAGTGCTACATAGAACCAAATACTGACATACGGATGCGAGTCTGAGAGTTATACAGTGCTACATAGAACCAATACTGACATACGGATGCGAGTCTGAGAGTTATACAGTGCTACATAGAACCAAATACTGACATACGGATGCGAGTCACGAACAATAAACAAATAGATAGAAAAATCTCTGGGGCCACAGAAATGTGGTTTTACAGAAGAATGATGAGAATCCCATTGACTGCTAAAATCACTAATGTGGAGATGTTGAATGAGGTCAAGACACAGAGAAAGCTTATTATATATATATAAGAAAGAAGCAGTTATCATTTTTCGGACATGTGATAAGACTGGGAGGTTAAGAACATATTGTGACAACTGGTAAAATCAAAGAAAGACGAGACAGAGAAAGACAGAGATAGAAAATATTAGACAGCCTGACGTCATGGCAAGGAAGAGCGTAAACATCTGAGATGAGAGTAAATATCAGAGACAGAGATTTTGGGAGATCCATGATCGCCTACGTCAGTCGGTACGGCACCTGATAATGATATTGAATCTTTTGAAATGTCTGTGGCGTAGAGGTAGAGTGCTCGTCTCTAGTTTCACACGTCTCAGTTCGTTTTTTCCTTGACGCTATAGAGGGATTTTTAGGGGAATATCTGCTCAGTGTAGGTGAAATCAAGTTCCTAGTCTTTAAAAACGGACGATGAAGGTATCGTGTTCAATTCGAGTGAGTCCAATACCTATTGGCAGTTTAAAATCGATATGAGTGGGATGCAAAGCCGCTGCCGAGAAAATTCATTAAAAATTGCTTTAGAATAAGCACACGCAAGATGACTACATCCCCTCCCCAACAATATTTCTATTTTAAAAAAAAGTAAATGGTTGTAGAGAAAAAGACATCAACAGATTAAAATATAAAATTTTTTTTTAAAAGTTGTACTCACCATCAAAATTGAAGTCATCTGTTTCTTGATTCATTTTCTATTCACAACACTTTAGAAATATATCCACTATCAGTACTGTGATCTCTACATGTAATATCCAGTGTTAGTACTGTGTTCTTTACTTGCAAAATCGACTACTCGTATTGTGCTTTTTACTTGTAATACCCACTGTACTGTGACCACTACATGCAATATCCCCTGTCAGTACTCTGATCTCTACATACAATACCCCTGTCAGTACTGTGACCTCTACATGCAATATCCACTGCCAGTACTGTGTTCTTTACTTGCAATATCTATTGTCAGTACTGTGAACTCTTCATGTAGTGTCTGTACTTCCACAACTGTGAAAGATATATTTGTACAGCGAAGATAACTTGTTATATACACATTTCCCACCTTGAATA
This sequence comes from Arion vulgaris, assembly GCA_020796225.1. Taxonomy (NCBI): domain Eukaryota; kingdom Metazoa; phylum Mollusca; class Gastropoda; order Stylommatophora; family Arionidae; genus Arion; species Arion vulgaris. Next base: position 16,177,882 of record CM036761.1, read on the forward strand.
ATCACATTTGAAGTAATTACATCTGAAGTAATTACATTTGAAGTAATTACATCTGAAGTAATTACATCTGAAGTAACTACATCTTTAGTGAAAACTTATAGGAATTGTTATTTTAACTGTTAATAACAAGTGTTGCTCCGGCAGAGTCTTTCTAACTTACTATTATCGATTTTAGACTGCCAAACATTCTTTTAAATGCTCAGCCAAAAGAAAAGACCGACTTTTAGTCTTCCGTTTTCATTAAGACTAGGAACTTGATATCGCCATGATCAATGATAACTGGTAAAATCGTTGTATTGTCGGAGCGTGAGATGGGCACTGCTAATCAACGCCACATAAATCTCCAAAAACCAAATTACAAACCGGTAATCGTATTGTATACGATATTGTAATCGATAATCTGTCCACTATACTGTCTGTGTTTGTAGCTCAAGCCGATATTGAGCTCGATAACAAAACCCAAGCGTACCTGGTTCAAACCCCACGGTTGGCAAGTTTGGAAGCAAATTCGTTTCCGTGGGATTTTTACAAAAAGATAACAATAGACCTCACCGTTCAGAAAGCACTGGCAAACTACTGAACGTATAAGTGGTGGCTAGAAAATCGACGACTCGATTACTGTGGTTGATGGCTACGTCATGTAAAGGATATGCCACGATTTTCATTTTTCATTCCATAGTTTGTTCCAAAATTCCTAAACATTTTTACGACTGATATAAAAATCATCCACTTTGACAGAAATGATTGATTTTTACATTTTATATAGGTAACAGTGGCGACCTTCCTAAAGTATTTTTTACTCACCCAAATTTTTAGTGCTGTAATTTTTCCATTGTATGTTATTAGTAAAATAACATCGATGTTGATTTTGTATACATGTAGAAGTTTAACAGTACGATTGTCAAGTTTTTAAAAAATAATTAAGCATTTGCGTGCTCCACATGCAATTCAGAGCAAGTCAAAATTGGGAATTCCGTGGAATTAATCAGTTCACAATGTATCCTAGTGACTGTCATTGGCGTATGTACATAACATTTATTTTCATTGATAAAGGAGGAAGGTATCATTTGTTCACCGTGACACGTTGTTTGTTATAATATTTAATACGGATACGCCTTTGCAAACATTCGCCACCAATTTGTGTATTACTGTAAATTCTAAACTTTGATTATCATTTTGTTGTGCTTACGCAAAATTATAAAAGAAAAAGCGCACTATGCATCAACTAAGCTACCTACCAATTAGTTAAACATTAGTTCGATAGGTCGTGAGGTATATAAGACTGCCTGCAAAACATTACTGTTATCCATCCGGTAGATTTCGTTCAAATTAAACCTTAGTGTGTTCACTAATTTTGGAACGATTTATATCGATAAAACTGCAGTAAAACTATGTAGTAATTGTGAAACACGTAAAAACTATGTAGCAAAGGCAAAACACGTAAAAACTATGTAGTATTGGTGAAACACGTAAAAACTATGTAGCAATGGCGAAACACGTAAAAACTATGTAGTAATGGTGAAACACGTAAAAACTGTGTAGTAATGGTGAAACACGTAAAAACTATATAGTATTGGTGAAACACGTAAAAACTATGTAGTATTGGTGAAACACGTAAAAACTATGTAGTAATTGTGAAACACGTAAAAACTATGTAGCAAAGGCAAAACACGTAAAAACTATGTAGTATTGGTGAAACACGTAAAAACTATGTAGTAATTGTGAAACACGTAAAAACTATGTAGCAAAGGCAAAACACGTAAAAACTATGTAGTATTGGTGAAACACGTAAAAACTGTGTAGCAATGGCGAAACACGTAAAAACTATGTAGTAATGGTGAAACACGTAAAAACTATGTAGTAATGGTGAAACACGTAAAAACTATATAGTATTGGTGAAACACGTAAAAACTATGTAGCAATGGCGAAACACGTAAAAACTATGTAGTAATGGTGAAACACGTAAACACTATGTAGCAATGGCGAAACACGTAACAACAAAGAAAAACTATAGTATTTGAATCGTATCCAGATTTTATAAACGTGAAATGTTAGTCATATTTTCCCAAAACAAAACAGTGGGAGCAAGACAGCTGTAGTGTCTTTGTAAAACATACCATCTGGCAAGTACAATAGAAGAAGACGGGCCATTTCTGCTTACAGAGACGGATTTGGGGAAACCCGGTGCAATAGAGTCAATCCTTCACCTTTAGAGCATTTTATTACCATTATTACTAGCATTATCACTGCACTTGCAACATTGTGCCCTCGCTGCCACAGCTCGTAGTCAGGTGCTCCTCAATATATTACTAGCATTATCACTGCACTTGCAACATTGTGCCCTCGCTGCCACAGCTCGTAGTCAGGTGCTCCTCAATATATTACTAGCATTATCACTGCACTTGCAACATTGTGCCCTCGCTGCCACAGCTCGTAGTCAGGTGCTCCTCAATATATTACTAGCATTATCACTGCACTTGCAACATTGCGCCCTCGCTGCCACAGCTCGTAGTCAGGTGCTCCTCAATATATTACTAGCATTATCACTGCACTTGCAACATTCCGCCCTCACCGCCACAGCTCGTAGTCAGGTGCTCCTCAATATATAAAAATCTTAGACAACGCTGAGTTAGCTAGACACTAATAGTTGTTCATGAGAACTTATCCATCTGTCCATTATCATATAGCAAATCACATTGTCGTGTTTGTTTATACAATACACAACACATGACATGTCTATTTCAATACATACAGTACATCTAAACGTGTTACATACACAAGTCGTTACGTTTGGACAGTGAGGAATTTGTTGATTATATAATTTTAAAAAAACACATTGCTTGCTTAGGGCAAAACTTAAAAATATAGAAGTAATATACTGGGAGTGCTATTATACAGTAGTGAATGCTGGGACCATTATAAGTCAATCACAGTAGTCAATCCAGTCACCATTATAAATACCAAGTCTAGGAAACCTCTTACCAACAGCAAAGATATTAAAGACAGATGGAAAGAATATTTTACGGAACTGTTAAACTGCGAAACACAAGGTACAGAAACATTTCAATTGAAACATGGAAAATACCAACAATTGAATATCTTAGAATCCGAAGTTGAAATGGCACTAAATCAAAGCAAAAGAAGGAAGGCAGCAGGGATAGATGGTATAACAACAGAAATGTTACTTGCGTGTAAGACAACAGCAATAACATGGCTGACCAGAATTTTAACATAGCCTGGGAGGCACAAGAGGTTCCAGATGACTGGCAGAGAGCTATTATAGTCCCAATATGGAAGAACAAAGGAGACAAAAGAGAATGTGAAACATACAAGGGTATCTCTCTTTTGAGCCAAATAGGAAAAATGTTTGCAAAAATATTGGAGCGAAGAGCAAGACATATATTAGAGCCCCAGTTAAGCAATAGCCAGTTTGGGTTTAGGAGGGTAAGAGCTGCACAGACGCAATATTTACACTAAGACAGATCTGCGAACAAACAATTGAATACAATCAAAGTAAACAGCTTATATTTATAGACCAAGAAAAGGCATTTGATAGAGTAAACAGGTGCAAACTATGGAAGATCCTTGAAGAATATGGCGTCCAAGGACAACTATTAGGTAACATCATGGCCTTATATCAAGATAGCCAGAGTACAGTAAGAACTACAGAAGGAATGACCGACTGGTTTTCCATTACATCAGGTGTTAGACAAGGTTGTGTCCTCTCACCACTACTCTTTATTGCATATATGGATAAAATAACTCAAGAGTCGAATTCAGATAATGATGAAATAAATGCACTGCTTTTTGCAGATGATCAGTGCCTGATACATCAAAATGAACAAGATCTACAACATCATATTGACACTTTGAACAATAATTGTGTGAAACATGACATGAAAATCAACAACACTAAAACAGAAATAATGAATATGGAAGAAAACATAATAATCTAGACATCCATGTCAATAGTACTAAAATAAACCAAGTGAAAGAATTCAAATACTTAGGAAGCATATTCACAGAAGACGGAAAACTAGATAGAGAGATAGAGGCTAGAGTACAAAAGCAAATGCTGTAACCTACCAGCTAGCCCCATTGTTAAGGCACCCAAAATTTCACAGGCAGCTAAGAAACAAATGATCAACAGCATTTTTATACCTACTTTGTGTTACCAGAGCCAAACATGGACATTGAGCAAAGCGCAGTCACAAAAATAACTACATGTGAAATGCGTTGCCTGAGAAAAGTTACCAACAACACAAGAAAAGACAGAATCACCAACATCAGCATAAGAAAGAAAGTTGGCACAAAACCGTGCTTGAATTATATAGATAAACAAAGAATGAAGTGGTTTGGCCACTTAATAAGAATGCATCCAAACTCCACAGTATACAGAGTCTTCTACAACAGAACATCGGGAAAGAAGGCAAGAGGAAGACCACGGAAAAGATGGTTAGATGGCGTAGCAGAATCCTGTGAAAGAGCAAAGATAACAATCACACAAGCCACCAGAACAGCGCAAGACAAAAACAGAAACCACGACACTGGGCAACAACCCGGTAGCAGTGTGACGACAAAAGAAAGAAAGAAGAATGCTGGGAAATGATCCAACACATAATACACAAGTTGGAGACATTCCAGAATAAATGTTTAAGAAGAATTCTGCAAATTTTCTGGTCAAATACCATAACAAATGAGGAGCTTTTGAAACGAACAGACTGTGCATCCTTGGAGACCATCATTAGGAGACGAAGATGGAGGTGGTTTGGACATGTGTGTCATATGCCAGTGGGGGTATTGGCTAGGACAGCTCTCAGATGAACAGCGGATGGGAAGAGAAGGCTTGGACGTCTAAAGGAAACATGGAAAAGAACGGCGGAGATAGAGTTAAAGGAGTGTGGCCTGACGTGGGAGACGGTTGGTAGAAAGGCATCAGAACGGCAACAGTGGAGGTCTCTTGTGGAAGCAATATGTGTCAATCGGGACACGTAGAGGATATAGATAGAACTTTTGCGTAACAGTTGATCTAGCACATGTTTATTTTTTTTTAATGAATTGCAAATTTTTGTTCTGTGTGTCTATGTCGTGGTGAGGTACTCGCCTCTCGCTATAAAGGGATCTAACATGATACGTCTTACTGATTGTTGCGTGAAGGTTTGCTTTCCTTATCTCACCAGTGTCACTGGATTCTCAAGTGGAGAGATCGGGGTATTTTTACCAGATATCCATGATCTCAGTGTAGGTGATATCGAGTTTCTAGTCCTAACGGCGATGTACAGAAATCTACAAATCTGGTGTGGTCAGACCGGATCAGATCAGTTCTGGATAAAACCGTGTGGAGGCTGCGGTAATACTGGGTAAACGGGCGATCTAAAAGAGGAACTAAGATGGTATGATAAGATGACGAACGAGGAACTCAGAGAAAGAACTAAGCAGATAACAGTGGAGAAAGCTAAGGAAGAGACGCTGGCGATGGATAGGACATACATTGAGAAGACCGACTAGAAGCATAGTAAGACAGGAACACGCAGGAAAAGAGGAATAGAGGAATGGGAGTTGAAAAAGGAAGTCGAAGAAGCCGCTAGAGCAGCGCAAGACAAAAACAGAAAACCACGACACTGAGCTCTAGTCCGGTAACAGTGTGACGACAAACGAAAGAAAACCACGACACTGAGCTCTAGACCGGTAACAGTGTGACGACAAACGAAAGAAAACCACGACACTGAGCTCTAGTCCGGTAACAGTGTGACGACAAACGAAAGAAAACCACGACACTGAGCTCTAGTCCGGTAACAGTGTGACGACAAACGAAAGAAAACCACGACACTGAGCTCTAGTCCGGTAACAGTGTGACGACAAACGAAAGAAAACAAGAAGAAGTAAACACGTCTTACAATCATACGTCATACACACACACATTCACACACACACGAGCGCACAATAAGTAACACATTAATTACATAAAGTAAAACGCGCCTTATATGTGTATGTGTTGGTGTGCGTGTATTTGTGTGTGTATGTGTGTGTGTTTGTGTGTTTGTGTATGTGTGTTTGTTTGTGTTTGTTTGTGTGTGTGTGCGTGTGTGTGCGTGTGTGTGTGTTTATGTGCGTGTGTGCGTGTGCGTGCGTGCGTGTGAGCGAGTGTTTGCCGAAGAGGTGTACGCGTTAAGGACCATAATGTATGTGTGTTTATTGCTTATTGTATTGTGTGTGGCATATCATAATGTGCGTGTTACCTACTGGAATGTATGTTTTACTTGCGCTCGAGTGTGTGTGTGTGTGTGTTGGTTATTATAAGCAGTGTTTTAATTCTATAGTTAATGCATTACTTAGTGCTAGACGCACGCGCGCGAGTGTGAACGTGTTGGCAGGTGAATCTGATTGTCAACATATCTAGAAATAAACAATACAAACATTGCACGATTTATAGCACACGCACGCACGCTTTATATCAAACACTCGCTTTGTAGCAAACACACGCTTTGTAGCACACGCATGCTTTATAGAACACACGCATTATAGCAAACAGTATAGAAGCCACACAATAAACACACGCTTTATATCAAGCCGTAAAAAATGTACACAATTAATACACGCTTTATAGCACACATACGCTTTATATCAAGCAGTACAAAATGTACACAATTAATACACGCTTTATAGCACACATACGCTTTATAGCAAACAGTAAAAAATTACACAATTAATACACGCTTTATAACCACACGTACAAATATTACACAATTAACCCACGCTTAATAGCAAATAACACAAACTTTACATTTTCTATACACTCTTTATAGCAAGCAATATAAAATTTACACAATTAAAAATATGCTTCATATGAAAAATATTACAACTTAAAACACGCTACATAACAAATAGTACAAATATTACATACCTAAAACACGCTACATAGCAAATAGTACAAATATTACATACCTAAAACACGCTACATAGCAAATAGTACAAATATTACATATCTAAAACACTCTACATAGGAAAATACTCGTAGTATAAATATAACCAAATTAAAACACGCTCTTACACTAAGTATTACCAACATTGCAGAGTAACACATGTCTTGAAATTGTAATGAAAATGCCAACCTTAATTGTGATAACTGGCTCAGCCATCAAATAATGAAAGCATATATAGGACAGTAGGACGGACTACTGTCGTGTTTCAAATCCGTTCGTCTCACTCAACCATTCCGTGTTCAGGTTACCAATGTATCTATAAAAAGTGTAGCGAATAATTAGGTCATTCCATTTGGTATAACGCCAGAGGCAGTGCCATCCTTAACTATAAGGTGGGTGCTAGTAAAATTGAGAAATGAATGGCATATTTACCCATTTTTCAGTAATGAGAATATTACTAATGTATGATACTCAGATTGATTGATTTATTTATTTATTGATACTACTATAATCATTGCACTACGGTGAGTAGCCATTATACACATGAAGATCTCAACGGCTGTTCACGAACTCCGTAGCACCAGCGAGGGTCACCAATGTAATATTAGAAGATGATGAAAATATTTGGTAGGAATTAAAATAAACAATCTTTCGAATAAATGTTATCCAGACACCGGATTTCCGGTATGCATTTCTTGACTTTGAATTGTCAATGGTTATTTTACGTGCCCGTCCTGAACAAGGTACTTACCTTTTACCGTCCATCTCCGATAGGACTATGAACTCGATCTCACCTACACTGAGATCAAGGATCTCTGAAAAAATATCCAGATGGCTCCACGAAGGAGCGAACCTGGTACCTTTGACACGAGAGACGATCACCTAACCTCTACGCCATAGAGACACCTTTACTTGCTCAACTTGAACACAGGACTTACCTTTTATCGTCCATCTCCGATAGAACTAGGAACCCCATCTCACGTAAACTGAGATCAGGGATCTCTGACAAAATATCCCAATGGTACCAAGAGAGAGCGAACCGTATAGCTCAGTTGTGCACGGAATTACAATCAGATATACTATCTTATATTGTTTCTTCTACAGTGAAGAGTCGTGGGGAGATGTTTCTTATACAGTGAAGAGTCGTGGGGAGATGTTTCTTATACAGTGAAGAGTCGTGGAGAGATGTTTCTTATACAGTTAAGAGTCGTGGAGAGATGTTTCTTATACAGTGAAGAGTCGTGGGGAGATGTTTCTTATACAGTTAAGAGTCGTGGGGAGATGTTTCTTATACAGTGAAGAGTCGTGGAGAGATGTTTCTTATACAGTTAAGAGTCGTGGGGAGATGTTTCTTATACAGTGAAGAGTCGTGGAGAGATGTTTCTTATACAGTTAAGAGTCGTGGGAGATGTTTCTTATACAGTGAAGAGTCGTGAGAGATGTTTCTTATACAGTGAAGAGTCGTGGAGAGATGTTTCTTATACAGTTAAGAGTCGTGGAGAGATGTTTCTTATACAGTGAAGAGTCGTGGGGAGATGTTTCTTATACAGTTAAGAGTCGTGGGGAGATGTTTCTTATACAGTGAAGAGTCGTGGGGAGATGTTTCAACTACAGTGAAGAGTCGTGGGGAGATTACATTTTCATCTAGAACAGAGGTCTAAAGTGGACAAATTGGTTTCAATGTACATGCTTTCCAATATGACTCGGTCACTCTCTAGTACCGGGGCACGCAAGGGAAGCAAAGAATAGTAACACTGCAACCTGCAAGACATGTCGTTAGAGGCGACTGAGGTAGGGATCTAGCGAAACTAACATAGTAAATAAAAAGCGTCGCAGAAATCGGATGTGCTGGCCAGTTATGCGTACAATCGCTCCTAGGCTCAGATAACTTATAAATCAATATTGACCACTTGTTAAGAACTCTGCGTGATTTGTATGTGATCTTAGCCTAAGAGCGACTGTACGTTGTGCCAGTTATGCGCCTACAAGTAATCCGATTTCTGCGACTTGTTTTTATTTACTAGGGTTGCTTCCCTAGCCCGCTACCTCAGTCGCATCTTACGACATGTCGTGTAGGTAGTAGTGTTCTTACGACATGTCGTGTAGGTAGTAGTGTTCTTACGACATGTCGTGTAGGTAGTAGTGTTCTTACGACATGTCGTGTAGGTAGTAGTGTTCTTACGACATGTCGTGTAGGTAGTAGTGTTACTATTCTTTGCTCCCCTTGTGAACCCCACCAACACACGGACGGATTCAACGTCAATGTTAGCGTCCTTATCCAACAGTAGGTTAGATAGATAAGATAACAAGTAATAATATAACTAACATACAAGATAACAAGTAATAATATAACTAACATACTAGACATATAGTTAGTTGGAAAGAAATATAACTAACATACAAGACATATAGTTAGTTGGAAAGAAATATAACTAACATACTAGACATATAGTTAGTTGGAAAGAAATATAACTAACATACTAGACATATAGTTAGTTGGAAAGAAATATAACTAACATACTAGACATATAGTTAGTTGGACAGAAATATGACTAACATACTAGACATATAGTTAGTTGGACAGAAATATAACTAACATACTAGACATATAGTTAGTTGGACAGAAATATAACTAACATACTAGACATATAGTTAGTTGGAAAGAAATATAACTAACATACTAGACATATAGTTAGTTGGACAGAAATATAACTAACATACTAGACATATAGTTAGTTGGACAGAAATATAACTAACATACTAGACATATAGTTAGTTGGAAAGAAATATAACTAACATACTAGACATATAGTTAGTTGGACAGAAATATGACTAACATACTAGACATATAGTTAGTTGGACAGAAATATGACTAACATACTAGACATATAGTTAGTTGGAAAGAAATATAACTAACATACTAGACATATAGTTAGTTGGACAGAAATATGACTAACATACTAGACATATAGTTAGTTGGACAGAAATATAACTAACATACTAGACATATAGTTAGTTGGACAGAAATATGACTAACATACTAGACATATAGTTAGTTGGACAGAAATATAACTAACATACTAGACATATAGTTAGTTGGACAGAAATATGACTAACATACTAGACATATAGTTAGTTGGACAGAAATATAACTAACATACTAGACATATAGTTAGTTGGACAGAAATATAACTAACATACTAGACATATAGTTAGTTGGAAAGAAATATGATGTCACGGCGTAACAAAGTGATAAATTGAATTCATTTTGTTTTCCGATCCAGAAGCACTTGAGCTTTCAACTCTTCGGCTCTTTGCCATGGACATCACAACCCTTCCGTTCGATGCCACGAGTACCGTAAATCTGGAGAACCTGTGGCTTTTCCACGGAATTTAACCGCACTCACTGGGAGTTTGTCACCCGTCGTCCAACGCGCTACGAACACGTTGGGCAGGCGGGCAATTGAATGAAGGTGAAGGTCACGTGAACAATGTCCTGGTCTTAATGCAACATGTGACTGGCTGGTGTGTGCAAGCATCATGTGCTCAACCTCACAGCAGGTAGTGTGATGAGGATTATGTCCGAACTGAAGGCCACACAGCTCAGACAGCAGGTGGTGGATGGTCAAACAATGATGCTGCCTTAATCCTTGCTGGAGCCCAGATGCGACTAGCTTTGGAAATCATTTCTAGTGCACAGATTTCTAGTGCACCTATTATGAGAAGCACAGATTTATAATGCACATATTTCTAATGCTCATATTCTAGTGCACATATTCTAGTGCATAGATTTCTAATGCACATATTCTAGTGCACATATTCTAGTGCACATATTTCTAATGCACATATTCTAGTGCACATATTCTAGTGCACATATTCTAGTGCACATATTTCTAATGCACATATTCTAGTGCACATATTTCTAATGCACATATTCTAGTGCCATATTCTAGTGCACATATTCTAATGCATATTCTATCACATATTCTAATGCACATATTCTAATGCACATATTTATTCTAATGCTAACATATTTCTAATGCATATATTATAATGCACATATTTATAATGCACATATTTATCATGCACATATTCTAATGCACATATTCTAGTGCACAGAATCATTGACAGATTTTTCATGGTTGGTATTTAACATTCATTTACAACTTTTAGCCGTGGCTCACAATAGGAGCAAAGAATAGTACCACTGTTACCTCACGGCATGTCACACGATGAGACAGATGTAGCAGGCTAGGAAGCTATCTTAGTAAATAAAAAGCGTCGGAGAAATTGGATAACTTGTAGGCGCATAACTTGCACAGCTTACAATTGCTCTCAGGCTCATATCACATATAAATCGCAAAAGTGGTTAACATGTGGTCGATATGGAGCGTTTGAAGAAGAAGAATCTAAATCTTATATTTTACTGTTTGTTGTAAAAAGCCAGCTAGAATTGTCATATAATTTTCACTATCATTTTTCTTGTTGACATCCATTTCTTGAGAGATCTTTGTGGTTAACTGGTTATATTCTGTTCACATCTTCATTTTCTTTCAGAGACCCCTTGGATTGTTGCTAGAGCTACGGAGCTCGTGTTTTGAACAATACTCTCGACTGGTGGCGTGCCACTTCTGTGGAGTGAATCCGAGCTATATAGGAAACGCTGTCAATGAAGATGATCCTCTTCGCTTTTAAAACCGTTCTTAAAGTCTAAAAACTTTAAAATTTGTTAATCTAAGGGACGTAACTATAATATATACAATCTTGTCTTACAAAATGAGTTGTTAACCTTTCGTTATTATATATTTTTAGCAGAACGACAAACTGTATGGGTCAGAAACATGGAGAACGACTAAAATAATATCGCATAAATTGCAAACATTCATCAACTGGTGTCTGCACAGAATAGAGGGACTGAGATGGTATGATAGAGTCACAAATGAGGAATTATGTAGAGAACAAGACAGATTCTAGTCAACCAAGATGTTAAAAAAAAGACGCTGGCGTTGGAGCCTGGATAGGATACATTTTCAGAAAACCTGAGGAAAATATAACAAAAACGGGCCCTTTCCTGGAACCCGTAGGGACAGTGAAAGAAGGGAAGGCCGAGAAACACATGGAGATGGGATTTGTAGGCAGAGATCAACAATATAAAGAAGAGCTGGAGGGAACTGCAGGAGATAGCTAGAGATATGAAGACTCGGTGTGAGTTGGTTGAGAACCTATGCCCCAATCGGGTTTAAAAGAAGAGACAGAGAGAGAGAGAGAGAGAGAGAGAGAGACAAGCTTTTTATTTTGAATTGTACAACTTGATTAGTTGTTATCAATGTTCTGTCTCTATTGATGTCATATTCTAGTCACTGTGTGCATATATATATTGAATATTCCGTTGTGACTTTAATCACGGCCTTCTCTATAACTTACGATGGTTGCGCTTTAATGGTCTGCGAAGAGTTCTATCAAGGGCCCTCGAGTGCGCCTCATATATGGTGTTTCCTATCTCCTCTGATATTTCTGAGTTCATCGTTTGCATGAGCGACCTTTGGTCTTCAATCCCTCGTATCTGATATATGAGTGATTGTTGTAATGTACTGTTGGACGGTAATCGCGTTACATTGCCGAACCATTTGGTTTGTTGTTTCTTAATATCATCTACCTCTTGTGTCGTTCATACCGAATCTCTAATATTCTCTTGTGTTTGTTGTTTCTTTCTTAATATCATCTACATCTTGTGTCGTCCATAATATTCTCTAATATTCTCTTGTGTTTGTTGTTTCTTTCTTAATATCATCTACCTCTTGTGTCGTTCATAATAATCTCTAATATTCTCTTGTGTTTGTTGTTTCTTTCTTAATATCATCTACCTCTTGTGTCGTTCATACCGAATCTCTAATATTCTCTTGTGTTTGTTGTTTCTTTCTTAATATCATCTACCTCTTGTGTCGTTCATACCGAATCTCTAATATTCTCTTATGTTTGTTGTTTCTTTCTTAATATCATCTACCTCTTGTGTCGTTCATACTGAGTCTCTAATATTCTCTTATGTTTGTTGTTTCTTTCTTAATATCATCTACCTCTTGTGTCGTTCATACTGAATCTCTAATATTCTCTTATGTTTGTTGTTTCTTTCTTAATATCATCTACCTCTTGTGTCGTACATACTGAATCTCTAATATTCTCTTATGTTTGTTGTTTCTTTCTTAATATCATCTACCTCTTGTGTCGTTCATACCGAATCTCTAATATTCTCTTATGTTTGTTGTTTCTTTCTTAATATCATCTACCTCTTGTGTCGTACATACCGAATCTCTAATATTCTCTTATGTTTGTTGTTTCTTTCTTAATATCATCTACCTCTTGTGTCGTTCATACCGAATCTCTAATATTCTCTTGTGTTTGTTGTTTCTTTCTTAATATCATCTACCTCTTGTGTCGTTCATACCGAATCTCTAATATTCTCTTATGTTTGTTGTTTCTTTCTTAATATCATCTACCTCTTGTGTCGTTCATACTGAATCTCTAATATTCTCTTATGTTTGTTGTTTCTTTCTTAATATCATCTACCTCTTGTGTCGTTCATACCGAATCTCTAATATTCTCTTATGTTTGTTGTTTCTTTCTTAATATCATCTACCTCTTATGTCGTTCATACCGAATCTCTAATATTCTCTTGTGTTTGTTGTTTCTTTCTTAATATCATCTACCTCTTATGTCGTTCATACCGAATCTCTAATATTCTCTTGTGTTTGTTGTTTCTTTCTTAATATCATCTACCTCTTGTGTCGTTCATACTGAGTCTCTAATATTCTCTTATGTTTGTTGTTTCTTTCTTAATATCATCTACCTCTTGTGTCGTTCATACTGAATCTCTAATATTCTCTTGTGTTTGTTGTTTCTTTCTTAATATCATCTACCTCTTGTGTCGTACATACTGAATCTCTAATATTCTCTTATGTTTGTTGTTTCTTTCTTAATATCATCTACCTCTTGTGTCGTACATACCGAATCTCTAATATTCTCTTATGTTTGTTGTTTCTTTCTTAATATCATCTACCTCTTGTGTCGTTCATACTGAGTCTCTAATATTCTCTTATGTTTGTTGTTTCTTTCTTAATATCATCTACCTCTTGTGTCGTTCATACCGAATCTCTAATATTCTCTTGTGTTTGTTGTTTCTTTCTTAATATCATCTACCTCTTGTGTCGTTCATACCGAATCTCTAATATTCTCTTATGTTTGTTGTTTCTTTCTTAATATCATCTACCTCTTGTGTCGTTCATACTGAATCTCTAATATTCTCTTGTGTTTGTTGTTTCTTTCTTAATATCATCTACCTCTTGTGTCGTACATACCGAATCTCTAATATTCTCTTATGTTTGTTGTTTCTTTCTTAATATCATCTACCTCTTGTGTCGTTCATACCGAATCTCTAATATTCTCTTGTGTTTGTTGTTTCTTTCTTAATATCATCTACCTCTTGTGTCGTTCATACCGAATCTCTAATATTCTCTTATGTTTGTTGTTTCTTTCTTAATATCATCTACATCTTGTGTCGTACATACCGAATCTCTAATATTCTCTTGTGTTTGTTGTTTCTTTCTTAATATCATCTACCTCTTGTGTCGTACATACCGAATCTCTAATATTCTCTTATGTTTGTTGTTTCTTTCTTAATATCATCTACCTCTTGTGTCGTACATACCGAATCTCTAATATTCTCTTATGTTTGTTGTTTCTTTCTTAATATCATCTACCTCTTGTGTCGTTCATACTGAATCTCTAATATTCTCTTGTGTTTGTTGTTTCTTTCTTAATATCATCTACCTCTTATGTCGTTCATACCGAATCTCTAATATTCTCTTGTGCGTTTTTTTTCTCTACCTGATCTCTTTCTGTTACTCCCGCTATTTTACGCATCAATTTCATAAACTGTTGTAATTTTTTTTTTTAACTTACTGTAAGAGTTCAGTTTTGAACCTGGCAGCAACAATGTTAGGATGAAGATAGTATAAGACTGGTTTTATATGTAATGGTACATGTTTGCAATCAGTGGCGGCTCGGGATCATTTTTGTTGGTGGGGACAGACACACACGGTTTAGTCTGTGATGCCCTTGTCACTTAGGGCAACACCAAATGCAAGCCATTCTTATCTGTTCTTAGTTGTCCTATGTGTTGTGATTATTTTCTTTCGATTCCTGTTCTATTGTTCTCCTCCAGATTGTTTTGAGTTATTCAGGTTTTCGTTGACATTATGATGCCAATCTCATTTTATTTTTCTGCAAGAAAGTTACGACTCCATGCGTATTACATGTCTGATCCATCTCCAGCGTTTCTTTTCTGTTACGACTCCATGCGTATCACATGTCTCATCCATCTCCAGCGTTTCTTTTCTGTTACGACTCCATGCGTATCACATGTCTCATCCATCTCCAGCGTTTCTTTTCTGTTATGGTATCTATATTTTCCTGATGACACTGTGCAAGCAGTTCTTGGTTAGAGATAGTTATGGGCAGGAATACGTGCAAGATCTTTCCCAGACAAGTTGTATTGAAGGTGGAGAGTTTGAACATATCTTGTTATGTCATTCTCCAGCATTCTGATCCGTATAGTAAAGTTGATAGCCCACATCTGCGGTATATATTACCCTTGATTCTCATGCTGTATTGGACTGATTTTAAAACCGTATGAAGGGTCATGAATTCACTTTGTACTTTACACAGTCTGCTTTTAATATCAGTTCTAATTCATCCTTCGAGGCTGATAACACTTCCAAGATATTTGAAAGAAGTTGTATTTGGAAGAATTGTATCTTCTAGTTCGATTGGTTGTGGGGATGTTCATTTTCAGAATTATTATTTCTGTTTTCTTCTGATTTCTTTTCAACCAAACCATCTGTTTGTAAGGTTAATGTGGCAGGTATTTCTCTTGAATATCTTGATATGTGTAAGATAAAAGTGTGATAGCATCAACAAATTCTAGTTCCTGCCTTACCTTTAATTGTGTTACGCATCATTCAGTCTATTACAAATCATTCATTAAGTTCATCAGTATACATTCTGACCGACCGTGTGTTGCCGGGGTGCTCAAGGGGAGCAAAGGATATTAACATTGTGACCTACAAGGTATGGTGTAAGAGGCGACTGAGGTAGGGCGTAGGAAGCCACCCTAGTAAATAAAAAGCGTTGCAGAAATCGGAGGTGCTGGCCTACTTGTAGGCGCATAACTGACACAACGTACAATCGCTCTTAGGCTCAGAACATATACAAATCACAAAGAGTGGTTAACAAGTGGTGGATATGGAGCGTTCAAAGTAGAAGAAGAATACATTCTGATAATACCATATATGACATTAAACAAATAGCAGATCTTTTATTGAAATAAATATACGATCATGTTATATACAGGAGTATCAATTGAACATATCAATAAAAATGTATCACGAAATTAAAAATAACATCATTCAATTCTAAACAACATTTCTGACTTAGGTACAATTATATTAATTCAGAGCATATGAGGCAAACACATGTTTACAATTATATTAATTCAGAGCATATGAGGCAAACACATGTTTACAATTATATTAATTCAGAGCATATGAGGCAAACACATGTTTACAATTATATTAATTCAGAGCATATGAGGCAAACACATGTTTACAATTATATTAATTCAGAGCATATGAGGCAAACACATGTTTACAATCAATAAATGAACACTTTAATTAACCTCTGCATATACAATAAAATTTACAGAAATTGGTTCTGTAGAACATTAGAAATACGGTAGACCAGAACCCTACATTAGGGTGTCAAATGGAATCTGGACGGAAAGAGGGACAGGAGAAGACTTTGAAAGACATGGATACGAACTGTAGACAGAGAAAGAGAAGAGAACATCCTGGAATGAACTAAGTTGACTAGTCCAAGACTGATCTTGTCAGAAGAAATTTGTAGATGACTTCTGCTTCAATCTGCGAACAGAAAATAGTGTTGTAAAGCCAGCACCGTACGGTATATTTTCTCAGTATGATGCAAGTCTTGGAAATGCCGCCCCTTAAATGTTTTTTCTTTAAAATAACCTTCACTTTTGATTTTGCTGCTTTTGCGCCCCTTACAGTGCGCCTAATGCGCGCCTATCTGTATCATAGCACAGCACGGCAATGTGTAAAGTCTATATTCAATAAAGCAACCAATGCATGTCATGAGAAACAAAATGATAAGTTTTAGAAAGGTGACAATTTCCAAATTGAAATGAGGGAATTGAAAAGAAAATTAGACGAGGGAGGGGAGAGGAGAGGGTAGGATGTAGAGTATGACATAAATAAAACATTCTTGAAAGTCAAATTTTATATCACAGAAAAAAACCCCATCCAAACTGGTAACACTGATGAGTAGTACCACTTGATTGCGGTTAAATGAAGGGTCATTCATAGAGCCAATAAACCTAAACTTTACAAAGTCCGGGCAGATCTCATTCGAAAGATTGACGACGATCTGAGTTGTACACGTTACAAACATAACTGGGTCGTCCAACCACTGCTGCACTACTGGATACATTTTCGTGCGGTATGTTTTCTCAGTATGATGCAAATCTTCGAAATCCCGCCCCTTAAATGTATTTTCTTTGAAATAACTTCAATTGTGATTTTGATTTCGCGGCTTATGTCGCCTCCCTTACGTTACCGCCTGATGCGGCCGACTCTCTGTATCATAGCACGGCCCTGACTGGGTAAGGGTCCAAACAACTTGTTGATTAAATCTTCAGGTTTATATCTTATTTCATTAGAAAACTAACATTAACTCTCTATTGACGAAACGCTACACTACATGACTTTGGATTAGACGCTTTTTTTACCAGTATCCACACTCTAGGCTATTTGTTATTCTAAAAACAAATGGCGTGTTAAAAACATAACTTTTGCCCTGGTCTACTAATCATTTATTAAACCAGTTTTATAACGTGTCTTTGGGAACAAATATGATGGAAATAGTGGGGAATGCTGGAAACATGCTGGTAGAAGAAGAAAGAACAGCACCAAGAGAATATTACAAGAAAGTAAGAGGAATAAGACAGAACAATGAAGAATACAACCCAACATAAATTTTAAATGACGAAAAAGGACAACCTATCTTAGGGCCAAAATTAATATTAGAAAGATGGAAAAACTACTTTGAAGAGCTACTTAATTGTGATAAAACTTATGGGAGAACAAACTGTTATAATACAGAGGATAAAATAGATGAATTAGAACCAGAAATACTACTAGCAGAAGTAGAAAATGTAATAAAGTTGGCACCAAAACACAAAGCACAGATGATTTACCTGCAGAAGCCATCAAAGCAGCTGGAGAGGCAGGTGCAAAATGGGTTAGACGAATCTTCCAAATCGCATGGGAGAGCCAAGAAACACCAGAAGATTGGCAAACAGCAATAATCACACCAATTTGTAAAAACAAAGGCAGCAAGAAGGAATGTAATAACTATAGGGAATCTCACTACTAAGTCACATAGGAAAAATGTATGCTAAGATCATTGAAAAAGACTAAGACCAACAATTGAAGAACAACTCTCAGAAACACAGATGGGTTTCAGACGAAATAGAAGTTGTACCGATGCAATATTCACATTAAGACAACTGATGGAAAGCGCAATAGAACTTAACAAGATGTGTAGTGTGGCATCCATAGATCAGGAAAAGGCATTCGACAGAGTCGATAGAAACAAACTATGGAATTGTTTAAGAAAATATGGAATCAGCAAACATCTCATCAATGTCTGCAAGAGTTTATACATTTCAAATAAAAGTTACATAAGAACAAAAACCGAAACATCAAAAACATTCACAGTAAACTCAGGAGTTAGACAGGGATGTGTGCTCTCCCCACTGCTGTTTATAACATACATGGACAACATAAGTAGAGAAGCAGGAATAGAAGAAGAAAATAATATTTCAGAACTTTTATTTGCAGATGACCAAGTACTGATTGTAGAAAATGAGGAATCTCTCCAGAACCATTTGAGCTTAGTTAACATCAAGGGTGAGGAGTACAACATGAAAATAAATATAATAAAGACAGAGACAATGGCAAAAAGTAGACAACCAGAAAACCTTACAATAAAACTCCAGAACGTAGAAACAATTGAGGCCAAATACTTAGGAGCAATTTTCACAGCAGAAGGATGTATCGATAGCGAAATCAGCAATCAAGTACTGGGACAGTTAACAGCACTGTTGTCACATAAAGAGATACCGCTAACAACTAACGCAAATCTCATAAGAACGATTTTCTAGCCAACACTATGTTACCAGTATCAAACACGATCAATAACAGCAGCTAATGAGCGGAAAATCATAACGACAGAGATGAGGTGTCTTAGAAGAGCTGCAGCTGTGACAATAAGAGACAAAATTAGAAATGAAGAAATCAGAAGGAGACTGGATGTGAAACCAGTCATGCAATTCATAAAAGAACAACAGATTAAATGGTTTGGACACCTGACCAGAATGCCCTGGTATCGCCTACCACAAAGAGCCACACAGAAAAAGTATAATGAGTACAAGGCAAGAGGAAGACCACGAAAAAGATGGAGCGACGGCATCAAGAACAGCCTTACGAACATGAATATCAGCTTACAAAGTGCCTTAAAAAGCACACACAAGATCACTACGTTTCACCCCCAACACTTCCATAAAGAAGTAAATGGTGGAAGAGAAGAAGAAGAAAAGAAGTGGGAATGGAGAATGAGAAACAAATAAGAGCCTTTATAATATGTTTATAATATGTTATAATATGTTATCATATGTTTATAATATGTTTATAATATGTTTATCATATGTTTATAATATGTTTATAATATGTTTATGTTTACAATATGTTTATAATATCTTTATAATATGTTTATCATATGTTTATAATATGTTTATAATATGTTTATTTTACATATGTTTACAATATGTTTATAATATGTTTATAATATGTTTATAATATGTTTATAATATGTTTATAATATGTTTATAATATGTTTATAATATGTTTATAATATGTTTATAATATGTTTATAATATGTTTATAATATGTTTATAATATGTTTATAATATGTTTATAATATGTTTATAATATGTTTATAATATGTTTATAATATGTTTATATATGTTTATGATATGAAACATGTGGCATATGCTTTATAGTACGTCACCATCAACCACAGTAATCGAGTCGTTGATTTTCTAGACACCAATTATATGTTCAGTAGTTTGCAGTTGCTTTCTGAAGGTGAAGTTCATTTTTACCGTTCGTAAAAATCATAACCAATTCTAAATACGATTAGAGGACTCTGGTAAAAATTCTAGGAAATAAGATCTCAACCGTCGCGTGACCTCGCATTAAGTATTGTTGTATAGAGAGAAATGTATAATCAAAACAACATGCTAAATCAAGATTATATTATGTAGCAATGGCGAAACAAATAATAAGAAAGTACTGTAGTTTTACCAAATACAATAAACAATAACAATACACAGGACCAAAAGGTCTTTATATAATGTATATAATGTAACAAGTTAAGTTTAACAATAAGGAATATCAGTATTATTAATATTTTTCTTCTTCTTCTTTTTTTGCGTTCGTTCTTTGCCAACAATTTTAATCACTCTTTGTGATATATTTGATCTTTGCCAAGTGAACGTGTGAACGTGTATGCGTTGCACATTGGTTTGGTAGGCCCCTAAACGCATAGACTTCTACATGCATCCAATTTCAGACAAACCTACTTAGTCGACTCTTACGACATGCGTGGCAGGTAACAGTGGTTCTATTCTTTACACCCAAATTTGGGCCCGGTAACCCCCCGTCGATTAATATTTTTCGTAAATAAATAACCATAGAATCATAGAATTGAGTAAAATTGCAAAAAAACTTACAGTGTTCTTTCAAACATATACAAAATCCAGCCCCCAGTTCAAAACTAGGTCATGGTTTTCCTGGTCAATTATCTGGCCCAATCCTGGTCAGTAATCTGACCCAATTTAGAGTTGGCTGTGGTGTCCAAATTGTCCGCTGCGTGGTTTGAACCAGGTACTCTTGGACTATGATCAAGCTCACTATCGCCAAGCCACAGACACCCATATTTATTTATATCACAATTTATTGCCACCATCATGATGTGAAATAGAGTACGATGACCACAGCATATTGAAAGATTGATGGAGTACAGAAAACTACAATTACAGATCAAAATATGAAAGAAATGAGACCAAGAGGTAGACAAAGAAAACGATGGAGAGATAACATCGAAGTAGATCTACGCCCGTGTGGTGCCGAGACTCGCAAGGGAAGCGAAGAATAGTACCACTGCAACCTACAGTGCATGTCGTAAGAGACGACTGATGTAAGCCCTAGGGTTGCTACTCTAGTAAATAAAGAGCAGCGCAGAAATCGGATGTGCTGGCCTACTTGTAGGCGCATAACTGACACAACGTACAATCGCTCTTAGGCTCAGATCACATACGAATCACACAGAGTGGTTGACAAGTAGTCGATATGGAGCGTTGGAAGAAGAATTAGATCTAGAAATAAAGAGTCTACAGAGCATAAAGACGAAGGATTAGTTTGTTTTTCCTTATGTGACTCTGTCTCTCTCTCAGTAGAAGTGGTACGGTGTGTGATGAGAATATTGCACAAAAGACGAACTCTATAGCTCCTGCAGCAACCATATCGATCTGCGGAAAGTATGCACACCTCAACAGAACTGTACTATTTGGATTCGAACCCACGATATTGGGCACGCAAAGGCACCAGCTTAATCACTTAACCCTACAAACTACCCCGTCCCTCTGATACCTTGACATACAATGAATCAAAAATTGAAAGAGAGATAAAAAAAAAAAAAAAGTGGGTGATATCTGCAACAACAAAAAAACAAAACACAATGCTCGGAAATCTGAAGAAGAAAAAGTATCACAATTGAATTGTCTACTAATAACCTAATATCACACCACCAATAAGATACTAATAACTTAACATCACAAGACCAATAAGATACTAATAACTTAATATCCCAAGATCAACAAGATATTAATAACTTAACATCAACAAGATACTAATAACTTAATATCACAAGACCAACAAGATACTAATAACTTAATATCACACCACCAATAAGATACTAATAACTTAACATCACAAGACCAACAAGATACTAATAACTTAACATCACAAGACCAACAAGATACTAATAACTTAACATCACAAGACCAACAAGATACTAATAACTTAACATCACACCACCAACAAGATACTAATAACTTAATATCACACCACCAACAAGATACTAATAACTTAACATCACAAGACCAACAAGATACTAATAACTTAACATCACAAGACCAACAAGATACTAATAACTTAACATCACAAGACCAACAAGATACTAATAACTTAACATCACAAGACCAACAAGATACTAATAACTTAACATCACAAGACCAACAAGATACTAATAACTTAACATCACAAGACCAACAAGATACTAATAACTTAACATCACACCACCAACAAGATACTAATAACTTAATATCACACCACCAACAAGATACTAATAACTTAACATCACAAGACCAACAAGATACTAATAACTTAACATCACAAGACCAACAAGATACTAATAACTTAACATCACAAGACCAACAAGATACTAATAACTTAACATCACACCACCAACAAGATACTAATAACTTAACATCACACCACCAACAAGATACTAATAACCTAACATCACACCACCAACAAGATACTAATAACTTAACATCACAAGACCAACAAGATACTAATAACCTAACATACTTTGCTCGAATGCCTGATAAACGCATCCCAAAACAGTTGATGTATGGCGAGCTTGAAGGGGCAGACGTTTAGCTGGTGGACAGAAAAACGCTTTAAAGACACTCTTAAAGTGTCTCTGAAATGCTTCGATATAGACAATACGTGCTGGGAATCCCTTGCGCAAGATCGCCAAATGTGGCGCTGTAACAACAAAAGAGGAACCCGAATAGCTGAGAATCATCGTATTGTTGAGTCACAGAGAAAACGAGCAGCGCGAAAAGACAGAGCACACAACACGCACATGTCTAACCTTGATCATGTATGCCCCACCTGTGGTCAGGGATTCTGTTCTAGGATTTGACTCTACAGTCACCTCCGCACACACCAGAGGTGCAACAGTACACGTCTGAGATTGTTGTCATCATCGCTTGCGATGGACGGCTATTATTAATAACTTAACATCACAAGACCAACAAGATACTAATAACTTAATATCACAAGACTAACAAGATACTAATAACTTAACATCACAAGACCAACAAAACTTGATTCTTCCTGGAAACTGAGAAGTCCATAAGCAGAAATCTCTACATGGATAAAGTCTCCTTCTCTCAGATTAAATACTCCAGCTGTGGAGGATTAAACATATTTTTTGGTAAGAAGTCTTACAGTAATTAATATTCAATATTGCTTACATATTCTACGTGGAGCATAGGAGCTCAACAGTTGTTCTCCACTTTTCTTAGTCTCTGGTTGTTTTTTTTATGGTCTTCCAGGATAGTTGAGCACTCTCAATGTTAGTAATGTTCAATATTATCAAGTATCTATTCATCTTCATCTTTAGGTGTTGTTCCTGCATCGAATGTTGGCGGTCATTGGTTAAGTGAGACGTTCGTTGCCTTGCGTTCCGAAGGTCATGGATTCGAATCCGGACCGCGTCGTTCTGTTCATGAGTGCATTTTCTAGAGATTCCTTTGTTTTTAGCCGTAGCTCAAGATGTTTCTTGTATATATGTTAAACGGACAATGCGACAGAACGAAACCTTTCTGACTCTGCTTTTATTTAAACCAGTCTTATGTATCATCGCAGTTTCCTACAGTCGCAATTTGATCATTAAAAAGCTCGTTTATGATCTGTTTTAAATGTTATAAACTGGCTTTCTTTCTTCTTTTGTTGTCACACTGCTACCGGGTTGTTGCCCAGTGTCGTGGTTTTCTGTTTTTGTCTTGCGCTGTTCTGGTGGCTTGTGTGATTGTTATCTTTGCTCTTTCACAGGATTCTGCTACGCCATCTAACCATCTTTTACGTGGTCTTGCCTTCTTTCCCGATGTTCTGTTGTAGAAGACTCTGTATACTGTGGAGTTTGGATGCATTCTTATTAAGTGGCCAAACCACTTCATTCTTTGTCTATGTAATTCAAGCACGGTTTTGTGCCAACTTTCTTTCTTATGCTGATGTTGGTGATTCTGTCTTTTCTTGTGTTGTTGGTAACTTTTCGCAGGCAACGCATTTCACATGTACTGGTTGGTTCTACAAATTATAATGAGAAAACTAAAGTATGTTGGACATATAACGAGACACGATGGGCTGGAGAAGACTGTCATGGAAGAAGGCATACCGGCAAAGAGGAGAAAAGAAATACCACGGAATAGATGGATTCATGAATGAACTGATGGTTTGAACATGACGGCGGCAGTGGCAATAAGAACATCTGACCTATGAGAGAGAGAGAGAAATTCCGAATGAATATTAAGATGGTAAAGTTCTACTCAGGACATGCTACGTGATGATGATGATTAAATCACAGTTTTTCCATTAATCCCCACAATTCTGGACTGTTTTACACAATCAAATGCTGCTGAATAGTGGAGGTAATTCATGAGTATAGCATATCTACATTCTACCCATCACAACATTTGATATGATATCAGATGTTTATTAATCAAAATAATTGCAGAAATAAAATACCTGTATAACTGGTTTCCCTTCCTAATTGACAATCATCACAGCAGCTGTAAAATGATTGTAGAATCACCCTGAACTTTGACTCATATTTGGGCTACTTCTTACAATCCCGTGATGCAATATCTGTAGAAGATTTTAACAAGAAGCTATGAAGTTATATATTTTAACAAGAAGCTATGAAGTTATATATTTTAACAAGAAGCTATGAAGTTATATATTTTAACAAGAAGATATGAAGTTATATATTTTAACAAGAAGATATGACGTTATATATTTTAACAAGAAGCTATGAAGTTATATATTTTAACAAGAAGCTATGAAGTTATATATTTTAACAACAAGATATGACGTTATATATTTTAACAAGAAGATATGACGTTATATATTTTAACAAGAAGCTATGAAGTTATATATTTTAACAAGAAGCTATGAAGTTATATATTTTAACAAGAAGCTATGAAGTTATATATTTTAACAAGATGATATGACGTTATATATTTTAACAAGAAGATATGACGTTATATATTTTAACAAGAAGCTATGAAGTTACATATTTTAACAAGAAGCTATGAAGTTGTATATTTTAACAAGAAGCTATGAAGTTATATATTTTAACAAGAAGATATGACGTTATATATTTTAACAAGAAGGTATGAAGTTGTATATTTTAACAAGAAGCTATGAAGTTATATATTTTAACAAGAAGATATGACGTTATATATTTTAACAAGAAGGTATGAAGTTATATATTTTAACAAGAAGCTATGAAGTTATATATTTTAACAAGAAGATATGACGTTATATATTTTAACAAGAAGGTATGAAGTTATATATTTTAACAAGAAGCTATGAAGTTATATATTTTAACAAGAAGGTATGAAGTTGTATATTTTAACAAGAAGCTATGAAGTTATATATTTTAACAAGAAGATATGACGTTATATATTTTAACAAGAAGGTATGAAGTTATATATTTTAACAACAAGGTATGAAGTTATATATTTTAACAAGAAGATATGACGTTATATATTTTAACAAGAAGGTATGAAGTTATATATTTTAACAAGAAGCTATGAAGTTATATATTTTAACAAGAAGCTATGAAGTTATATATTTTAACAAGAAGGTATGAAGTTATATATTTTAACAAGAAGCTATGAAGTTATATATTTTAACAAGAAGCTATGAAGTTATATATTTTAACAAGAAGCTATGAAGTTATATATTTTAACAAGAAGCTATGAAGTTATATATTTTAACAAGAAGATATGAAGTTATATATTTTAACAAGAAGATATGACGTTATATATTTTAACAAGAAGGTATGAAGTTATATATTTTAACAAGAAGCTATGAAGTTATATATTTTAACAAGAAGCTATGAAGTTATATATTTTAACAAGAAGCTATGAAGTTATATATTTTAACAAGAAGATATGACGTTATATATTTTAACAAGAAGCTATGAAGTTATATATTTTAACAAGAAGCTATGAAGTTATATATTTTAACAACAAGGTATGGCGTTATATATTTTAACAACAAGGTATGGCGTTATATATATTAAAAAACCCATTAAATTGTCGTTATTGTCTGTAGTACCGCTCGTTTATGCTAGTGTAGAACAGAGTATTTAATAAACCTGTAGAATTTAGTGGACGCATATCTAGTGCAGTCACTGCGAAACTGTTCAGGTTCAAATTTTTCTTTATGCCCCTACATAAAAAACTCCTTTGCCTTACAATGAACTGAAACTGAAGCAGGAATTTACAATTTCCCATCTTGAAAACTCTCGTCTGTAGGGTTGGGCAATGGATACCGTAATAAACAAAGATTTTTGTGGTTGAAATCCCGTGTGTTGTGTGGTATTTATTTGGAAACCATTAATACTTGCCCACACTCTATTTATTGATCATATTCATTGGCTTCGGCGCTTCCCCTGGGTTTCTTAACATTCCTTATTCTCGACTGTACGCCCGTCTGCCCAGCGTGTTCGTAGCGCGTTGGACTACGGGTGACTATCCCTCTGTGTGTGTGGGTTCAATTCCGCGGGATGGCAGAAAAAGCCACAGATTCCCCAGATTTACGGTGTTCGTGGCACCGAACCGAAGGGTTACGATGTCCATGGCACCGAGCAGAAGAGCTGAAAAGCTCAAGTGCTTCTGGATCGAAAAAAAATAAAAAATTCTCCACTGTGCCGAACGATCATGTGTTACTGGCGGCTGTGGCTGACCTATATTGTACGTCGAGTATTTGATTTGTCATGTTTATCTTGAAAATGAGATCACATGACGATTAGGATGATTGGCCGTCACTCTAGTCACTCACTTATTTTATCATTCCTTTTATACATAGCAACAACACGATTGCTAAAACAGGAGCTGGTGTCTTGTGTGGGCCCATCTAGACATTTTAATCACATCACTTGGTGCTAAACGCTATGGACGATGTCGGCAACATCAAGTGGTGCTAAACGCTATGGACGATGTCGGCAACATCAAGTGGTCCACTTTACTTCCCAGTCTTTCTCTCAATTCAATTCATTAGAAATATTTTAAAATAAAATAATTCCTACCAAAAAATCTTCACCATCTTCAAAATTACATCGGGGACCCTCGCCGGTGCTACGGAGCTCGTGCACTGCAGCTGAGATCTTTCTGTATAAGAAAGAGATCGGAGCACACATGATTACTAACCGAAGTGCAATGATGATGGTCCTATCAATCAATCAATCAATCTCTGATGCCTAGTTTAATCTCAGTAGACATGAGAGCGTACGGTAGGCCAAAAATCCTACTTCCACTGTGGAATTAGATCCTAGGACCATACACCTACAAAGCAAGTACACTAGCCACTGTACTCTCGCAGCCATGACAAAGGATTAATAGAGAGAGAGAGAGAGACATAGAGAGAGACAAATGTTTCACCTACCTTCATCTTATGTTCTCGACAAGGTCTGTCTGATTTGAAATAGACACTGCTGTAAACATGGTACAGACCTGTCTGTAGAATGTGCAGACCTGTGGGCAGAACCTCCACGTTTCTAGAATGTTCTACTAGCGGATTGTGGTACGTAGCATTCAGATTGAGTCTGACATTACTGTCAATCTTGTGTTGTAGTGACATATCTGTTTGTCAAATAGGATATATGTAGTTTGATGTCATGTGTCCATTGCGTATACATTAGAACATAAAACAACAAACATAGAACAATGAACATAGAACAATGAACATAGAACAATGAACATAGACCAATGAACATAGAACAATGAACATAGAACAATGAACATAGAACAATGAACATAGAACAATGAACATAAAATAATGAACATAGAACAATGAACATAGAACAATGAACATAGAACAACGAACATAGAACAATGAACATAGAACAATGAACATAGAACAACGAACATAGAATAATTAACATAGAACAATGAACATAGAACAATGAACATAGAACAATGAACATAGAACAATGAACATAGAACAATGAACATAGAACAATGAACATAGAACAATGAACATAGAACAATGAACATAGAACAATGAACATAGAACAATGAACATAGAACAATGAATATAGAATAATAAAAGCGTATTTCGTAAGTCATAATTTACAATAATTCTTGTAGATTTCTATAAATTAAATGGAAGATTCATGCAAGTTCAATTCCTGTCTTGTTGTTTGTTTGTTTGTTTATTTGTTGGTTTGTTTGATGGTAGATTAAGCATCTGTTAGAGCAAGGCCCAGTTCCTTCAACCTTAGATTTTTATTTATTTTGGTTATATCAGAGCATATTGACTTTCTTTCTTGGTGTGGCCCTGCGACTAGTCCTAAAAATGACTGTTGAATATTGTGCTTATTGTGTTCTGATCTGAGTGTGTAGTCTTGAGAAGGACTATGTGTTGATCTGGGATGTGTGTGTGTGTGTGTATGCCGTTCTAAGTTGTTCCTGCTGGTGGACGTGGCTGATGGTATATGTTTATACACACGCACGTGCGTGTGCTTGTGTGCGTGAGTCTCATTTAAGAACACAATTAACACCTTATCATTATTAAACAACCATATATAACAACAACAGCAATTATGACAAAAACATTACCTTTGTGATTGAAGCTGTGATCTGATGGTAGAAGACGTTTATGAGCTGATGTGTGACGACGATCTATGATATTGGTACCACCAGACAATAAAGAAGGAACTGTAGAAGAAATCAAGCATGACTAGAATTAAGTTGGAGTAATAATGATCAATTATACAGTTGTAGCGAGAGACAGGGAGGAGAACATAAGAAACCATCAGAAAACTGCAGACCTTCGTAAATGGATGTTTACTTCGAATAGAGCGACTGAGATGGTAATGATAAGATTATGAATGGTTGAACTCGGAGAAAGAACTAAGCAGATAAGGAGAAAAGAACTAAGCAATAACAGGAGAAAGAACTAAGCAGATAACAGGGGAGAAAAGAACTAAGCAGATACCAGGGGAGAAATGAACTAAGCCGTTACCAGGGGAGAAAAGAGCTGTGGAAGAGATGCTGGCGATGAATAGGACACACATTGAGAAGACTAGGAGAAAGCATTGCAAGACAGGCACTGTTTTGAAACCTGCTGGAAAAGAGGAGATGGGGAAGGCCTAGACATGCCTGGAGAAGAGTGCTGGAAACTGATATTAAAAGGATAAGTAGAACATGGAAAGAATTGGAAAGGGTGGCGGGAGCGAGGTAAAGCTGGAAGAAGTTTGTTGAAGACCTGTGCTCCGTTGGGAGTTGAAATGGGAAAAAGAAGAAAAAGCGATAGATAGAAAAGGACAAATAACATCATAAACATGTTGAAGAAATTTCAAAATAAATGTTGAAAATGAATCCGGAAAATGTTCTGTCCAAATACGATAGCAAATGTAAAGCTTTTAAAACCAACAAATCTATGGAAACCTTCATTAAAATACGAAGATGGAGGTTGTTTATATAGTGTATACTAATAGAAGTATTGGTTAGGACAGCTTTCCGATGGACTCTGGATGGGAAAAGTAGACATGAATGTCCAAAGAAAACATTGAGAAGAACTGTTATAGTAGATTTTGAAGGTTTCAGTGTGGAATATCTTCATTGCACTCCGGACATGTTCAAAGTTAGTCCTTCGCAATATCGCCAATCATGTCGTCCAGCTGACTGACAGTGTCAGTTCGATTTTGATTGATGAGCCTACTCATATTCCAGTTCTGCTGTTCTTTTCTTGCAGATTGTCTCTGTATAAGGGAAGATGAAATGGGCGATTACCACTTACCGGATATGTCTTCATGCCTCCAGTAGAACACATCACAGAAGGGTGTGGCCCTGAGGGGAAGCAGTTAATCTTGTATCGTGCGTTTTGTATGTCGTGTGTTTGAATCTGAGCCTCGCCTTTCTGATCATAAGTTCATTTTATATAACAGATCCGTTATATTGTCAACGGATACATGAAGTTTGTGCTTTGTGTAATCCTCTCAGAAACTGGAGTGCCTTTTCTACGACAAGTGAGTGAGTCATATGGGAAAACCTGGTACAAGGAAGTTAATCATTCCCCTTTAGACACCGCCTTTACACATGACAACAAAGATAACGTTACAATCCTTGTTTTTCGCTAGCAAGACGATGTCGTATCCGGGACGTTTTACTAGGAAGTAACGATAATATTTTATCTTGTATGTGTTCTAATCTTGAATGCTCTTAGAAAACTTGATCTGTTTCTGAGCGAAGAAGGTAACTTTCTAACAAATATTGTCACAATGACTGCATTCAGCGCGTAAATGTGCAAGCGTGGAACGTTGTATTTGGAACATCGAATTCCCCAGATCAAATATATTTGGTAAAACTACAATACTTTGTTTACTTTACCATTGACAGCATCCTATATCACCATTGCTACATAGCAGTCTTCCCTTGTATCACCATTGTTACATAGCAGTCTTCCCTTATATCGATAATATTTTTCGTCATTTTGCTGCAACTATTGGTCGTGAGTGTTAGGTTATATTTCTTGTGTATTAATAGAAATGTTCAGTTTATGTCCGTTATGAATTTATTGTATGTTTCTATATGTGTGTGCCATGTGTGAGAAATTCATTTCTTACACGGCATACAACTTATACAATCAGACAATAAATTCCTAAAATATCATAAAATGAAAATTGTTATAAATACACAAGAAATGTAACTATTAAATATAACCTAACTGCTTGTATACCAAGGCACGAGTCAGTTCTGACGGCATTTCTTTGACCAATCAGATCTGATACAATGCTATAGTATACCTCAACATGTCACGAGTTACCAATGATAGGTATATACATTATTATATAAGTAATGAACCATTAATGATTTAAGAAGAAAATGAACAACACTCGACGTTTCGGTACTAGACCTTTATCAAGATAACAAATAAACACAGAATACTTAATTAGCTAAAACATAATTCTAGCTAAACATGTCAAAGAAATTGTGAATCGAAAGGTCTAGTACCTCAATATGTCACTTAAACGTTGGGTTTTTATTTTTGAGATCTTACCCATATGTACTAATTTGTGTCCTGTTGATGGCTCTGTGGCTATGGCTAACTCAGATCTACCCATATGTACCATTGTGTCCTGTTGATGGTCTCTGTGGCTAAGTGGCTAACCTTAGATCTTACCCATATGTACTAATGTCCTGTGATGGTCTGTGGCAAGGGCTAACTCTAGATCACCCATATGTACTAATTTGTCCTGTTGATGGTCTCTGTGTAAGGGCTAACCTAGATCTTACCCATGTACAATTTGGTCCTGTTGATGGTCCTGGCAAGTGGCTAACTCAGATCTTACCCATATGTACTAATTTGTGTCCTGTTGATGGTCTCGCTAATGGCTAACTCTAGATCTTACCCATATGTACTAATTTGTGTCCTGTTGGGTGTTCTGTGCAAGTGGCTAACTCAGATCTCCATATGTACTAATTTGTCCTGTTGATGGTTCGTGGCAAGTGGCTAACTCTGATCTTACCCATATGTACTAATTTGTGCCTGTTGATGGTTCTGTGGCTATGGCTAACTCTTAGATCTTACCCATATGTACTAATTTGTGTCCTGTTGATGTCCTGTGCTAAGTGCAACTCTTGATCTTACCCATATGTACTAATGTGTCCTGTTGATGGTCTCTGTGGCAAGTGGCTAACTCAGATCTACCCAATGACTAATGTATCCTGTTGGATGGTTCTGTGCGGCTAATTGATCTTACTATGTACTAATTTGTGTCCTGTTGATGGTCTCTGTGGCTAGATGCTAACTCTTAGATCTTACCATATGTACTAATTTGTGTCCTGTTGATGTCTGTGCAAGGTAACTCTAGATCTTACCCATATGTACTAATTTGTGTCCGTTGATGGTCTGTGCTAAGTGGCTAACTCTTAGATCTTACCCATATGTACTAATTTGTGTCCTGTTGGATGGTCTCTGTGGCTAAGTGGCTAACTCTTAGATCTTACCCATATGTACTAATTTGTGCCCTGTTGGATGGTCTCTGTGGCTAAGTGGCTAACTCTTAGATCTTACCCATATGTACTAATTTGTGTCCTGTTGGATGGTCTCTGTGGCTAAGTGGCTAACTCTTAGATCTTACCCATATGTACTAATTTGTATCCTGTTGGATGGTCTCTGTGGCTAAGTGGCTAACTCTTAGATCTTACCCATATGTACTAATTTGTGTCCTGTTGGATGGTCTCTGTGGCTAAGTGGCTAACTCTTAGATCTTACCCATATGTACTAATTTGTGTCCTGTTGGATGGTCTCTGTGGCTAAGTGGCTAACTCTTAGATCTTACCCATATGTACTAATTTGTGTCCTGTTGGATGGTCTCTGTGGCTAAGTGGCTAACTCTTTGCCTTT
This sequence comes from Arion vulgaris, assembly GCA_020796225.1. NCBI lineage: Eukaryota > Metazoa > Mollusca > Gastropoda > Stylommatophora > Arionidae > Arion > Arion vulgaris. The sequence goes on from CM036761.1 coordinate 16,210,493, forward strand.
CGTTCCGAATGTCGTGGGTTTGAAAGCGCCGTTCTGTTCACGATTGAACTTTCAAATACAAATAGGATTGCTACCCGAGCTACAGAGTTGGTGTTTTATGCAATACACACGGCAGGTGTGTCATTTCTGTCGAGGAACCGAGTAATATGGAATAAAACCTGGCGTAATGAAACCAAGCATTCATTTTTAGGAAATTGTTAAATAAATATGCATAAACTTTGGTTGAAATTCGGACGTGTTTGTCCTACCGTAGGTGCCTAACGGGGTTACAGCGTACTTATGTTCTCGGCGCAAACTACACAGATTACAAACTGTGGTTGACTTGAATGATACGAGAGCATTCAAACAATCCACAAATAAAACGCATAACTTACCCTCATTACTGTTAGTTCTTGAACTGTTCTGAACCTAGACAACAATTCAGATTGTAAAGAGTTTCTTTATATTGAATATAATTAGCTGCGTACTGTTATTTATTTACATATGTAACTGTTGTGTAACTGTTGAGCAACTGTTGTGTAACTGTTGAGCAACTGTTGAGCAACTGTTGAGCAACTGTTGTGCAACTAGTTAAGAAATGAAAGCATGAGGAAAACAGTGGCTACAATAATAATAATAATAAGACCTGCCCTTCGCAAGCGATGGTGACAGCAGACTGTGTTGATGCACTCTCTGGTGTGTGCGGAGATGACTGTAGACTCCAATCCTAGAACACAATCCCCTACCACAGGTGGGGCATGCATGATCAAATATAGACATGTTGTAGTTGTGTTTAGTTTCTGGAACTGTAGCTTGCGCTGTATTTGGATTAAAGTGAGGAAAAATTTTGCTATTCGTCAACCTCACTCTCTCGTCCAAGACTATCTGTATCCAGGGGCAAGACGACTGGAGATGGTACCAAGTGCAGTAGATAACCAGGGCGTTCTACGTGCCTCGCCGTGCTCTATGCATTCCAAACCGCTCTACCGTGGTCCGCATTTCTAACTGTTGAGCCAGCTAATGGCCTCATACGTGAAGTCAGCCGGATCCAGTCTTTACATGCATAGGGTACAACATACTGAACTTCATCAAGAAACAACAAATTGAATAGCTCGGCCACATACGCAGATTAGCAATCGACAGTGTATCTCAAAGAGCATTGCTGCTCCGGTCTAGTGGATACAAAGCAAAAGGCATACACGTAAAAGTCTGGAACTTAAAAGGTGGACATCAGAGTAAACATATGCGATGAGAGACAGTTTTTTCTCTGAGTTCGCTGTTCGTAATCTTATCATACCATCTCAGTCACTCTATTCCATGTAACACTCGATTACGAGGGTCTGGATTTTCTTTGTTGTCCTCCATGTTGTCCGAGCCATAGAATAGCACTGACTTCACATTTGATTGGAAGATTCTCAGCTTCGTGTTTGTTTTCATCTCCTTTAACCTCCATAATTACTCAATGCAATAAAGTTGAAAGAGCAAAAATAACAATCACACAAGCCACCAGAACAGTGCAAGACAAAAACAGAAAACCACGACACTGGGCAACAACCTGGTAGCAGTGTGACGACACTGGGCAACAACCTGGTAGCAGTGTGACGACACTGGGCAACAACCCGGTAGCAGTGTGATGACACTGGGCAACAACCCGGTAGCAGTGTGACGACACTGGGCAACAACCTGGTAGCAGTGTGACGACACTGGGCAACAACCTGGTAGCAGTGTGACGACACTGGGCAACAACCTGGTAGCAGTGTGACGACACTGGGCAACAACCTGGTAGCAGTGTGACGACACTGGGCAACAACCTGGGAGCAGTGTGACGACACTGGGCAACAACCTGGTAGCAGTGTGACGACACTGGGCAACAACCTGGTAGCAGTGTGACGACACTGGGCAACAACTTGGTAGCAGTGTGACGACACTGGGCAACAACCTGGTAGCAGTGTGACGACACTGGGCAACAACCTGGTAGCAGTGTGACAACAAAAGATGAAGAAGAATAAAGTTTCCCCCTTGCTTTTTATATTCTTATCACGATATCTTTGTTTGTTCACATCGATATAAATGTACACTAAACAGGTTTATATCTTTGTTTGTTCACATCGATATAAATGCACCCTAAACAGGTTTATATCTTTGTTTGTTCACATTCATATAAATGTACACTAAACAGGTTTATATCTTTGTTGTTCACATAGATATAAATGTACCCTAAACAGGTTTATATCTGTGTTGTTTCACATCTTATAAATTACTCTAAACAGTTTATATCTGTTTGTTCACATCATAAAATGTACACTAAACAGGTGTAAATCTTGCTTGTATCACATCGATATAAATTCCCTTTAAACAGTTTATATCTGTGTTTGTTCACATCGATATAAATGTACCATAAACAGGTGTATATCTTTGTTGTTCACATCGATATAAATGCACCTCAAACATGTTTATATCTTTGTTTGTTCACATCGATATAAATGTACCGCAAACAGGTTTATATCTTTGTTTGTTCACATCGATATAAATGCACCTAAACAGGTTTATATCTTTGTTTGTTCACATCGATATAAATGTACCCTAAACAGGCGTATATCTTTGTTTGTTCACATCGATATAAATGCACCTAAACAGGTTTATATCTTTGTTTGTTCACATCGATATAAATGCACCTAAACAGGTTTATATCTTTGTTTGTTCACATCGATATAAATGCACCTAAACAGGTTTATATCTTTGTTTGTTCACATCGATATAAATGTACCCTAAACAGGTTTATATCTTTGTTTGTTCACATCGATATAAATGCACCTAAACAGGTTTATATCTTTGTTTGTTCACATCGATATAAATGTACCCTAAACAGGTTTATATCTTTGTTTGTTCACATCGATATAAATGTACCCTAAACAGGCGTATATCTTTGTTTGTTCACATCGATATAAATGTACCCTAAACAGGTTTATATCTTGTATGTTCACATCGATATAAATGCACCTAAACAGGTTTATATCTTTGTTTTCATCATGATATAAATGTACCCTAAACAGGTTTATATTTTTTGTTCACATCGATATAAATGCACCTAAACAGGCGTATATCATCCACCACGCTTCAAACAGTTATCTGTAATCCGTTGGCGCTTAACGCATCAACAACGCCATTCTTCTCCGTTCTCTTCTTGCTCGTCATGATGTATTGTGTTCCAACTGTAATTCATTTCTTGCAGTTCCTGTTCTACTGTTCTCCTTAAGATCAATTGGGTCTTTATGTTTCCTTCCACTTTGCTTTTGTTGACACTGTTTAAGAAGTTTCTGGTTAGAGATAGTATTTGGTCAGAATATGCGTAAGATCTTTTGCAGATAAGTTGTATGGAAGGTGGAGATTGAAACATATCTGTTCTGTCATGTCCAGCTTCTGATTCTTAAACAAATCTTTATTCTGATGATGTAATCGTCTGATTTCTAAAGCATCTGAAGGGTCATGATCGCATATCGTGCCTTACTGAGATAGCTTTTAATATCTCTAATCTAGCTTCTCCTTCGTGTTTGATACGACTTACAAATATATTTGAAGATATATTAACCCTGTAAACATTGCAATAAAAATCTAATGTTATGTTAGCAGCCATTTTATAACTATGTTCCATTGGAAATATTGCATTGAAACGATATAAGCGTTAGTAATAAGTTGCATCCCTGTATTTCATAAACGTTAGTAATAAGTTGCATCCTGTATTTCAAAAGTTAGTAATAAGTTGCATCCCTGTATTTCATAAACGTTAGTAATAATAAGTTGCAATAAGTTGCAATAAGTTGCAATAAGTTGCATCCCTGTATTTCATTGTGAGCGGAAATAAAGAAGTCAAGAAAAAGAAAATCTCAGTATAACGTTAACTAACTTCTTCTTCTTCCACGAACTCTGGTCATGTACTTAATTAACTATGGACAACAAACTGGGTAGTCAGTTTATGGCCTGTCAGGTTTGCCAAAGTTTAGTTTTCATGTCGAAAAAGTTGTGTATATAGTTTCGTGTTGCTTCTCAGCCCACCCAGGGGAGGACAGTCATGCAAGACATGTTCTGATGTATGTTCTGCCTGTTGACACTGACAAAAAGATGTTTTACTTATTTCGAGTCTATGAAAGTGTATGTTAAATCTGCAGTTCTGTATGTAGGCAAAATATAATAACATGGTCTGTTCTATTGAGGCCTTTGATAAAGTATTTTTCATAATCATATCATACGTTTGTCTTTAAATGACAGTTGCCATGGGTTGCCGGGACTTGCAAGCGGAGCAAAGAATTGTAAAATTGCGACCTGCAAGGCATGTCGTAAGAGGCGACGGATGTAGGGACATAGGGAAGCTAACCTAGAAAATATGATAAATTCCTTAAGGGAGAGAGGGCGTGTACATGATTCACGTAATAGCGGTGAATCCACAACACTAACCAGACTGCAAGAACTCAAAGTTAAGTGTGGTGTCGCTCGACAAGAACGCTATGCTGGCAGACAAAGAAGAATTGTAAACCAACAAAGAACTGGTGTCGTTAGTCGCCACACGCTGATGGACATACTGAGGGAGAGATCGGAGCACTTATGGACTAATTTGTTCGACGTGCAGTGATGGTGATCCGACGACTAAACTAAACTAAACCTAGAAAATAAAAAAGCGTTGCAGAAATCGGATGTGCTTGTAGACGCATAACTGGTACAACGTACAATCTCTCTTAGGCTCGAATCACATGCAGATCACATAGAGTGGTTTAACAAGTGGTCACTGTAGAGATTTCGAAGAAGGAGAAGAAGAAGAAAAGACAGTAGTTGGTAAATTTGTTTTTTGACACTGTCTTTCTAAGCCAAGACATCGACACTCTCATTACCTTTCTAAGCCAAGACATCGACATTCTCATTACCTTTCTAAGCCAAGACATCGACATTCTCATTACCTTTCTAAGCCAAGACATCGACATTCTCATTACCTTTCTAAGCCAAGACATGATCATCTCATTACCTTTCTAAGCCAAGACATGTCATCTCATTACCTTTCTAAGCCAAGACATGTTCCTCCTTCTCGACATCATCATCCTTCTTCTAAGCCAAGACATCGACATTCTCATTACCTTTCTAAGCCAAGACATCGACATTCTCATTACCTTCTAAGCCAAGACATGACTTCCTCCATTACCTTTCTAAGCCAAGACATCGACATTCTCATTTGAGCATACTCCTTTCTAAGCCAAGACATTTCACCTCACTTATTACCTTCTAAGCCAAGACATGTTCTCCATCTAAAAATCATTACCTTTCTAAGCAAGACATCGACTTTTCTCTTTTTACCTCTTTCAATATTGACTAACAAAAAGCAGAAACTTACCATTTGTAAAAGTTGAGACATCTGTTTTGAATTGTGAGCACAACAAACTTGAATTCCATTCTCAGTGTAAATTGATAACGTTCTCAATATATTAGAATCACTGGACAGCAACTTGCATTTCAAACATACCAGAGCTTGACTTCTCTCAGTCTGTATTCAAGATACAATATAGAACTCATTAGATTAAATGTTTATCTAACTTTCTGAAGTTATATCATCATCATCGTAACAAAAACTTGTCCTGTACAGAACTTTGCCACCCCAACAGTCCTTCGGAATTTTCTCTCTCATTGGTCAGATGTCCCACCTCTTCAGCTGTCATATTCAAACAATCAGTTACATCCTGAATCCATCTTCTCAGTGGTCTTCCTCTTCTCCTCTTTGCTGGTATGCCTCCTCCCATGATGGTCTTCTCCAGCCCTTCGTTTCTTTTATATACCCAAAATACTTCAATTTGCTCATTCTTATTTGTAGCATTAGCCAGTTTTCTTTGATTTTGAGTTCTTTCTGGATAGATCTATTTGTTCTCTTCTCTGATATATCCGTGATATAAGAAGGACTTTTCTGTAACATTTATATTCAAAAGCACATATTATTTTCGAAAGCCTTTATAAATGTTCATGTTTTTTACCCATATGTTGCCACTGGGAATATTCATGCTCTTGGTATTCTGATTTTTTAAAATCAGTTTCGTTCCATACTGTTTTTGTTGTTTAATATTTTTTTTTTGTAAAGCCATGTTTGTTTTTTGTTTAATTTCCTACATGCCGTTTCTATCTCTGAAATTATAATCGAGAAATAATTCATCTAATTTGGGTAGTAAGTTTGAGTACACGGTAATTATTGAATAAAAGAACTTATGATACCAATTGTCCAAACAACATCAGTAGCCTAAACAAAATATGAAACTTCACTGTGTAAAGAGAAGTTAACGGGCCGATATAGTTGCAGGCATGCTTCCTGTAAAAGTAGAAGACCAATGGACCAGACTGATATTCTAAATATCTCAAGGTAGACAGTATATATTTTCTCTATCGTTTTACCTCACATCGTCCTAGATAAGAAGAGATGTATATACCTGTCTTCTTTGCGCGCGGTGTAAACAATGACATAGTTGAGTAATGATGTAAACAATGAAATAGTTGAGTAATGATGTAAACAATGAAATAGTTGAGTAATGATGTAAACAATGACATAGTTGAGTAATGATGTAAACAATGACATAGTTGAGTAATGATGTAAACAATGACATAGTTGAGTAATGATGTAAACAATGAAATAGTTGAGTAATGATGTAAACAATGACATAGTTGAGTAATGATGTAAACAATGACATAGTTGAGTAATGATGTAAACGATGACATAGTTGAGTAATGATGTAAACGATGAAATAGTTGAGTAATGATGTAAACAATAAAGTAATATAAATATTATAATGTAACCTTAGATAGATAACAATCGAATTATTAATAAATAAGTCAAGTCGAGTAATGTCAAGATATGGTAAGGTCAAGAAAAGTAAGGTCAAGTGAAAGGTAAGGTCAAGAAGTAAAGTCAAGTAAGGTCAAGTAACGAAGAAACAACAAGTTTACATTGAAAACTCACTTGTTCGTTTAACTGTCTATAGCTGTTCCCAAAGTGACGAGATACAAGGACCAGATTTGTAAATCCTGCCAGAAACAGGGATGATGATCATCGGGTGGTAACACCAATTTTCACTGTGTGTGAAAGATGCCGAATGTATCATACTATTTATATATATATATCTATATTTATACATGTCTGTCCCCTCTCTCTTCTTCTCTCTCTCTCTCAGTCAGGCTGTTTACATAACTCGTTATCGTATTTTCTTATTCTCCCTTTATTATGATGATTGATTTAACAATGATATCTTTGTTACACTCATTCATATTCCTATTTCATTCAACTCTTTAACTCTTAGTATACGCACACTAATATCACGTTTTCAAGTGCTGGTTTTTGGAATAGTATTATTAATGGAATATCATTCTACTATGTCATATATTAGAGTGTGCCCTGTTACATAAATGTAACTGCTGTATTCTACCAAGAATTATAAATAGCATCAAATAGATCTGGTGAATAATATTGTTTCTAAATAAAATATTTTGGGTCATGAGATAACTTGTAGAAAAACTGGTACTGCTTGAATGGTTTGTCAAGTGGTATTTCGTATTCTGGGAGTTAATACCTTTCTTGTTCACTCTCTAACTAACTTTTGATTTCTTCTCTCATATTAGACCTTGCTTACTGGAGCCATTGATGTTTCTAACTCTCAGACGATGCTTCGAAAGATACAAAATGGAATGTTGCGATGTACGTTGATGTGGTTTATTGAAGTTACCAACCTCATGGGCAGTACTGTCCAACGTTTTTATATATTGGGGCTCATCTGTCAAAGCGTGGACGCCTTGTAGTAACCGGAATAATAATGTTATATCGCTCGCAAGAGGAGCAAAAATAGTAACACTAGGTTTTAATTTTTTAAAATGGGTTTAAACCTATAAGGTTTGTCGTAAGAGGCGACTGAGGTAAGGGTCTAGGTTTAGTTTTGTTACTTAGTCGTCGGATCATCATCACTGCACGTCGAACCAATTAATCCATGAGTGCTCCGATTCCTCCTCAGTATTTCCTCAGCGTGTGACGACTAACGACACCGGTTCTTTGTTGGTTTACTATTATTCTGTGGCTACCAGCATACGTTCTTGTCTAGCTACAGACACTTGACTTCAAGTTCTTGCAATCTGGTTAGTGTTGTAGATTCACCACTATTACATGCGTCTTTTACACGTCCTCTCTCCCTTAGGGACTTTATAATATCAGCATGGTACATTGCACGCCCGCTGTGTACAGCAGCCATACCTGCAAGCCTATCCGCACGTTCCTTCCCCTTACACCTGCATACCCTGGCACAAAAATAAAACTGATCTTTGTCAGCTTAGACTTCCCCAGCGACTTTGTCTCCTAACCAATCCAATGTCTCCTAACCAATCCTGTTTCAATCTTCCTGAGCATACTCATTGAGTCACTGAAAAACATGCATGGATAAAAGTATGTGATTCTAGCCAAACCCTCGCTTTAGTAACCGCCATGATTTTCATAGTGAGACTGCTCATAGTCACGGCAAAACCAGCACTGTCTTCCTTCACGACATCCCCTCCGACATGAGCAGTCTATGTATACTATCCTAGTAAATAAAAGCGTTGCAGAAATCGGATGTGCTGTCCTACTTTTAGTTGCATAATTGGCACAACGTATAGTCGCTCTTATGCTCAGATCACATACAAATCACAAAGAGTGGTTTAACAGGTGGTCAATATGGAGCGTTCGAAGAAGAAGAAGAAGAAGATGCCATATTAATAGTAACATAAATGTTAACAAATAATAATAACAGATAAAAACGTAATCCTGACTAAACGTTTAATTTTTAAAAACATATGGTGCTGAAGAAAAAATTAAAACCTACTGTTAAAAAGCGAATAGGTTTGTTTTCTCTCTTGAAATTATGATTAGCGTTAAATAAATCGAGTAAAATATGGTGCCATGGATGTATCATAAGAGCCCAATGACGCCCGCGGGTACCGCATTGAACAACGCTGCTACATAGTCTTATCAGATCTATTGTACTAGGCATCTGGTTGTTCGTAGTAATGAAAAAGTGGACAGCTGTGCACCAATGGCATCGATCGTTGTGAATTTTGATGTGGAAATGACATGTGATTTGATATGAAAACTTTGACTGTGATGTGACATGTGATCTTATCTGCCATCGTGACACTCGTATGGGAAGTTGACATGTGATCTGCCTATCACAGAAGAAGAAATCTAATATTAGTCATCTATCATATTACAGTTAATCTTTGATGAGGATGTCACATGTCGTCTGACTTTATTTCATTGTCATGTAGGTTTTTTTTTTAAACAAATCAATTTAAAAATAAAATTCGAATTTAGTTCCCTATAAGGACATCAAGTTTTGTCCCGGAATAGTTCCCTAGTTACATCCGTTTTATAAATACACTATTGTTTATGAAAGATTAGACCAGGGTTTTTTTATCATTGCTTTTGGTTTGACTTCTTCTATGTTAGCATGTTTTACAAGCTATTTTTATGTTGTTTTAGTTTCCGTTTGTATTATAATCGTTGGACGGAATAGGGTAATGAGTTAACGTTTGCCTGTCTACTCTGACATAAGAATATTGGTGGGTTCAACCTCGACGTTTCAACGGCCCTCCTACCTCCGGTATACTAGGGGAAGAAATAGGCTCTTTATACACTAATCTTTGAAATAGGTTGCGAGAAATGTTATTTATTTTATTGTATGGACAGAGATAAGGTGCCTTAGGAGAGATGCATGTCTGACAATAAGAGACACAATTAGAAATGATGAAATCAGAAGAAGACAGGATGTGAAAGCAGTCATGCATTTTATAAAAGAACAACATATTAAATAGTTTGAACTCCTTATAACAATACCATGGTATCGAGTATCACAAAGAGTCACAATGAAAAAGTATAACAAGTACAGAGCAAGAGGAAGACCAAGCAAAAGAAGGACAGATGGCATCAAGAACAGCCTTAAGTAAATGAATACAAGTTTATAAAGTGCCTTAGAAAAAGCACACGAAGATCACTACACTCTCCTCCCTCCCCCTCTCCCCACCCCAAACACTTCTATAAAGAAGTAAATTGTGAAAGAGAAGAAAGAGAGTCATAATGAAATGAAATTATACAATCATTATTTATTTATAGTCTAATATAGCTTCACTATAATTGTTTGTATTGCTCTCATTGGTTATTGGTTACTGAACTGACGTTATTCCATTCCGAGCAGACCCATAGGTGCTCAGTCTTTCCCAACAGATATCGGAAAGTATGCATACTGATGGTTCCTGTGGCTCGCTGATTAAACACACTCCTTACTCTGCCCCTCAGGCATCCAGTTCTACTTGTACAACAGGTAACGCCAAACTGCTTCAATCACTGGATCGATTCGACATCTATTTTAGTGTCTTTGTACAACAGGTAACGCCAAACTGCTTCAATCGCTGGATCGATTCGACATCTATTTTAGTGTCTTTGTACAACAGGTAACGCCAAACTGCTTCAATCACTGGATCGATTCGACATCTATTTTAGTGTCTTTGTACAACAGGTAACGCCAAACTGCTTCAATCACTGGATCGATTCGACATCTATTTTAGTGTCTTTGTACAACAGGTAACGCCAAACTGCTTCAATCACTGGATCGATTCGACATCTATTTTAGTGTCTTGTAAACAGGTAACGCCAAACTGCTTCAATCACTGGATCGATTCGACATCTATTTATGTCTTTGTACAACAGGTAACGCCAAACTGCTTAAGTCGCTGGATCGATTCAACATCTATTTTAGTGTCTTCATCAGACAGTCGCGAAGTGACCGAAGAACATCCACCTTATCCATCTTCAATTTCCCAACAACCGATGCTGTTGATGCAAGCCTGTCCGCTCTCTCATTACCGCAAACACCCGCATGCCCAGGACAGTAGATCCATGTAAGCCTCTGGAGGTTAGAAACTTCTATAGACGACATCTACTCATACCGAAACCTGCCCTTTTGAATCTTCGACTGAGAATCAAAAACAACAACGGCCTCAGTAAAAAGCTTTGAAACATTTTTGTTGTTACTTCCTAGCTACACATATATTTCTCAATGCATTTCATTCGTTAATATTCAACTAATCGTCATGAAAACATAAGCTTTGGGGAAACCTGAGAGACCTCAAGCTGACTCCCCAATTTGCGATCCACAGAAAATTAAGCGCATGACTGTAAATGGCCAAAAGAAGAAGAAGAAGAGCTACAAATTACCCCTTATGTTTTGTTTGTTTGAATAAACGTAATAATTCAGCGAATAATTCGCGTCGTTAGGATAAACAAAACAATTGAAAAAATATAGTATACGTTCGTTGGAAAAAATACAACAAATTAAACAATAATTCGACTCACATAAATAAATGCAGTCATTTGTTAAACATCCGCTCATTGGGATAAATACAATCATATTTGCTTACAACATCCTCAAATACACTTACTTTAGCTAAAAAACACCTTTATTGATTAAACATCACCATTGAACTAATAAAACACCTTTCTTGAGTTAAAATCACTTGAACTAATAAAACACTTTCATTGAGTTAAACATCACCATTGAACTAATAAAACACTTTCATTAAGTTAAACATCACCATTGAACAAATAAAACACTTTCCTTGAGTTAAACATCACCATTGAACTAATAAAACACTTTCATTGAGTTAAACATCACCATTAAACTAATAAAACAACTTTATTGAGTTAAACATCACCATTGAACTAATAAAACAACTTTATTGAGTTAAACATCACCATTAAACTAATAAAACACTTTCATTGAGTTAAACATCACCATTGAACAAATAAAACACTTTCATTGAGTTAAACATCACCATTGAACTAATAAAACACTTTCATTGAGTTAAACATCACCATTGAACTAATAAAACACTTTCATTGAGTTAAACATCACCATTGAACTAATAAAACAACTTTATTGAGTTAAACATCACCATTGAACTAATAAAACACTTTCATTGAGTTAAACATCACCATTGAACTAATAAACTTTCATTGAGTTAAACATCACATTGAAATAAACACTTTCATTGAGTTAAACATCACCATTGAACTAATAAAAACTTTCATTGGTTAAACATCACCATTGAACTAATAAACACTTCACTGAGTTAAACATCACCATTGAACTAATAAACACTTTCATTAGTTAAACATCACCATTGAACTAAAAAAACGATTCATTGGTTAAACATCACATTAAACTAATAAAACACTTCATTAGTTAAACATCACATTGACTAATAAAACACTTCATTAAGTTAAACATCAACATTGAACTAATAAAACACTTTCATTGAGTTAAACATCACCATTGAACTAATAAAACACTTTCATTGTTAAACATCACATTGAACTAATAAAACACTTTCACTGTATTAACATCACCATTGAACTAATAAAACACTTTCATGAGTTAACATCACCATTAAACTAATAAAACACTTTCATTGAGTTAAACATCACCATTGAACTAATAAAACAACTTTATTGAGTTAAACATCACCATTAAACTAATAAAACACTTTCATTGAATTAAACATCACCATTGAACAAATAAAACACTTTCATTGAGTTAAACATCACCATTGAACTAATAAAACACTTTCATTGAGTTAAACATCACCATTGAACTAATAAAACACTTTCACTGAGTTAAACATCACCATTGAACTAATAAAACACTTTCATTGAGTTAAACATCACCATTGAACTAATAAAACACTCTCATTGAGTTAAACATCACCATTGAACTAATAAAACACTTTCATTGAGTTAAACATCACCATTGAACTAATAAAACACTTTCATTGAGTTAAACATCACCATTAAACTAATAAAACAAGTTTATTGAGTTAAACATCACCATTGAACTAATAAAACAACTTTATTGAGTTAAACATCACCATTGAACTAATAAAACACTTTCATTGAGTTAAACATCACCATTGAACTAATAAAACACTTTCACTGAGTTAAACATCACCATTAAACTAATAAAACAAGTTTATTGAGTTAAACATCACCATTGAACTAATAAAACAACTTTATTGAGTTAAACATCACCATTGAACTAATAAAACACTTTCATTGAGTTAAACATCACCATTGAACTAATAAAACACTTTCACTGAGTTAAACATCACCATTGAACTAATAAAACACTCTCATTGAGTTAAACATCACTATTGAACTAATAAAACACTTTCATTGAGTTAAACATCACCATTGAACTAATAAAACACTCTCATTGAGTTAAACATCACTATTAAACTAATAAAACACTTTCATTAAGTTAAACATCACAATTGAGCTAATAAAACACTTTCATTAAGTTAAACATCAACATTGAACTAATAAAACACTTTCATTGAGTTAAACATCACCATTAAACTAATAAAACACTTTCATTGAGTTAAACATCACCATTGAACTAATAAAACACTTTCATTGAGTTAAACATCACCATTAAACTAATAAAACACTTTCATTGAGTTAAACATCACCATTGAACAAATAAAACACTTTCCTTGAGTTAAACATCACCATTGAACTAATAAAACACTTTCATTGAGTTAAACATCACCATTGAACTAATAAAACACTTTCACTGAGTTAAACATCACCATTGAACTAATAAAACACTTTCATTGAGTTAAACATCACCATTGAACTAATAAAACACTCTCATTGAGTTAAACATCACTATTAAACTAATAAAACACTTTCATTAAGTTAAACATCACAATTGAGCTAATAAAACACTTTCATTAAGTTAAACATCACCATTGAGCTAATAAAACACTTTCATTACGTTAAACATCAACATTGAGCTAATAAAACACTTTCATTACGTTAAACATCAACATTGAACTAATAAAACACTTTCATTGAGTTAAACATCACCATTAAACTAATAAAACAACTTTATTGAGTTAAACATCACCATCGAACTAATAAAACACTTTATTGAGATAAACACATTTATATAACTAATAACACACTGTCATTGAGATAAACACAACTTTATGCTGATATATGCTCGACATTTGTTAAACACGTTTATTGAGATAAACACAACTTTTTTAAATAATAACTCGCTCACCAGCTGTCTTGACTTAAACATAATTTTCTATTACTCATTTTACATCAAGCTTGTCAATTCTCGCATGAATACAAGAAAATCGGTATTTGGCGCTCTTTATCAACGCACACCGTCTCTATCGAATTGTCAGTTCTATTTATACACATAATTCTTCCTATTCAGTTTCGGAAATTCCCGTTCATTTATTTAGGGAAAAAAGGATTATTTTCAGCACATCCTTGTTTGGGTATTTCTATAATTTTTCTATTTCCTAGTTTTACAGATTCATAGAAAACGAAACACAATTTTCCCATTTAATATTTCAAGTGCATTCGAGTAAAGTATGGTTTGTTAGTAAATGGAATATAAAAACCACATATATAATATGATGTGCGCAGAGAACGTGAGTGGGTTGCTCCCCTGTTCATAGACACATTCTACATCTAGGACATGTGCATCAGAACAATGTTGGCCTAATTGATTGATTAATTGATTGATTGATTGATTGGACCATCATCATTGCACTTCAATGAGTAACCATGTGTGCTCCGATCTCTTGGTCTAATTTTGGTCTAAGGTAGTGTTTGGTGTTTCCTGACCTGACAGTCTCTTACATACTTCCATTCTTTTTCCAAAACAGAACGTCCGACACTTTTTATCACTTTTCGGCCTCATGCAGCTTGTGTATCATCTGGCCAATGAGCATATTCATATGACCACTTTTCCTGACTCGATGACATCGTTCCTGTTAGAACTTCATATTTTCTGATAGTGTTCTATTTATTTATTGTATAACAGACATTTGGAATTTTCTGACTGTTCTTATCTTTTAAGTATACAGAAACGTTGATATTTTCCTGACTGTATCTTATCTTTAAGTATACAGAAACGTTGATATTTTCCTGACTGTATCTTATCTTTAAGTATACAGAAACGTTGATATTTTCCTGACTGTATCTTATCTTTAAGTATACAGAAACGTTGAACAGACGACATAATACATAAGCCACTGAAAACAATCTTACTAAGTACGAGAACAGGATGTCTGTTTTTACAATCTACAAATCCTGCCACTGCAAGTGTTTCGCCTCTGGTACACAATTTAACTGTAGTCTTCTTTATGTCACTGAGACAGATAAGTTACATCAGCCATTTCAGAGTCTTGCTTTCCGGGCAATTCTGGTAAGACCAACCACCTTGGTTCTGTGTGATGGGATTTTACAGGTAACTCAATTGTACGATTCCCGTAACCAGTTTCTCGATCACCTGCACTGCTTGTATGTTGGTTATCCATCTGTAAAAGTTGACCTACAAGACCTGCATATCGAGAAGCATTGGCTCATAAATAATACTATGTCACGAAAGATTAAATATTGTGGTCGCGTTCAACGTCACAGTGGTTTGGAGAGAACGGTAATGAAAGGTGTGATTTATGGAGTGCGAGGCAAAGGACGACCAAGCAAAGGTGACAGCAGGATATCAAAGAAGCCTTGAACATGAGACTGGAAGAGGTGGAAGATTAAGCCCTTTGCCTTGTGAGTCGAAGGTCGTGGGTTCGAGTCCGGACCGCGCCGTTCTGTTCACGAGTGCAGTTTTTCCAGAGACCCCTAGAATTGTTGCTGGAGCTACGGAGTTCGTGATTTGTGCAATACACTCGGCAGGTGGCGTGCCATTTCTGCTGAGAGGACCGAGCCATATGGGGTAAAACCCGGTCAATCCTTCGGCTTTAAAACCCTGTAGAGAGTTTTGCATGCGAACTGCTATGAATGCGACATTCCGCAAGGGACATGTTACTACTTGAAAAGTTGACCAGGAGACTTGTTTAGACGCAGCCACTCTGGGATTATGCTTATGTGTAGTACGAACACATTTCTTGCCATTGGCGACTGCTATTACACTATTACCTAATCGCCGGGGAGAGATATGTCTGGTAAACAGGACACTTGAATGATTAGAAACACATTCAAAAATCGTTTGGTCAATAGAGTACTAAGACTGTATCTCATTACATGGCATGCCCACATTTGTACATTCCGGTCGTAAATTCGATTACTTGTGGGACATTCCGGTCGTATAATCGATTACTTGTAGGACATTCTTGTCGTATAATCGATTACTTTGGGACATTCCTGTCGTAAATTCGATTACTTGTGGGACATTCCTGTCGTATAATCGATTACTTGTGGGACATTCCGGTCGTATAATCGATTACTTTGGGACATTCCGGTCGTATAATCGATTACGTGTGGGACATTCCGGTCGTATAATCGATTACTTGTGGGACATTACTGTCGCATAATCGATTACTTGTGAGACATTCCTGTCGTCTAATGATTGATTGTGGGACATTCCTATCGTATGATTATTTGTGGGACACTCCTGTTGTATAATCGATTACTTGTGGGACACTCCTGTTGTATAATCGATTACTTGTGAGACATTCCTGTCGTATAATCGATTACTTGTTGGAAGCAAGAAAGAAACAAAACTCATCATACAAATATTTCAGTCATGAAAGATCTAAAATTATACCTGACGATACCATGTTGCTAAAAGCGTAGTCCCGCAATGTTTTCGATTTAAACAGCCCTACCTGGAATTTAGATTTTTCTAGGAAATTTCATCCATCCTACTTAGATCTATGATTTAGTTTATTTAGTTTTTCTTGTATATGTATGTGTAAAACAGACGTATAGTCGAAACGTGAGATTTTTGTTAGTTTTATGATTTAACTATGAATGTTGCTTGCTTATGTGATACCATACATACGTGTCTTTGTCATAAAAGGCCAGTTCTCTCTCTTTCACGATTGTTCTTAAGCCGTTTTTATCATTCTATTGTGATATATGAGCAGCCAAACATCAGAACGGGATGTACGTGCACAGCCTTCAGTACCAATTAGAGCTCAACTGCTTATCCTTCGGTGGTGTGTTCGATTTCAATCAGTGTTTGTGTACGGTTCGCTCTCCGCTAGCCTTTTGCTGTCCCCAGAAAAAACCCACAAGGCAGCAGGTTGTCATTTTCTTTTAGGGCAGCGACCCTTAGATGGCCTGCCCTCCCGGGCTTATGAGCGCCATCTGCCCAGCGAACCGGTCGTTTTGTGGACTCCTTGGTTTACCACCCGTCCAGGTTTGTGTACGGTTTGCTCCGCTAGTCTGCGAAAAATAATGAATATAAAATGGAACGAATTCAGGAGAAGGGATGAAATCAGAGACATGTCTGGTCAACCACTAGGAACAACTGTTATAAGAAAGAGAAAATGGAGATATGTTGGGCACACCTTGAGGAGAAATGATCAACGACTGTCAAAGCAGGCATTGAAGTGGGATGCAAAGGGTTCAAGAAAGAGAGGTCGACCTAAGGAGACCATGAAACGAACTTTGCTGAGAGAGGCAAGAAATATCGGTCTCAGTTCCATGGATGAGACTGAGCGAGTTGCCCAGGATAGAGCGGTATGGAGAAATTACTTGCAGGCCCTATGTAACGTATAACGGTACGAGAGGAATTATTATTATACATATAGACAGGTAAGTAGCTCATTCATATATCAACATTATCCCATAGTCTCATAATCCTAAATTTTATTAGTTTATTTTTTATGATTTTTGGAAATTATTACCATTAAAACTGATCATGCCCACAAATAAAATGGCAGACAAGCCAGTCTGTTGAAAATGGTGGCAGCAAAATTGTTAGGGCGGCATTTCGAAGCTTTGCATCATACTGAGAAAATACACCGCACGGCCCTGTATTCATGGTTTCTTTAATATCTTGTAGCCATCTTCTTCTTGGTCTGCCTCTGCGTCCTGGGACCCTGCCCTTTAATATTGTTCTCTCCAGGCCATCGTGACGCTTGATGTGGCCAAAGTATCTAATTTTTTATCTGTATAGTATGTTGTTTATCAGCCAATTGTCTTTAACATTCAGTTCTTCCATGACATCAGTGTTCTTTCTTTTTTCTGTTCTTGGTATTCGTATGATCTTAATTACTTAGTTATTCATAATTACTTAGTATGCTCAGTTATTTGGTACTACTCGCTAATTCTCGAATAAAAATTAGTTACTTAGTACTTAAAAGTTATTTGTTAAAAATATTTTTTTTAAATGTCCGGTAACATTTCCCAGACATTACAATACGAAGTGTTTCTGTCACATCACATTTCTCAAGCTAAATATATATGTCATAGGTAGGAGGTTTCCTTTCTTCATGTGTTGAACGTTGAGTGTGGGATTCAATCTACAACCTTCTCAAGTCCGATTCGATAATCCAACGTCATACGCATTCAGAGCCGTGCCGTGCTATGACACAGAGAGGCGGCCGGATCAGGCGGAACCGTAAGGGTGCATCAGGTATAAGTAGCGAAATCAAAATCACAAGTGAAGGTTAGTTAAAGAAAAAAAACATTTAAGGGGCGGTATTTGGCATCATTGTGAGAAAATATAGCGCATGGCCATGTACGCATTACGTTATTATGTTTCACATGTTATTTGTTACTATTCGTTCTCTCGAGGAAAAAGAATTCTCAATATAGTTTGTTTCAGAGTTTCTTAGTGCGTCATTTCTATTTTTGTAGCATTTATTCCCACCATAATGTATGTTCTGTGATTATTTCATCATTTCTTTTCAGAGTCTCCACAACAGTTCTGTTTTTTTAACACTTCTACATTAATGTCGAGTCTATCTCCCATCAACAACAGTCCTGTTTGGTGAACTCTTCTATCTCCCAACAACAACAGTCCTGTTTGGTGAACTCGTCTATCTCCCATCAACAACAGTCCTGTTTGGTCAACTCGTCTATCTCCCAACAACAACAGTCCTGTTTGGTGAACTCGTCTATCTTCCAACAACAACAGTCCTGTTTGGTGAACTCGTCTATCTCCCATCAACAACAGTCCTGTTTGGTCAACTCGTCTATCTCCCAACAACAACAGTCCTGTTTGGTCAACTCGTCTATCTCCCAACAACAACAGTCCTGTTTGGTCAACTCGTCTATCTCCCAACAACAACAGTCCTGTTTGGTGAACTCGTCTATCTCCCAACAACAACAGTCCTGTTTGGTCAACTCGTCTATCTCCCAACAACAACAGTCCTGTTTGGTGAACTCGTCTATCTCCCAACAACAACAGGTCCTGTTTGGGTCAACTCGTCTATCTGCCATCTGCAACAGCAACCAGTCCTGTTTGTCCAACTCTCTATCTCCCAACAACAACGTCCTGTTAGGGCACCGTCATCTCCCATCTCCCAAACACAAGAAAGGTTGTTTGAAACAAACTTTGTCTATCTGCCAGAGAACAATTAGTCCTGTTTGAGTAATGCATGTTATCTCCATTCTCTCCAAAACATAATTCCTGTTTGGTCAGAGTCTTGTCTATCTCTATACAACACATCATGTATTGGTTCTGCTGATTATTTCATCTCTCCAACAACAACATTCCCTGTTTGTCACACTCGTCTATCTCCCATCAACAACAGTCCTGTTTGGTCAACTCTCTATCTCCATCAACAACAGTCCTGTTTGGTGAACACTCTATCTCCCATCAACAACAGTCCTGTTTGATGAACACTCTATCTCCCATCAACAACAGTCCTGTTTGGTGAACACTCTATCTCCCATCAACAACAGTCCTGTTTGATGAACTCGTCTATCTCCCACAACAACAGTCCTGTTTGGTAACCTCTATCTCCCATCAACAACAGTCCTGTTTGGTCAACACTCTATCTCCCATCAACAACAGTCCTGTTTGATGAACTCTTCTATATTAATGTCAAGTCTATCTCCTGGGACCAGGTCTGATAGGACATTACTGAAAATGTTCCTTTCGTCGACCCAATTGGTCTTTCATTTTAGCCAGTTGTCCGGTTATGTCTCTCGCTGACCTGGTATGGTTATTTTCATCCTGCCACCCAATATAACAGATTATAACAGATTATAACAGATTATAACAGATAATAACAGATTATAACAGATTATAGCAGATTATAGCAGATTATAACATATTATAACAGATTATAACAGATTATAACAGATTATAACAGATTATAACAGATTATAAATGCAATCTTTATACCAATACTGTGCTACCAGTGCCAAACTTTGGCACTGACAGAAGAACAAGAAAAGAAAATTACTACCTGTGAAATGAGATGCTTGAAGAAAGCGGTAAATAAAACAAGAAGAGACCATATAAGAAATGAGGAAATTAGAAGAACAGTCGGAACAACACCTGCTATTAGATTCATTGACTCAATGTTTTGGCCACTTTGTGAGAATGAATCCGAATACACCAGTTGCAAGAGCTTACAACCTGAAAATGGAATCATCAAGAGGACGGGGCAGACCAAGAAAAAGATGGATTAATGAAGTTACAGACATCTTAAAACTCCACAATACCACAGCATATCAAGCGACCGAGCGTGCACTATCTCGAAAACCGATCATCAGTTAATTCACATCAGTCTCTTCACATCTCTGGTCATGTCGTAATATCTAGTTGCTTCCACTTTGTTCTGCTGTCAGTTTTCCAACTGGTTTACTTCTCGTTTTAAGTTCTTCCTCTCCACTATCTTTTGTCATGTTTCGTACCTGGTCGAGGGCTTACTATTTCATGCGGGTTTTCCAAATAGCTCCTCACAGACTTCGACAGTTGCCTGTTTAATGGTTTTCCACGCTCACTCTCCTGTATCCCCCCTGTCCTGTCGTATGTATTGTCTAAAAACGACTTTCAAATGTACCTGGAAGGCTTCTTCTGCTTCCTGTGATCGGAGCTTCCTGGTATCAAACTTGGTTTGTGGATTTTGTTGTTTCTTCTTTGCCGACAGTTTCACTTTCAGTTTTACATATGTTGGTCAAATCCAATTTCAATGTCTCTTCTCAGTCTCACGTCCTGTAGTATTGTCCTCAATCGATGGCGAATTGTCACATGATCAATCTGATATTAGTCCGACGGTCTAGAGAGGGCCTCAACAGTGGTCCTCCACTTGTCCCAGGTCTATGGCAGTTTTCTCTGATAGCAGATATTGTATGTGATAATGATGTTGTTTATACCCATGGGTCTGTGTATCGTGGGGGAGAAGACAGACTAGGGTTTTCTTACTATCACAGGTAGTAGAGTCGTGACAGAGCAAACATACTCATATATTACAACTGCTTCCACTACGATGGTGGAGATTGAGGCTGTTACGGTTGTCTTTCAGTGGTTCTCTTGGACTCAGCTTACTGGATCTGTTGTTGCATCTCACTCTCAGTCGATGCTTTGGATAGTTCAGTGCCATGTTACGGTATGAGTAGATGTTGTCTATTTATGTTTCCAACTAGCAGAGTCTTACTTGGAATTTCTGTCGTTGACATGCATGTGTTCGTGGCAATGAGAGAGCGGACAGGCTTGCATCAACATAATTGATTCGGGGAGTTGACTATAAGAGGTATGTTATTCGGTCTCTTGGCGATCTCATATTGAATGAAGACACTAAAATTGATGTTTACATTTTTATAGCGACTTATTGGAATCATAAAGTGGAAAAGTAAATATGGATGCCTGTGAACTGGTAGATTGAGAAGTGCTTAAAAAACAGTAATTCGTACATAGTTACAACATCGAAGGTTGGCATCTCACAATTACTCTCGTGTTTTCATACTCAGTGACTCCATGAGCATGATTCGTAAAGTCGAATCAGGTATGGTGAGACGCAACTGGGTGGAGGTACTGGTACAGACAATGATCAGAGAAATCACCTTTATTTTTGTCCTGGGCACGCAGGAGTTAGGGGTAATGAACGAGCTGATAGATTGGCTGGCTTAGCTACAATATCAGAGGGAGCTGCCAATGGATCGAAGTGACATTCTTCACGCATTGAAGAGTCTTTCCGAACAGAGGAGTTTCAGGGCTGTGAATCCACTCGCTAACCCGATTGAAAAAGATGGGTGTCAATATTGGTGCAGCCCGAAAAGAACGACATACTAAATATGCAAAGAGATTGATTAATCAACATCGAACTGGCGTGTTGGGTCGCTGGACGCTGCTGGATTTGCTGAGGCGGAGATCGGAGCACCTATGGACATGTCCGGAGTGCTATGATGATAGTCCTCATATAACTTATAACTGATAGAAGTCTAAAACTGGTAGATTGAGAAGTGCTTAAAAACAGTAATTCGTACATACGAGGGCAAGTCAATAAGTAAGCCACAAAGTTATGTGAGATGGTAGATAAATGTAGTTGGTGTTTTCTAAAAGTGTCATTAGGTGACAGCAACATCCAACTTTATATTCCCGTTCGCCAGGTGGCGCTATGTGTCTCATGCGCAGCGCATAAACAAAGTGGCGACTGTACTTACGGAGAGTACAACCAAAGAGCAACGTGCTGTTGTGCGTTTTTGTGGACAAAAGGACTGCCTGCAAAGAACATTCATAGGAAATGCTTCCTGTTTATGCTGACAAATGTTTGTCCGTAAAACTGGTGCATAGTTGGGTAGAAAAATTTTCTCAAGGACGCTCTAAAATTTTGATGAAATCCGATCTGGTCGTCCTGTTGAGATTGCAACAGAAGCATCAGTGCAGCGGGTGGAGATGATTAGAGGTGACAGACGAGTAACAATAGACTCTGTAGCATCTGCAATAGGGTGCTCACATGGTTCAGCATACAGCATAATGCATGATCGATTGAAATTTAAGAAATGTGCTCAAGGTGGGTACCAGACAATTGAAAGAGGAACACAAAATGAACCGATTTGACCTGTCCTTTCATCATCTCTGTCGATACGAAGATGAAGGAGAAGAGATGCTGAACAGGATTGTTACTGGGGATGAATCATGAGTGCATCACTACCAGCCCTAATCAAAGCGTTTCTTCAATGCAATGGAAACATCTTTCTTCGCCTTGTGTCCAAAAATTCAAGGTTACGCCATCAAGCAGGGAAGGTTATGTTGACGGTGTTCTGGGATTGTCAGGAGTGCTTTTAACCAATTTCATGAAGAAAGGTGACAATGTGAATTCCGAATCGTACTGTGAAGTTCTATCGATACTTGATGATGCAATTCGAAAAAACGTCCAGGGTTGCTGACTAGAGGAGTGTTGCTTCTTCATGACAATGCCAGACCACATACGGCTCGATTAACTCAGGAGAAAATTGACCAACTAAGGTGGGAAGTTCTGGAACATCCACCTTACAGCCTCGACTTAGCCCCTAGCGATTTCCACCTCTTTGGTTCACTGAAAACCCACCTTGGCGGGAGACATTTCGTGAATGACGCCGAAGTTGAATGTGAAGTGAAAACGTGGTTAGAAAACAGAGCCCGCAGTTCAATGCAGCCGGTTTGGGAGGATTGATAAAACGATGGGATAAGTGCATCAATGTTGGTGGAAATTATGTTGAGAAATAAAGGAACAATGTATGTATAAAAATAAATTGATTTCAAGTTGTTATCATGTTTAGTTATTTTTCTACAGTCATTTGTGGCTTACTTATTGACTTCCCCTCGTAGTTACAACATAGAAATCTAAAACTGGTAGTTTGAGAAGTGCTTAAAAAACAGTAATTCGTACATAGTTACAACATAGAAATCTAACAGACAAACAACAATAGAAACTGTAATAAAAGAGAATATTGGTTGTGGACAAGAACTTTTATTTGTTGATCCAGCATTGATAAGTTTATATAGCATAATAATAGTAATATGTATATCTCTTTCTCTCTCTCTATATATGAATGATGCGTCGTTCTAGTAGTAAGTAAGTAAGTAAGTAAGTAAGTAAGTATGAATGCTTAATTATTGAATATGAACGGTCAAAGTGGAAGAACTGTAACTATTATGAAAATGTGATACAGAAATGTCAAATGTTATCTCAGCTTGGATGTAGCTTCCGTTGATGTATAGATAGATATATATATTTGTTACAGCATATCACCGTACATTATCAAGTTCAACCAACCACTTTTTGTGTGTCTCTGACCACTATGTCTTCTTTTGTCTTCTTCGAATCTTCCATACCAACCACTTGTCAACCACTCTGTGTGATTTGTATGTGATCTGAGCCTAAGAGCGACTGTACGTTGTGCCAGTTATGCGTCTACAAGTAGGCCAGCACGTTCGATTTCTGCGATGCTATTTATTTACTAGGGTAGTTTCCTAGGTCCTACATCAGTCGCCTCTTACGACATGCCTTGTAGGTCACAGTGTTACTAATCTTTGCTCTCCTTGCGGGTCCGGCAACACACGGGCGGGTGCGCGCATTATTACTCATCTGAGTAATTTCTGAGTGAAGGTTAGTTTTCCTTATCATCAGTGTCCCTTGCCATGCAGGAGAGTCTTACTGATTTATACATTGTAATTTAGATCTCCAAGTACAGGTGCATGGAAGAAGAATGAGAGGAAAATCTAGAAGACGATGGGTGCAGGATGTCATTGACGATCTGAAAATGACTGCTGCTGACGCCGGTCAACTTACACAGAATAGACTTTTTCAGAGCTACACTCATGGGAACCACGTTTATGATGGAACAAGCTACGATGATGATGATGAGTACTGGATCAGGAAGACCTGTGAGTCTAACCAGTGTAAAACCCTGTGCAACCGTGTACCGTGTGCAACCGTGTACCGTGTGCACACCAAGTACTGGATCAGGAAACCTGTAGTCTAACCGTCGTCAACCGTGTGACACCAAGTACAGGATCAGGAAACCTGTAGTCTAACCGTGTACCGTGTGTACACCAAGTACAGGATCAGGAAACCTGTAGTCTAACCGTAGTACCGTGTGCAACCGTGTACCGTGTCACACCTGTACAGGATCAGGAAACCGTAGTAGTTAACCGTGTGAACCGTGTCAAAACCAAGTACAGGATCAGGAAACCTGTAGTCTAACCGTGTACCGTGTGCAACCGTGTGCACACACAAATTGTTTTGGTTCATGTTGGCCTTGAACCCCGTAATTAGCACGGCACGTGGTACTAGCGAAGTGTGGTACTGGCGCCCCTTCAGTCAACTGATATGAACGTAGGTGACAGCATAAGTCATGGATCAAACAGTAGAATATAGATATGTGTGGTACTGTCTTGCAGTCATTCAGACAATTGTTGCCAACATGTTTTTTTTTAAAACAAATACATCTTTCAAGAATACAATCTTCTATAGCTGATATCTTTATATCAAATTTATATTAAACACAAAATAGTTGTCTATGTTTGTCACACAAAATCTATTCCTAATATAAGTACTTATCATCATTTTCTTCAACATATTTTGTTTTTTTCTGCATGGTTATTTATTTGAAATGTTTGGAAGACAATCTCTTCAGTTTCTTTCTTGACAAGAATGGACGTTTTTGTACTATAAGCGCTCAGTTTCTTTCAGCTGACTAAATGTGTCAAGGAATAGCAGTTATAATACAACAGCTCTGGTAACGATTCCGCAGAAATCAAAGCGATACAAAAGTTGAATCTAACTTAAAAACAAGAACTAAATCATAATAGAAAGCTACTTGCTAACATAACTCATGTCCTGTTTAAAGTCAACAATGTAACTTCAAACATTTTCAGGGCTACACAAAAGCAATAACAAAGGAAACAAAACAATCAAGTTAAAAAAAAGCACATAACCTATTTAGTTGAAAATCATATCAAAATAACATCATTGATGTGTTGAAAAATGTCAAACAATGAATGCCAAAATTGTGCATATTGAAGACATAGATACCGGTCACTGTTGCATATCTTTCTCAAGTGTACATTTACAGCACACACAAATAAAACATGCAAAAATGAAATGTACAAAATAAACACAAAATTCAAAACAAACATAAACAAAGAAATTTCAATAAGTAATATCGGTTGCACAAATAAAACGGAAAAATACATAAGATGCCGGTCACCTCCGTAAATGAACACAATTTGCAAAATGAATGCCGTTAAATGAATGATATGCTGCTGGTCAGGCAGTGGTCAATAGACGGTTGTATGAAGCACACACTCCCATTGTCATGTCCATGTTAACATAATATACTTGTTCAGAATTCATCCCTAACTCGCTCTATTCTAGCACATATCTGTTAGCATAGATGATATAGATACTGTCTACTTGAACTATCACTTGTAGTTTGGTTATCTTATGTCTATGTTTGAACTATCACTTGTAGTTTGGTTATCTTATGTCTGTGTTTGAACTATCACTTGTAGTTTGGTTATCTTATGTCTATGTTTGAACTATCACTTGTAGTTTTGTTATCTTATGTCTATGTTTGAACTATCACTTGTAGTTTGGTTATCTTATGTCTATGTTTGAACTATCACTTGTAGTTTTGTTATCTTATGTCTATGTTTGAACTATCACTTGTAGTTTTGTTATCTTATGTCTATGTTTGAACTATCACTTGTAGTTTGGTTATCTTATGTCTATGTTTGAACTATCACTTGTAGTTTTGTTATCTTATGTCTATGTTTGAACTATCACTTGTAGGTTTGTTATCTTATGCCTGTGTTTGAACTATCACTTGTAGTTTTGTTATCTTATGTCTGTGTTTGAACTATCACTTGTAGTTTGGTTATCTTATGTCTATGTTTGAACTATCACTTGTAGTTTGGTTATCTTATGTCTATGTTTGAACTATCACTTGTAGTTTTGTTATCTTATGTCTGTGTTTGAACTATCACTTGTAGTTTGGTTATCTTATGTCTATGTTTGAACTATCACTTGTAGTTTGGTTATCTTATGTCTATGTTTGAACTATCACTTGTAGTTTGGTTATCTTATGTCTATGTTTGAACTATCATTTGTAGTTTTGTTATCTTATGTCTATGTTTGAACTATCACTTGTAGTTTTGTTATCTTATGTCTATGTTTGAACTATCACTTGTAGTTTTGTTATCTTGTCTATGTTTGAACCATCATTTTTTAAATGTAGTTTATTTAAGCACTGGTATAGTGTTACATGGGACCTGCAACCAATTTCTCCATACCATTCTATCCTGGACAACTCTGCCAATTTCTCCTATGGAATTGAGTCTGATATTTCTTGCCTCTCTCAGTCAAGTTTGCTTGAGGATTTCCCTAGGATGCCCTTTCTTTCTGAAAACCCTAAGTCCCCTGCTTCAATGCCTGCTTTGTGATCCTTTGATATTTTATTTTTAGAGTATGTCCAACATATCTCCTCTTTCGTATATATAACAGTTGTTACTAGTGTTTGACCAGACATTTCTTTACTTTCATCACTTCTGAATTCGTCCCATTTTATGTTCATTACATTTTGCAGACAACTACTTTAAAATGCATTCAACTTACACTCGATATCCTTAGTCATTTTCCAACTCTCGGCTGTGATGTGCTTGCATAGAGAGTGTTCTCAACTTCTGGGTTAGGGGAGCAGGTAATTGCAAACTGAAGTCACTGAGTGAAGCGGGCAGCAGAAGAGATGGTGAGGGATAGTTTCTTGTGAGCAGTCACACAGATAGCATTGTGAAGCAATAATCTTTCGTTGAGTGCCATGTAGGTAAGCATTCAGTAAAATATGCGAGTCCTAAAGCAAAACAAAAATGACTTGTTCTTGATACGTAATCTCATTATCTTGTAAAAAATATGAGAATTTGTCATCAAAGTCAATGTAGCAAATAAACCAGAACAACAAAGGCCATAATTAAATCTATTTTATTATTTTTGTTGCTACATATTGTATTTGTTTGATAAATGTGTGTATATTTAATGAAGAATATGTAATGGAAACCGGGTAGAGATACTTGTATTTTGTCCTGTGCAAGTAGCTTACTACTAGAGAATTTCTATATACATATATGAATTATCTCAACAAAACTGAAGGTTCAAAATTGAAACAAATAAAAAGCCTTCATACTACAAGAAGGATATCGGAGAGGATCAAAAAATGAAGGGAAACAATACATCTTACAAATTCTTGCAAGGAAATACCAAATAATTTGGCAATGAGACAAGAAACAGTGTGCTACATCCCACACCGAAATAAAAACAAAGTATGTACAAATAATGAAATTATAAAAATATATGAAACCCTGCAAGACATTTTTCCCAGCATATTGTGTGTCATATTAAGCATGACAAGAACATTTAGAATATGCTACACGTTTGTAATACATCCATCGAGACGATCACATTCATTATTGCTACAAGTTTATAATACATCCATCGAAGCGATCACATTCATTATTGCTACAAGTTTGTAATACATCCATCAAGACGATCACATTCATTATTGCTACAAGTTTGTAATACATCCGAGACGAACACATTCATTATTGCTACAAATATATGGCTACATTTTATGGCTAGAATACAATATGTCACAATAACAGTAAGTATTACAGTGTGATATTTCTTTGCTGTTTTTTTTGGTGAACAGAAATTAAGTAGGATTCTGTACAGTGTTTTTAGACCAGATGGGAGAACATTAAAAAATGATTGACTCTCACACAACAAACATTGTTATTCTGATACCTACTCAGTTTTTGTGGTCATTTATATCACAAATTTAGTGAAAACATTTCTATCACACACAACAATGAAAATGTTGCACCATCTTTGCAAAATGTGGGATATCTGTCATTTTAAATTTCGAAGTGAGAGTATACAGGAGGTAGACCGACAGATTCATTCTGTCGCTTGTCAAACATTATTTACATGAATTGCAACCCACAAGGCTTTTTTGCTGGATTTTAATAGCAAACGCTCTATGCACTGTGCTATTTCATCCCATTTATTCATTTCATACTTTGAATTATTACAGCATGGGCGCCCATTACTACGCTTCATTGACACCTGCGTGTGTGATCTAATTTTGTGCAGCTTAGACAAAGAAAATTGGGAGTAGTTGGCCAGAGACGGGCAAGCATGGCAAGCGGCAGTGAGATGTGGCTCAAATAGAAAAGAAGAAAATCTCCATTACAAATAAAGGCAAAAAAAAGGTGCAGAGATAACATCATATGTATCAGCTCTAGTTTCCCCTGCAGCATCTGTGGCAAGAAGTGCCACTCCTAAACAGAACATTACAGCCACAAGAAACATTATGATTCAGCACAGAACAAACTACTATTGTTTCCTGAGACAAAGAGGCCATTGGTGAATGATGATGAGTTTGAATTAATGGTCAAATGTGTCATAATTTATTAAAGATAAACAGAAAAGTAATATGGTTTTTGTTAACCCAGCATGGAACTCAGGATTATTTCATAAATTCTCAGATTTGACATAAGTGCAGTCACATTTAGATTCTACTGTTTAAACAGAAAGTAATTTGGGAAGCAGAGATGTTAGAGTCAGGAACACAGTGGTGACGGTATTGTTCCACCTTCCTTGGGGTTTTCTATTGTGACATTACTTACAGGAAATCAAGTGAGTAGTCTATATATTTTGACATTACTTAGAAGAAATCAAGTGAGCAATCTATATATTCTGATGAGAAATCAAGTGAGCAGTCTATATATTGGACATACCAAGTTAAACTTATATATAGCACTGTCCATTAGCGATGATGACAACAATCTCAGACGTGTACTGTTGCACCTCTCTGGTGTGCGGAGGTGACTGTAGAGTCCAATCCTAGAACAGAATCCTCGACCACAGGTGGGGCATACATGATCAAGGTTAGACATGTGCGTGTTGTGTGTCTGTTTTTCACAGCTGCTCGTCTTTCTCTGTGACTAACAATAGATGATTCTCAGCTATTCGGGTTCCTCTTTTGTTGTTACAGCGCACATTTGGCGATCTTGCAGCAATGGGATTCCCAGACGTATTGTCTATATCGAAGCATTTCAAGACACTTTAAGAGGTCTTAAAGCTTTTTCTGTCCACCAGCTAAACGCTGCCCCTTCAAGCTCATACATCAACTGTTTTGGGATGCGTTATCAGGATTGACAAACGTGACTGACCCATGTCAATTGGGCCTTCTGCAACCAAGTTAAACTAAGACAAAGGTGGCAACAGGACATCAAAGAAACCTTAAACATGACACTAGAAGAGGCAGGAGAACTTGCAAGAGATAGAGAGCTTTTCAGGCAGGCTGTGATGAATGTGACGTTCCTCTGTAGGGACATGCTACTACTTGAGCAAGTGAAAAAATCAGTTACTATATCACATTTGATGACAAACTGAAATAAATCTCAACATTATGAGCATATCTTCATATCTGCAGTTATACATAAACTCTGAATGGAAATATGTGCATAGACACATTGAAACTTTACACATCTCTAGTTCTCATTTATAAACATATACTTTTTCTATTTCTACTCCATACTTGAAGAAGAAAAAAATATATATGTTTAAAAGTGTCTCAAGTTTTGACATCATTGCATATTGTTTTACCCCATATTGTTTCGTTCTTCTCGGTAGAGATGGCCTGCCACCTGCCAAGACTATTGCACAAAAAGCATGAACTCAATAGCTCCTGCAACAATCCTAAGGATGGAGGGAGGCTATAGAAAAATGCACTCATGAGCAGGACGATGCAGCCCAGATTCGAATCCATCATCTTCAGAATGCAAGGCAAGGGCTTAACCACTTAACCACAGAGACCCCCTGAATATATATATATATGTGAAATATCAGAAAGAGAAGAAGTAGATATGTTGGACATTCTCTGAGAATAAATGAACAAAGAATTGTAAACCAAGCATTGAAGTGGGAGACAAATGGTTCATTGCACCGGGTTTCCTCATATGGCTCCGACCCTCTCAGCAGAACTGGCACGCCAGCTACCGAGAATGTGGCACAAAGCACGATCTCTATATTTCCAGAAGCAGTTCTAAAGATCTCAGGCAAAAATGCACATATAAGCTGAAAAACACAATCTAGATTTGAACCCACAACCTTCAGGACACAAGGTGTATGTCTTAAGCCCTTTGTCCCAGTTTCGCAATTTGTTGTAATTGTAGCAGTTAAATCCTACTATATAGTTAGCATAGATTGTTGGGGAGTTGAAGGTTAATGTTCTGTGGTCTCTTCGCAACTGCCTGTTGGATAAAGACACTAAAATTGATGTTGAATTGATCCAGCCATTTAAGCAGTTTAGAGTTACCCGTTGTACTAGTAGAACTTGATGCCAAAGAGGCAGAGTGAGGAGTGTGTTTAATCAGCGAGCCACGAGAACCATCAGTATGCACACTCTTCGCTATCTGTTGGGGAAGACTGAACACCTATGGATCTGCCCAGAATGCAATGATGTCAGTTTAGTAACCAATAATCTTATCTGTGTGATAATTTATGTTTGTAATATCTTTCTTCTTGATACTGTAAGGCTGTCAAACATGACATGTAACCAAGGATAGCACCACATCTAAGCAGTAGAAGTTCACCAACAGATGTCTCTCTCTCTCTCTCTCTCGACTTTATTCTACATATCAGATAGCAAGAAGTAATAACAAATATGGAAGATCAGTTTTTAAAAAGTTAAATTTCCCATATTCTTTTCAGACCTTAGGGTATGAAGCAACTGTTACTTCACATTTCTAGTTGCTAGTGTATAGGAGGAAGGAGGGCCAATTCCTTTCTTCACATTTGGAACGTCAAGTGTGAGATTGAACTCACAACATTTGTATGTAGCAAACGCTAAATGCATTACACAATGGAAGATAACAAGACAGAAATCAATCCCACAATGGAAGATAACAAGACAGAAATCAATACAGCCAGAGATACAAGAAACAATGCTAATTGATTGAGACCCTCAGGAAATTACTACATAACATAACCAGACATGTACTTCACTGAAACTAACATGGGAACGTAAAAATGAGGATACCAAAGAATACCTGGTGAGAAACAGCAGACATTGATGTTAGAGAGGTTGAAACCTCATGGATAGAGCTGAAGATGCAAAGAATATAATTTGGTGAATAGCATCAGTTGTAGTGTTATGTTCCACAAGAAACGTTAGTCTAGTAGGATGACAAACCCTTTTTCACATCTTGATATATATTAGGTAATACGGTTTTAGGCTCATATTTTTTTATTGACCATCGGCCCACGAAGGGTCATGTGATCAACATCACGCCGGCCACCTTGACTTCCTAGTGCTTTTCCTAAAACCCAATTGAGGCTGGGTCAACCTGAGAGCCGCTATGGTCATAAAAATATTGCGCGCCCTCTGTGGAATTGAACGCGGACCACTAGCCTAAGAAGCGGGTTTACTAACAACTACGCTACTGCAGATCTAAGAAAAATCAGTAGTACTGATCAAAATCAGAACGTCATGGACAGAGCTGAAGACTGCAAAGAATATAATTCGATGAAGAGCATCAATTGTAGTGTTATGTTCTACAAGAAACAAGTAAAGTTAGTAATAGTGGTATTATTTTTGGTTACATCTTTATAATAACAAATTGTGAAATCTAATAGAATATTTGAATTACGTGTGTATGAGAGAATATACGTATGTATTCATTTCATGCAGACATTACGCAGTCATCAAAATACGTAATCAATATTTTACAGACATCATAGATCAAATTGAAATATAAATCATCAAAACTAAACAATTTCATTAGACATATAACAAAAAACACATCATCAAGAACAAATTTATCACTGATCCACATTATATGTACAGAATAGAAAAAAATGTCATCTTTCGAAATTTCAAATAAAACGTGATCTGTCAAGGTTTTGCTCTCTAAAACAAAGAAATCGGTTTTGTAATACACAAAAAAAACCATAAAAACATGCAGAAACATATAAAAACAATAAAAACATTATATATATATATATATGTATAATCCATAGTACAATGCACATGGATAGATTGTTATGAGATCAGTATATTCTCCAAATTTATAACAGGAAAACGGAACAAATTTGATGTTATCAGTTATTGCTATTACAGATACAAGATGAGCGTTGCATTTCATGTTGATGAAATGTTATTGTTTTAAATGGTACAGTTTATAAAATAGTACAAATTGCAGTCAGAATATTCATATATGAAATCGTACAGCAGCATACATTTATGCAGTGTTAATATATACTTTCTTTCATGTCTACATGTACATACAATGTAAATCAAGTGTTTTACAGTAAACATCAACAATCTCAGATTATGTTTCTGGTTTAGTGTTTAACTCCTTCACCCATCTCAGCTGATATATTGGCTAGCAGTATTTGTTGAGATGATATAAACCAATCTACTGGCTCATTTAGTATACAGTACAAAATAAATGTGTCCAGAGATAATAACAAATTAAGGAGTCAAAGGGTTAACTCCTTCATCTTTTTGAGCTGATATATTGGCTCCAGGTATTTTTTCAGTTGTCTCAAAGCTGGTATACATGCTAATTCTTTGCAATATGCGTGCATTTGACAGTAACACAAATTACAGAGTTAAAGGGTTACAGTTTTTAATTTATTGTCATAAGTTATCCCAAGTTCAAGAAAGTAATATAAGCATAAGTTTGTCACTTGTTGCTTTCTTCCATACAATGTTCTTTTATTTATAAGGATTTGATTATCAGCGAGACACAGGAACAATCATTATGCATAACCATCAACATCTGTTGGGGAAGACTGATCACCTATGGGTCTGTCTGGAGTGCTGTGATGTCAATTCAGTACCCAACCAACAAATATTCATACTTGGTTGGTACTTCAGAATTTGTTGAGATTGTTTTCACATGTTGAGGAGATGTCCAATCCATCAGATCTTTTGTATCTCTTTATTATTGTCTTCTAGACAAGTCAGTTTCTAAAGTCTTTGTTTCTTTTCTCCAATCCTGTTTTACTCCACAGCATCAGGAAAGAAAGAAGATCCCCCCACGTTCAAAGGGATGGAAAGGTGAAGGATTCACTTTATTGCCCTGGGTTTCCCCAAATGGTTCTGTCCCTGTCTGCAGAAATGGCACACCATCTGCAAAGAGTGTTGCACAAAGCAAGAACTCTGTAGCTCCTGCAACAATCCTAGGGATCTCTTGAAATAACTGAAACATGTGTCTCGGTGCAGATTCAACCACACAACCTTCAGACTGCCAGACATATCCTCTCTTGTATACCCAAATATTCTTCTAAGAAGACTTAGCCCAAATTCTCTCGAATACTTGATATTTTTCTTATCTTCAGACTGCCAGACATATCCTCTCTTGTATACCCAAATATTCTTCTAACAAGACTTAGCCCAAATTTCTCTCAATACTTGATATTTTCTATCTGTTTTCAAAGTTTCAGATCTATACAGGATTACTGCCCTAACATCATGTTTTGTGTATCAGGATAGAGAGAGAGAGAGAGTGAGTGTTGTCTTGGTGTCATATATATTAGATCTTCAGATTTCTCACACTGCAATTTATGCTGCATCTTACTAATCATCCATAATGCAAAATGAAGACACTTCTGTCCATTAAATAGATAGAAAATATTACCATCTCAGTCAGTCTATGGGTGTATAGACTATCTCAGTCTAAGTTGTATCTAGACTACATTTAAAAGAATTTGGAACTAAATGTTTCATGAGAAAGAATGTGCATCTGATGGACAAAATAAGTATGTTTGCTAAGTGAGCCACAAGAACCATTAGCATGGATACTTTTCATCAACTGCTATTGGAGACCGTAAGCCTATAGGTTTGTTCTGAAATCAATTCAACAACCAACATACTACATACAAGATCAACGTAAGAAACATATTGTAATTTGTGTCTAATGTCTGACATTGATGTACACAGATCATAGTCCATAATAAATATCTGGAGGAAAGTCCATATTTCAAACAATTTCATGTAAAATATATCTGAGTAAAATACCACTTGAATTCGTTGTCTATTTATTTATTTTTTTATATAATGTAAAAAGGAAAGAATATATGCAAGAAATATAGAGTGTCACAAAACTGTTCATGATTGTATGCAACTGACTAACTAACATGCATTTTCTTCTTCATCTTTGCCATCGCTATTTTGATGATTATATCATCAGATATGTTCTTATGATGAAGTTGATTGTTGTCTGGAGCCTTGTAGTTTTGAATGTAGTGTTGTAGGGCCAGCATTCCTTTCTAGGGAGGACATACAGGGACAGTCTTGCAGGACATGTTCTGTGGTTTGTCACAAGGACACAGAGAACCAGGCAATTCTAGCCTTTTAAGTGTTTGTTCAGTCTGTTGTTATGCCTTGCTCTGAGTAGGAAAATGATGGTGTGTCCTTGACTGTCGAGTATACTAACATGTCTGTAACATAGTGTATATATAACTAGCTTGTCCGTACATTTATAAAATAGTGTAGAACTTGGTCTACTATTTGGTATTTGTGTATAACGTCTACTATTTGATCACAACAATGTTCTTAGGTTACCCGACATTTGTATTTATCTAACTTTACAGAATAGGAACTTTAGTAAAAACTATTTCTGCTCACTGTAATGTCCGGATCAGGAAATGGGATACTGATGAAATTATAGTATTAAATTTTGTTTTTTAAATGTGGTTA
Organism: Arion vulgaris; assembly: GCA_020796225.1. NCBI lineage: Eukaryota > Metazoa > Mollusca > Gastropoda > Stylommatophora > Arionidae > Arion > Arion vulgaris. Next base: position 16,246,029 of record CM036761.1, read on the forward strand.
CTGCCAGTAGTAACGCTGTTTAGGGAGGTGTAAGCTAGGTGGTAGGAGAACCTGAGAAATATAATGCCAGCATGGCTAGTGCATTTGCCGAGAAGTTGTTCAGGTTAGGATTTTACTCTTATGTGCATGACAGAAAAATCCTTGTCCTTATCGTGGATTGAACATGGGTCTCCCACATGGGAGCCGCCTTATAATCCATTTATATTATAATATTGATTCACCTATGTAAAAATATAGTCTTAGAAATGAAGCAAGACATGTAATTAGTAATATCTATAAACCCATATATATATAAGTTTGTTTAATCATTAAAAAATATATATTTGACAGCTATGAGGAAGCTCCTTGTACTTCTGACATCTGTGACATGTATGGAAAAACTGACTCCATTTTGATCCCATGACAGTCAATATTTCTTTTGTTCTCTGAATCTCCTCCTAGGCCATGTACTCCAGCGCTAAGAATGGACTCTGGATTTCGGTGGTGGCCAATGGCATCTTGAGAAGTTGCGATATTGTATGGCGATGCACCTAGCTTTGGGAAGATGATACCTGTTTCAGATTTGACAGTAGCAGAAGATGGAGAGGAGACAAATGGGAAATCTGGTCTCAGCCCACGTGGGCTAGACTGCTGCGGTAGCGGATGATGGAAAGGAAAATGTGCTGCTGTAAGTTTGTTCTCCTCATACAGAAAGTTGGGCCCATGGTTCTTGCTGCTGTTGTTGTTATTACTGGTGTCATCATTGCTGTTGTCATCTGTGTTATTGTCTATTCCATTCAAGTTACCAGGAGAAACAGACCGTCTCTGATTTGGACTGACACCACTATGAGATGGAGATGATGTACTTGTTCCACCTCTAGGGCTGTGAGATGGTGACCCAGATTCTCCTTGTAGGAAAGAGGAATCAAAATTGGAAGGGAGTGAGTTATCCTCTTCATCACCATCTAGAAACAAACAAAAATATAGCTAATGTTATAATGTTCAAAATAAACACTTCTAAAAGATCACCATAATATTTTTTATTGGGCCCTACCCAGAAGTGTCACAACAAGAGGACCCAGTTACGCTTGAACGTGAAAAAAATTCCAGGTGTTGTCATTCTTTTGAATGAGAGCTGCTCGGGATTTGTTTAGTTGCCTATTGGCTCTATGAAGGCTTCCACACACTGTCCGTGATCAAGTGGGCACTACACATTGACCTAGACAAAGGCTGAGCAGCCTTATGATTGAATTATCATTAAAGGAATATACAAGAGACAACAATGAATATATAGACAATATTTCAAGCAAACGAAAGGAAGGAAGGCATTAAAAGAATATATAAAACTACAATTAACTGCCAAAATCTGCGAATGTATACAACAAAACAAACAACTGAACACTAGCATGATTAGTTACATATTATAACACAATCAAGATTATTTTTAAACAACCAAAAACCAAGTTAAATGGTAATTCTACGGAGAAAAGAAAACAATTGAGAGAACTGTTCAACAAAGAATTCATGAATGAAAAGCTCTATACTACACAGAATTCTATGAAAGAAAACTATATTACAAAGAATTCGATGAAAGCAAAGAAATTGAAACAAAACTATTCTACAAAGAAATCTGTGAAAGATATCTGTTTAAAATAACAGCAATAAAATGACTCTAGAAAGACCTGTTGTGAAAAAACTTGGCCACCAGATACTCGGTGAAGAAAACTATTTTACAAGGAACTCTATATAAAACATTCTTCTACAATAAACTTGGATAATAAACTAAGATAGATATAGAATACAAGATTCAATGTTACCTTCAGGGAAGTTACTGCTGCCATCACTGTACCACACTCTTCTAATATCCTGACGTCTATTCTTCATGAGGGCCTTGTACTCAGAGATCCGTAATTTCTTGCCATCCACAATGCAAGTGCGTTTTGGGCGAGGTCTGAAAGAAAAATATATGAATGATGTTTTCAATCCATTTTGTTTACCTACATGTCATCATCAACTTATAAATATATCTAATTATCTTCAATCCCACCTTAACTCTTTCCATACCAGGAACGTTATTGAGTTCTTCCACAATTGTTTTATGATACCATACTCTTCATCATAGAAACATTTTTACGGACAATGTTTGCAGTAATTATCACATGAACATGTAATCATTCAATATTCTATTTTGTTAAATGTATTTGCTTGACTATGTATCGCTGTGATAAAAACAATTGGATAATTTAGTACATAGAGACAGAAAGTTATCTATGTTAAAAAAGACTAAAGTGGCTGGTGTTGTGATTGTTGCTCATTTGTACACTACTATATTGGTAATTAAAAATCTTGTGTTTAAGAGCCTGCATTTTTCCTTTGGCAAAATATGCTTGTGAGACTTTGAACATTGATAAAGCGGTGGAGAAGATCATTAATGCCTTTGATTGCAAATGCTACAGAAGAGTACTTGGAATATCATGGACAGAGAAAAGAACAAATGCTTCTGTTCTGCAACAGCTTGATATTAAAGAGAGTTGGTTATTAAAGAACATAAAATCAAGGAAAATTAAATATTTAGGACCCATCAAATGACATGAGTGCCTAGAGAAGATAATTTTGGAGGGAATGGTGTCTGAAAGAAGACTGAGAGGAAGACCTAGAAGACTGTGCAAGATGTCATTAACGATCTGAGAATGACTGCTGCTGACATTGGCCAACTTGTTGAAGATCTGAGAATGACTGCTGCTGACGCCGGTCAACTTGCACAGAACAGATAGTTAATCTAACAGGCTTGAATTTATTCACATGAAATATTTGAGTATAAATCTTAAATATAAGAGTATACATTAGACAATATTGTTATGATATCTAAACCATTTATACCATGTGAGACATGAGATATTTGCTTAACTCTTTCCACGCCCATTTATTTTCTCAATTTTTAAGCAGTTAATTCAAGGGAAGTAAAAAAAAATATTTTAAAATTACGATCTCAACTACTCGTCAATAAATAAACATATATATATTATTATATACTAAATTGAAGAAAACTGGGCAATCCAATAGAATAACAAGGTTGAAAAGTAGTATAAGTAAACCAGTAGAAGTAAAACTAGAAAGACTTCTTATAAGGAAGCAACTCTATGGCGCAGTGTGCGCTTAAAGCGTGCAACGGACTTCCGCCGTGGCGCAGTGTGCGGCTTAAAGCGTGGAAAGAGTTAATAAGTTATCAACATTGATATCGCACACAAATTATCACATATACTAACAGCTATTTATCAAATTGTTCAAATTGTACTATTACATATAAAAGAAATGAGAATGCTACTTAATGGCAAGAAGGAGGTTTGTGAAAAAAACCATTCACTCTTCTGAGCTAATATACTGTCTCATGGATATTTTTAAAAAGGCACAAAGATAGTATACTGGCTAAGTCAGTATACAATGCAGAATAAATGCATCAGGAGATAACAAATATTATCATGGAGATTTTTAAAAAGGCACAAAGACAGTATACTGGCTAAGTCAGTATACAATGCAGAATAAATGCATCAGGAGATAACAAATATTATCATGGAGATTTTTAAAAAGGCACAAAGACAGTATACTGGCTAAGTCAGTATACAATGCAGAATAAATGCATCAGGAGATAACACAAATTATGGAGTGAAAGAGTTAAAAAAATAAACCCTTGAAGATTACTTCCCTTAGATATAATTAACAAGCAGAAAATGATTGCTTTCTCTTTGGGATCTGACAGTCTGAAGTTTTAGCATTTAGAGATGATGTTGCCAGTTTACTTTCACATCCCTAAGACAATTACCCATTATCAGCTGGGTGGACTGAAAATTGTATGAATCAGGGAAGTGATCTCTAGTCTCTATTGCAAACTTGCAAAGAAAATACTCTTATCACTTTACACAAGTGTTAAATGCTAATAACTGCATTTCAAACAGATTAAGGGAGTAGTAAATCATGCAAAAAAAATAGACCAGATCTTGCGTATTTATATTCCAATTCACTTTTGCAACAATATCATTTTTCCTCCCTCATTTGATTATCTAATTCTATTGACAATATTGTATGTAACATTCATATTTTGAAAAATTATTGACTAATTGATTCATAGTACCATCATCATTGCACTTTGGTGAGTAACAATATTTGTTCCAATCTCTTTCTTACAAAGGAAGATCTCGGCAGCAGTGCACAAATTCTGTAGCACCAGTGAGAGTCTCGTGTAAGTTACAAGATGGTCAAAATATTTTGCAAAATTTTAAAATAATTGTTCTAATATTTTTACAAATTTTTAATAACTGTTATAATAAATTTTGACCGGGCAACAACTTTCCAGAATGATCCTCTTGATTTTGAACTGTCTTGGGTTATTTATGTGCTCAACTTGAACACAGGACCTACGTTTTATCTTACATCTCCGATAGGACTAGGAACTCAATCTCACCTACACTGAGATCAAGGATGTATGGAAAAATATATAGATAGCTCCACAAGGTAGCAAACCGAGAGCCTTTGGAACGAGAGACAAGTACCTAACCTCTATGCCACAGAAACCACCAAAATCATTTAGTAGCTTGTCTCATTCAGAAGGTTGCCACCATTACAGTGCTTCAGATTGTATCTCTATCCCAGGCCAGATACCTTGCCTCTATTCCTGCCATGCTCAAGTCCTCTATCACATCATGCAGCCATCTTTGACGTGGTCTTCCTATCCTTCAGTTGTTCAAAATATCTTCCTCGATAATTGCAGTTCCCAAACCTTGATGTTTCTTTTTTTGTTGAAACTACTTCCGTTTCCTTAATTTTATTTCCATCATCAAGCAATTTTCTTCAATTCAGAGCTCTTGTTGGATAGATATGTTTTTTCTCTCTGTGTGATAGAATTCTCAGATTGATAAAACAATCATCATTGCACTTCAGTGAATAACCATGTGTGATCCTATCTCTTTCTTACACAGGAACATCTCAGTGGCAGTGCAGGAATCCCATAACACCAGCGAAGGCCCTCACTATGTAATTTTGATGACGGTAGACATTAGTAGGAATTTTATTTTTTTAGTGTTTATTTTCAGTCTGAGCAGTGACTTATTCTTATTACTTTTGCACAGCCACTTTTTATTTTGATACATACTCGACTTGAGAACTGGAACTACGTTTTATTATCCATTTTTGATAGGACTAGGAACACAATCCCACCTACATCCGAATTGAGGATTGTTGGAAAAATATTCTGCACAGGAAACAAACGGAGTAAATGTGAAGCAAGAGGCAAGTACAATATATTAATGTTTCAGAGGTACCATCAATTTGGAGGACTCTTCTATAACATTTATATTCAAAAGGAGTGGAAATTCTCACCGAATAGATTAGAGCAAGGGCCTCTATTCGAGAGACCTGAGTTCAATTCCTGGAAAAGACAAAGAGTTTATTTTTCTTTCGGGGAATAAAGATAACATCCTAACCTGAACAGTTTTGAAGCAATTGCACTAGCCATGTGTAAATTAAATTCTACAGACGCATGTCCCCCTGTCTTATACAGCGCTAAAAAGCGGTATTACATACAGTTTTTTAATTTAAAAGGATTTAAGTGTTTTTTACTCAGTTGTTCTACTAAATATCCTAAGCCTTGAACCAATATGTTGCCACAGGTAACATGCATATTTAAAATAAAATATGTAAAAACACAATGGTGAGATACAACAATGTAAAACTTACAATTAATATTTTAGTAAACAAAACAAAACATGATAGTTAAAACAAGCTGGTTAGTGAAGACATGTGTTAGTGGAAGTTTAAGCTAAAAAAATGTCACCGGAAGTACTTTGGTAATTAAAATTTCATTTATTAATTTGTATTTGAATTCAAATTTTGGACCTTGGCCAGGCATTAACTGAGAAGAATGTGGATTTAAAGGAATCAATAGGTAGATTCAGAAACATTTCAGATGTGAAGGGGAGGGGCAACTCTACCCAAACCATTGATTATAAATGGCACAGTAAGCTCTACAAGTAAAAAATGCAGAAAGCTGATGAAAGGAATTTTTTGTTTAAAAAAGATCGTCAGAAAAATCAACATCGATAATAAAGAAGACTGACTATGTTTCAAATGCAAGACATGAAAACATAAAGTAATATAGTTGTTACAAAGCACACACACACAAGACAAAGCAAGGTTTTGATGAAAAGGGCTTTAGCAAGCAAAAAATACAAGATATCGCAGAATATAATATGACGGCCCTTTAGGGAAAACAATTTTAAAATGAGAAATGCTACTTGTAATATTCATAACTGTCCTGGCAACTCAATAAGATTTGTTCTTATGCTCTAATACTTTCAAACTGTTATTACTATTTTAGTTTTTCCTCATTTATTTTGTTTTTCATTTATAGCTACATATTTTCATTAGTGTTACTAAGACACTCACGAATACTACAAGTAATGGTTTTGTTTGGGTTTTTTCCTGTTCCAATTTAAGGGTCATCATTTTATATTCTCTGTTATCTTGTACCATTTGCTTGTTAAAATCCTTTTGATTGAACCATCATTTTGTCATGTTTATGTGCTTTGTAACAGCTACATTCATTTGTGTTTTTGTTAAGTTCTTCTCAGGAAATCAGTAGCAACCAAGACAACAAATTCAATACACAAAGAAACACACATGTTCATGCTGTTGTCCTTTATATCTACCAAAACAGTTTCAAAATTGAGTAATGTATAGAACTATATTCAACGGAATTTAAAAATGAAGGTGCTACTTATAAAGACTGCTTGTTTCTTTATATCTAATATATATAATATATATTTGACACTTAAAACATGGGGTATAAGTAAACCCGTTAGAATCTGATTGCAATATTAACAATGTTCCATCTTTATAATTAATAAACAATTTAAACTTTATGAAATATTAACAATTTTGTATTTTTAAATTGATGAAAATGTTCTCATTATTTGTAAGTTTGAAAGAGAAAAATTACTAAGTTGTCAAATAAATTGTATACAACAAGTGAGTATATGGTGCTAAGATAAGCTTTGGTTTTAGTGAAGCAGATACAGAAACACAAACAAGAGATCCTAGAGCAGATGCCAAATAAAAATTGAAATTATAAACAGCAATTTTTTAGGCAAAGCAACTGAAGGAGTCGAAAAACACAAATGGTAAACCTGAAACCGAGATAGATGGTGGGTAGGTGATCACATATTGTATTAGTTATCAAGGGAAAATATGGGGAGGGGTATATATTTCATGTTGAGAACTATATTTTTCCAATAATAGGTTTGGCAAACTGGCAACTGCCAGGGGACTTGAAACACAATGTAAGAAAGCAAGGCAAACTCCAAAGATTAAGAAAACACTGCCATTAAAATATACCTTTCATCAGGCAGAGAGCTCGGAACATGAAAGTTTGGGTAGAGTGCCCCAATCGTTAGAGGCTGGTGATCCATGGGTAGAGAAAGAGCTGTGCCCAAATGGGGAACCATATCATTTCTTGCATGGGGCTGGGAGCCCTTCACGTCTGAAAACATCTTTTTCACCTTTCCATTTTTCCTGGGGCGAGGCCTGAGAAGCAGGGAGTATTTTCATTGCATTGCATGCTTGTTTAAGGGTAGATCAAAATCTTCATGTCTGTTTTGTATTTACACATGACATACAGTAACATATTGTGAGATAAATATATGGTGTTATGTTCTTAAACTATTGTCTGTAATCTATATCTATATCAAGCCTGCATAAGAACCACTGTTTTGAACACACACAAAACAGTAATCAAATATAAAGCATCTTTTAAGAAGTTGAAGAACAAAATGTGGATTAACTGTTAAACTCTAAAATTGAAAAGCAAGCTGGAATAGAAAACATGAATGTTATGATGACCTCCCAACTCTAATATTTGCATATTTTGTTTGATATCAGTTTGTTTACTGAAACTGGGTTGTTATTCTGTGTGACAGGTTCTGCAGTAGCCTTCCAACATCATTATTCTATTTCTCCCGTATCATTCAATCCTATCATTGTTTACAGGCCCTATGTAATCATGCAATCGCCCACACCAGGGCATATATGCAGGTTACTTCGGATAAGAGACATCCACTACACAAGAACACTAATGATGTTAAGGGCACGAGAATCAAGCGTGGCATGTCGTGGATGGCCCAGGCTGAGAGAACAATTGGCCAGGTGACAACGGTTGCGACCCTACCAAAAGGGGAAGAATGGATCCCAACAGATGGTAACATGACCAACTATATCAACGTTATCATTACTCTTGGAAGAGAATGTAGAGATTGGGGCAACATGAAGGCTGATCTCGCAGTTAAGCAGCTGATAGAAGATCATGCAAGGGATGATGATGTTGTTTTATATACCGATGGGTCGGTTCAACGTGGTGAGAAATCCGCTGGGGTTTCTTGGCTAATGTGCATGGAAGGGTTGTTGCAGAGCGAAGTGGGGCATACAGGACAACTACTTCTAGTATGAGGATGGAGGTTGAGGCTGTTACTGCTGCCCTCCATTGGATTTCTGGGACTTCATTTACTGGGACAGTTGTTGTATCTCAGTCGATGCTTACAAGATCCAGAAGGGCAGGTTTCGGTATGAGTGGATGTCGTCTATAGAAGTTTCTAACCTCCAGCGGCTTACTGTCCTGGGCATGCAGGTGTTTATGGTAATGAGAGAGCGGATAGGCTTGCATCAACAGCATTGATTGTTGGGGAGTTGAAGATGGATAAGGGGGATATTCTTCGGTCTCTTCGTTGGACTCTCTGTTGGATGAGGACACTAAAATCGATGTTGAATCGATCAAGCGATTTAGGCAGAGTGAGAGGTGTGTTTAATCAGCAAGCCACAGGAACCATCAGTATGCACACTCTTCGATATCTGTTGGGTGAGACTGAGCACCTATGGATCTGCCTGGAGTGCAATGACGTCAGTTTAGTAATCAATAACCAATCCTGTATCATTATATGTGAGCGTCTGTAGCTTAAGCGATAGTGAGTTGATCATAACCTAGCGTACCTGGTTCAAACTTCGCGGGGGCAAGTTTGAAAGTAAATTAGTTCCCTTGGATTTTACGAATGGTAAAATAGACTTTACCGCTCAGAAAGCAATGACAAACTACTGAACATATAAGTGGTGCCTCGAAAATCGACCACTCGTTTACTATGGTTGATGGCTAAGTCCTGTAAAGGATATGCCACGATTTTAATTTATCATCATTATAAATTATATAGGGCCTGTAAACAATTTTTCCATCTGGGAGCCTAGGCCATCAACCATAGTTCTCCAGCTATTCCTGTTCTGGGCAGCCATCTCCAGCTGATGCCTATTTATTTGATGTCTCTGTCAAATTCTCTTCCTATCTGTTCCTTGGTCTACCTATAATCAGTTTTCTTTGCTGCTGTCTACCAATTTTCCTTGCTGCATGTTTTCACTACTTCTTGAGAGTGCATCGGAAATTTTCACCACCAGATTCTCTCTTTTTTCTTTTGTTAGGCTGAAATATAGTCTATATTGTTTCTTGTATAATTTTCACTGTCTTTTGTAGCTCACACAGAGGTCCATGTAGTTTTATGTCCAGTGCTGTTTTCCTGGGTATGGTCATGAGTATATCATATTAAGGGCAGTCTTGAAGTATTTCTTCTGCAGTCTGTGGTGCCTGCCAACATTGCTGATTTGCCAATTTTGAATTTTGTATATAAGTGGCTGCAGAGTTGCTTGGGCCATGTTCTGAGGTTCTGTATTGAATTGATTTCCAGACCGTCTGAAGGGTGATGAATGCACTTCATGCCTGACTCGGTCTGGTTTTAATGTCAGTTCTAGCGCCTCCCTTTGTCACTTATAAACCTTCCAAGATATGTGAAATCAGTTGTATATGGAAGGATATTATCTTCTAGTCTGACTGGTGCTGGTGTGACCATGTTCAGAGCCATTATTTCTCTTTTCTCCTCATTGATTTTCAGCCTTACTGGTTACATTAAATATCATGTAATATTATTGTTATATAACTTGACTTCGTGTGTGATATTGTGGTGAGACATTGACATATCATGTGATATTGTGGTGAGACATAGACATGACATGTGATATTGTACTGAGACATTGACATGTAATATTGTGTTGAGACACTGACATATCTTATGATATTGTGTTGAGACATTGATGTATCATAAAATAACAAGTTGCTTGTTACTATCTATAATAATTGAAATATGTCCATGCAACTAGTGTACACGCAGCAACTCAGATATATTATGGCAGTAGCCAGCTAATTATTTATACCTTGTTTAAGTTACATTAATTATAAGCTTTATCTTGTGCTGGACATTGCATTTCCACAGATATTGTGAAACACGTAATAACAAAGTACTGTAGTTATACAAAATACAAAACAAATACACAGCAATGTTTCGACTAAAAGGCCTTTATCAAGCAAATGATACAACAGGGGTGACGAATTTCACAGCACACTACATATAGTTGACAGAAACATCCAACGGTCCTCAAAGGAAAATCTATGACTAACCTGTGCACAAATAGTGTTCTAATGTTTATAGTAAGCTTGGCACTACATGTACATAGATAGAATGTTCTATTGTTTATAGTAAGCTGGGCACTACATGTACACATATGTTCTAATGTTTATAGTAAGCTGGGCACTACATGTACACAGATGTACTAATGTTTATAGTAAGCTGGGCACTGCCTGTACACAAGTGTTCAAATGTTTATAGTAAGCTGGACGCTGCACATACACAGAGTGTTGTAATGTTTATAGTAAGCTGGGCACTGACTGTACACAGAAAGAGTGTTGTAATGTTTATCAAGATATCAAATGATAGCACAGATTCTACAGTCATAATATGTTACTGAGAAATTATTTATATGTACATAACAAAATTATGAAATCAGTTGAAAAGTTTCTCTCTTGGCACATATCCATGATATGACCCTGGAGCAGCAAGCAAATACAAACAGCTTGAATGGCCAGCTAATGAATGACAGAACAAACAATCCTATGTTTTATTACAAGCTGAAGCAGCTAAATTGTATCTGTAGTTTACCAAAGCAAACTCAAAGAAGAAACAAAACAAGACAGCTGGAAGTTACGAAACAAATGATAATTATGTGCAAGAGTTAAACTGCATTTATGCTAATTCTGTACAACTGCTTCAGCTGTTACAAGGAAACTAGCAATTGTGTAACTTAATTGTAAAAAACCAAAATTATGAAAAAGTCAAAATTGATAACTTAAAATTAGCTACAAAACAAAATGTATTCTATCAAATAAAGCACCTACATTAAAGACTGTAAAACTAAAACAAAATGAAACAAAAATAAAAGTAAGATCTAAAAAAAAAAAAAACTAAAATATAGTTTGAACTAATAAAAACTCAGCTAATGTCAATCCACATAGAAACAGTATCTACCTATATCGGTAATCTGGATGCTTCTCCATATGCAGCTTGCTTAGTCTGGACTGTTCCTCATAATAAGGCTGCTTGTCAGCATTTGACATGCTTTTCCACTTGGCACCTGGCAACATGGTAGAACAACTTATGTTAGCGATTTCAGATAACTAGTTCTCTTCACAATAGTTAACTTTTTCTTCTTCACCACTAGGGAGACATAGGTCTTCAACCAAGGCCTTCCAAGTCTGTCTATCCAATACCCTCTTTTCCAGATCTCTCCACTCACTATCTCCCCATTTTCTTGTCATAAGTCCCTCCATGCGGGTGTCCTTCTTCTTCATTAGGTGGTGAGGTTTGAATTTCCATGGTTGTGGTTTCTGTAGCTATCTCGTGTTTTTTATGGGGTGGGGTAGCTAGCTCCTCTCCCAACCTCCTTAATCACCTCTTAAGACATGCGTGACAGGTAAGTGGTTCTATTCTTTGGTCCCTGGTAACCACTCTGGAACTAGCTAACTAGTGAACAGAAAACTAGTCATGATAGAGATGAAGTGTCTACACAGAATGCTGGAAGTATCAAGAAGAGACCGGTTAAGAAACGAAGACATCAGGAAAAAGTTGGTACAACATCAGTATTGAACTTCATCAAGAAACAACAAATTAAATGGTTTTGCCACATAAGCAGATTATCAACAAAAAATGTGCCTCAAAGAGCAATGCTACTCTGATACAATGGATACAAAGCAAAATGATGTCCACTCAAAAGGTGGACCTCAGAGATAACAGAGGCAATGAAAGACACTGTTTATGAAGCACACACAACAACCTGTTCTATAAATCTCTTCTTATCCTGATGCTGTGAGGAAAAGCAGGATTAGAGAAATAAAAGTTCTCTTCTTTTTTTTAAAGACTAATTATTGCAGTTATCTTTATTCACGAGTTACAATTTTGCATGCAGTTTCTTTATGCACGTAGTCTCAAGTGTTGTGAGGAGAACCACATTTCTGTTCTTGAACAAGATTATATATCTTAACTAGCTGAGGCGATATTTATGTCACATTGTATAGATAATATCTGTCTGTCTGGAAGTTAAATTTTCTACTGTTACTGCTGCCCTCCACTGACTGTGTTTACTGGGGCTGTTGTTGTATCTGACTCTGTTTCGGTATGAGTGGATGTTGTCTATAGAAGTTTCTAGCCTCCAGAGGTGTATGTGGATATACTGTACTGGGAATGCAAGTGTTTGTGGTAATGAGAGAGCAGATAGGCTTGCATCAACAGCATCGATTGTTTGGGGATTTAAAGATGGATAAGGGGGATGTTCTGTATTTTCACAACTGTCTATTAGATGAGTGCAATGATGTCAGTTTAGTAACCAATAACCAAATAACTTGTACTGTTACTATCTGTGTGTCTTGAAGTTAGATGACATATTTAAGAATATTACTTAATAATGCTAGTCTGTCATGCCTGGAAAAAGAAAAGGCAGTAACTTACCTAGAATCTTGCTGATATTTGAGTTGTGCATATCAGGGCAGGCCTTCAGTATTTTTCTTCTTTCTTCTCTGGCCCATACCATGAAAGCATTCATTGGTCTCTTGATATGAGGGCGACCTGGATCAGATTTTTCTCTCTGAGCTCTGATGATCTTAGCGCCAAACATTTTACCTAGAAGAAAGAATACAATGAACCTTGAATTTATCTTTAACACAACATTCTTGTGCTTCACCTACTCTTCCAACATGGTTCTTATGATTTTTGGTGATTCCTCAAACTGAAAATGTTGGTCAAAGAGACCCAATTTGAACCTCTAGAATGTTATTATGCGGAACATGATGGTCAAGTTATACTCTATTCTCAAAGAAGCCTTCTGAAATGCTTCCAACAATAACGGGACTGATGGAAGAAGTGTGTACAGTCTCAAGGAGAGTACTTTGAAAGTGATTAGGGTTTTAGATCGCCATGCAAGTGAGTGCCATTTCCCAGCCAAAAAGTTCAATACCTTTTGCAACAGAACTCACACATTCAACTATTATTTCATTACAAAGACTAATGGTGACCTAGGAAGGAACTTTGGTCCCAGATTGCAATGATACAAATCGATGCCGCTTGAGGTATAGTTGTAATTAAATCCCTTCACCCTTCTGACCCGGTATACTGACTCGCAGTATTTTTTCAGATAACTCAAAACCAGTCTACTAGCTAGTTTATTATCCATTGCAATATGAATGCCTCCAGATATTAAACATGTTAGGCAGTGAAAGCGTTAGTAATGCACTAATAAACATTTCAACACTTCCCAATAATTGCAAATAAACAACATTTCAACATGACCTTTCAACCAAATAAACAACATTTCAACATGACTTTTCAACCAAATAAACAACATTTCAATATGACCTTTCAACCAAATAAACAACATTTCAACATGACACATACAAACAGAAGTATAGATCTACAAGCCATTAAACTTACTCTGTAAATGTTGAACATAACTACTCTGGTTCTCTTCAGAGGAGGCAGACATGGGGGCTGATGACTCCTTACTACCTGGAAGCTGAGCCATGGGAGGCAGAGGGGGAGCAGGAGTGGAGGCATACATTTGAAAGTGGGGCGTAAGTCCAGGGAATACAGGACCGCTGACACTTGCTGCCATCTGGCGGGCTATCAACTCTTGAACATAACTGTCCTGTGAGTGGAGGTACATGAACTATTTCCAAAGAATAGAAAAAGAAATACAAATATTATAGGAAATTCTACTTATAATAGACCTAATACAACATTGGTAAATTTCTTTTTTTCTTCCTCTTCTTTGAGCCCCAAGGAATTATGAGTTCTCATTCTCTTCTTTTTGTTTTAAGAGTAAGGGAGAGTACCCAAGCTTTCTTGCAGATCCAGAAAATTCCAACAACTTCAGGCGTTTAGTGATACGTCTAGAGTTGCGGAAACTCCTACCCAGGTAGAGCATATTGGTGATTACTGCAGTACCCCTTCAGTTCTAGCGCAGTAGATGCTCTAGAAAGACCACTCATTGACCACACTTGATGATCTGTATGTAGTTATTGTCCAAATAGCTATTTACGTGATTGCACTAGAACAACCCCTAGTTGACCAATCTCTGTGACCTTTGTGTGATTTACGTCAGAGGGTGTACTGGGCAACCACCTGTTTGGACAGACGGAGTGTGTGTGTTCGCTCGGGGATCATTGTTCAGCCTCTTATTGTAGCAGACACTTGATCTAAGCCAGAGAGCAATTGCATACTGTGCAGTAGATTTCTTTAGACTAAATACTGAAGTTGGTGTGTTTCAGTAACAGTGCCAGTTGGTATTCTGGATCTATATCTTCTGCATGTCTGAATGATGCCTGTCGTTTGTTTTGTTACATACGGTATCACATGTCCGTTCACATTTTTCTTTTCACCATCTTTTGCCATATTTTCTTTGATCAGCTCCTTTTCTTCCTTCCCTCTGCTGTCCATCAAAGAGATTGAGAATATAATCCTGAGTAGTAGAGATGGAGATCAAATAATGTCAACACAAAATAAACATGTCAATGAATATATATATAAATGAAGACAAATTGGAGATAGTGAAAAGTTTTGAATATCTTGGTTCAATCTTAACAAACAATGGAGATGTGATGAAACTAAAGGAGAAAACATCATCGTACAAAACTTAGCAATTTAAATCTGTATGGAATGGAACAGACAGGGTAATACAAATCAGAATAATAAGTGCTTGCATATTCTTAGTACATGGAAAAATAAAAAATATATAAAAAGGTTGAATTCGAGAATGATAAAATCAGAGAAATATCTGGTCAACCAATAGTACTAACTGTTATAAGAAAGAGAAGATGGTGCTATGTTGGGCACATTCTAATTTGAAATGATCCTAGAATCACAAAGCATGTATTGATGTGAAAGGCAAAGGTTAAAGAAAGAAAAGATGCCCTAGGGAAACTCTGAATCAAATTTACTGAGAGAGGTGAGAAATATTGGACTCAATTTCATAGAAGAGATTGAACAAAGTGCAAGGATAGAGCGGTATGGAGAAATCACTTGCATGCCTTATTTGACTTATAACTGTAGGAGAGGAATACAATAATAATACTCCCAGTAGCAACATACGATTGCAAGACTTGGACATTTGGCAAATCAGATGACATACCTATACTTGCCTTTTGAATATAAATATTAACAAGCAGTTCTCCAAATTAAAAAAACACAAAAATAAACACATTTATCCAACAAAAACTCAGAATTGAAGAAAATTTGGGGATGAGAAATAAATTGAGGAAAGTTAAAAATTATGGATACATAATGAGAAATGAGTAGTTGGAAAAGAAAATTATGAAAGGAGACATTGTAGGAAAATAGATAATTGGAAGAACAAGACAAAGATAGATACAGGATGAGATGAATGACTTGAACATAACAGTAAACTGAAGCAGGTTATTTGAACTACAATAGAGAAAGATTTCTTTTGGATATTTGAACTACAATAGAGAAAGATTTCTAAGGGCTACTATAATATCATAGATCTGCACAGGATAAGCTACTGGAGTATACTTCTTCTTCACCCTTCAACCCTAGGGAAGCATAAGTCCGCAACCAAGACCATCCAACTCCTCCTATCCAAAGCCATCTTGTCCAGATTTCTCTACTCTCCCCACATTTTTCTGCATTCCTTCAACTCTTGTCTCCAGGTGTTCTTTGGTCTAGGACAAGCTACTGGAGTATAGTGAATATTGCTTACAGTAAAGGGAAGCAAGATATTTGATTTACAATAGAGAAAGATTTTAAGAGAAGGGTTACTATGGTAGAATAGTTCTTCTGTACAGGACAAGCTACAAGATTATACTAAAGATTATTTATATTACCTTTTCGGAGTCTGACGGAGAGGATGTTCCATTTAATCCAGGATGAGAGGATGCCAAGGCTGCCAATCCTCCAAGAGGGAAATTTGGTGATAATGATAAGAAGGGGTTGCCCACATATTGTGTTGGCAAAGCAAAGGGGTTGTGCCTCAAGGCTGCGAGCATAGGAACATCAGATACAGGAGTTGGACCTGGGGTAGATGTAGAAGGTGCAGGAGATGTGTTGTGGAGAGGAGATCGTTGGTGTGGAGGCATCAGGCTGGACTTTCCACCCTGCAAAGATGTTGGGATGGTGGTTACAGGACTGGCATTACTAGACACTGGTCTTTTACCATGGTTAGCATGGGCTGGGGGAGGGGTGTTTGCTTCACGTTTGATGCCTCTATGGTGGTCATCCTTGTCGTTTCGACCATGTGAGTTGTACCCTGAAGGATGGCGAGACTTGCCCTGTTGAGATAATAATAATGGTCATGAACTTAAGCTGAACTTGCAAGAAGAGCACATCACAAATGTTATAATCGTTATTTTTTAACATTCTGTTAGAACAACTGTGTAATTGTGCTTGGTAAATTACAACAAGACATTTGGTAAAATAAACCACGAAAATGCTAACAATAAAAATCTAATGTCATTAAGAACATACTGTCATCCATTGCATTTGATGATGACAACAACCTTTGACGTGTGTTGTTGAACTTATACGGTGAGTGTGGATGTGACTGTAGAGTCCAACACTGGTACACAATCCCTTACCACAGGATGTGGGGTACTGTGTGATCCGTCTTTTCACGCTGCTGGTTCTCACCGTGCCTCATCAGTACAAAGATTGTCAGCATTGTGAAGTCTGCATATGTTGTTACAGAGTTACATCTGGCGATCTTGTGCGATAGTTTCCCAGCATGTGGTGTCTATCGAATTATTTTTTAGAAACACCCTAAGAGTGTCGCTTACGCGTTTTATTCTTTTCACCTACCGATTGTCTGCCCATATAAAGCTCTAAAAAAACAAACTGTTTTGGAGTTTGGGATCTTGGCTCTCATGAGGACTTCGGCACCTGGAATTTTGTCCTGCCATTTTATTATATTAGTCTGCACGACAACTTTTGGGAAGTGGTTTATCATTCTTGCGTGTCTGCTATACACTATCCATGTCTCACTGGTATACAACAGCGTGGTGGGCAATATGGTCCGGTAAAACATATAAAGGATAACAACATATGATATACTGGCAATGAAAACAGCTATACTTTATTACGTTTGTATAAGAATACTGACAATAAACGGAACTTTCCAGAACTGCAGATAAGAAATCGAGTAGTCAAGGATGTCTGTGTTTTATCTTCTGATTTGTTCTCTTTCTACAGCGAAAAGAAATGAGATTTAATAAAGGAGATGTTTGTAATAGTAGTAGTACATAGATAACTATCTTGAATATACTATCGACACTGTCTTCAAAGTCAGAAATGAGATAGATCTTCAGGAACAAATGAAGATGGCCGACTGCTACAAACAGTAAAGCAAATGTAAAAGTTTGAAAATAAAGGAACGGAAGTAATGGTCATATCCCAAAAAATCCACCAAAATAAACCACCAAAGTATCTGGGATTTTGCAGATGGTAATTCAATAGAATACTTTTGTGGACAGATTATAAATACTCGTATTGAATATGGACATAAAGCAATAATGAAAACGTCACTGAGTGTTAAAAACATTCATTGATACTATGAAGATCAAATTTCTTAGATGTTACCTGTTTGATTGCAAAGCAACGCCATAACAAATAAAACAAATATGAGAATATTTGTTTACTAGGAATAAAAGAAAACAACGTAGTTTTAAATCTGTCTAATATGGAGCGCTGGAGCTATCTACAAATGAAACATGAACGCCTGTTCAACATTCATATAAAACATTGCAGAGAAATGTTGGAAGAACTTTCAATAACTGATGCTTTCAGAACAGCTAATGTCTGAAGATGAGCAAACAAAGTTTGAAAGAACTTCATATTCCCTATTATCTAGTTAACTGGAATCAATATGACTAATATATCGAAACTTCAGGTATATATTCTTCTTAGAAGTTTTCCTTTGAGTCTTCTTAACATACTTCTATTTTCTTGGTAGACTGGTAAGTGCTTAGTAATCTCCAACTTAGACTGAAAGTGATGCACGCTGATGACTATAGTATAAGTATAGACTGAAAGGTATGCACACTAATGACTAAGGTATAGACTGAAAGGTATGCACACTAATGACTAAGGTATAGACTGAAAGGTATGCACATTAATGACTAAGGTATAGACTGAAAGGTATGCACACTAATGACTATAGTATAGACTTAAAAGTATGTACGATGATAACTACAGTATAGACTGACTGATGACAGAGTTGTGTGGAAAGCCAAATTACGGAAGGGCGCAGAGTCTTTGAGAAGAGACTTATGTATGAGCTGAACGACAAGAAGGAAAAGCGAAAACTCAGAAGTTGTCACAGTAAAACACTTGCCTATTGACCGTCTGTAAAGATGAAAAGGGCCATATATATAGACTGAAAAGTGTACAGGTTGAAGACTATACTATAGTAACGATGTAGTGATATCAAGACATTCTCGCAATGATAAAATAATGTACTATGAATTTTCAGAAGAAAAAATATAGTTTGAATAATCAAAGAAAGAATGAATGACAACAGACCTCTGACTTTGGCTTAGACAAGTTCAGTGGTCCGTCTTGGTCGGAAGTAATACGGGGAGAAGAATACTTGTTGTTGATGGGTGGGTATATATTGCCATCTCCAGCTGAACAACCACCACTCCATCTAGTAGGTGGGCTAGAACCGCTGGTTATATTGGGGCTAGTCTGTCTCATATCTGTCAGCAATGATGCAGTACTGCAAAGATAAAGGGACATAAAATAACAATTAATATATATACAGACACATTTATTTGTCTATTACATTGTGTATTGTAACTAGAGCCAAGGGAAGACCAAAAAAAGATGGATTGACAATATCAAGACCACACTAAATAAACACGGATATAACACAACAATGGCGACTCGTCTAGTCCTGAAAAGCAAATTAAATCCCCACCCCTACGCTTAACGGCAAGAGTGGACAACCAATTCCATCATCCACCTATCCACCTGGGAAAAACAATAGATAGACAGAATAGATTGCGTATCCTCTCTCTCTTTCTCTCTCTCTCTTCTACACACACACATGTGACTCCTTTTGCGCATAGTTACGCATTGAAATGTAAAATGATGCATTATATCACTCAAGTCATTCAACATCTTTTTCTACCTTCCTCGATCTCTTCGTCCATGTATTTTATCAGCTCTTTAGCAAAACTTTTTCTACCTTCCTCGATCTCTTCGTCCATGTATTTTACCAGCTCTTTAGCAAAACTTTTTCTACCTTCCTCGATCTCTTCGTCCATGTATTTTATCAGCTCTTGGCAAAACGTTTTCTACCTTCCTCGATCTCTTCGTCCATGTATTTTACCAGCTCTTTAGCAAAACGTTTTCTACCTTCCTCGATCTCTTCGTCCATGTATTTTACCAGCTCTTTAACAAAACTTTTTCTACCTTCCTCGATCTCTTCGTCCATGTATTTTACCAGCTCTTTAACAAAACTTTTTCTACCTTCCTCGATCTCTTCGTCCATGTATTTTACCAGCTCTTTAACAAAACTTTTTCTACCTTCCTCGATCTCTTCGTCCATGTATTTTATAAGCTCTTTGGCAAAACTTTTTCTACCTTCCTCGATCTCTTCGTCCATGTATTTTATAAGCTCTTTAGCAAAACTTTTTCTACCTTCCTCGATCTCTTCGTCCATGTATTTTATCAGCTCTTTAACAAAACTTTTTCTACCTTCCTCGATCTCTTCGTCCATGTATTTTACCAGCTCTTTAACAAAACTTTTTCTACCTTCCTCGATCTCTTCGTCCATGTATTTTACCAGCTCTTTAACAAAACTTTTTCTACCTTCCTCGATCTCTTCGTCCATGTATTTTATAAGCTCTTTGGCAAAACTTTTCTACCTTCCTCGATCTCTTCGTCCATGAATTTTATAAGCTCTTTAGCAAAACTTTTTCTACCTTCCTCGATCTCTTCGTCCATGTATTTTATCAGCTCTTTAGCAAAACTTTTTCTACCTTCCTCGATCTCTTCGTCCATGTATTTTACCAGCTCTTTAACAAAACTTTTTCTACCTTCCTCGATCTCTTCGTCCATGTATTTTATCAGCTCTTTAGCAAAACTTTTTCTACCTTCCTCGATCTCTTCGTCCATGTATTTTATCAGCTCTTTAACAAAAGTGCGAAACCTCCTCTTTGAATTAAGTGTCAGAAGAAGATTTAGTGCTTTGTTCGTATTCTCTCGATCCTGTTTCGTTGTGTACACGCCTCTTTTAAAATATCACCATTGATCTTTTCCGTTGTCCATAAGATTGTCAGCATTTTCTTTAAACCAAACCTTTGTATAGCACATATAAATCTTTATTTACACGATTTATAAATCAGCCTCACTAATGTATATGTTCTAAATCTACATAATATCTATAGCTATCTATATATTTTACGCTCCTCGTTTGACTCATAAGGCTTCCAAAGTAGATTTTCATTGTTGCCTTTCTGCCACCTTTCTATTAATTCTCTCCCACGTCATACCATAATCTTTCAACTCTTTCCATCATTTTTCTCTACGTTTTCCTTAGGCGTTCTGGCTTTCTTTTCTCACCATCCTTCGGAGAGTTGCACTAGCAAATGTCACTAATGGCATACATGTAAAATCCACCTCCGCCTTTATCTTTTAATGATAGTCTCCTCCAGTGAAGCACAGTTTGTTAAGTTTTAAAAGTTCCTTATTTCATATTGCATTTGACGAGAAAATTTGCAGGACCCTTCTTGAGCATTTATTTTGAAATGTCTCCAGCTTGTTGTATATGATGTTGTGTGCCATTTTCCCGCACTCGCTACTGTATAATAATACTCTCAGGACACTGCTTCTATATATTTTAAGTTTTATATTAAGATTTCATCCTTTAGCGTTCCAGATTTTTGTTGAGCATGGCGAAATTGTATATGTATACTCGTTATTTTCCATTTGGATAACATTTCTGCTCAGTAGAAACTAGCCAAGAAAGAAAAATACATTTGAACTAACGAAAATAAAATAAAACGGTATTACAAGCGAGGGACTACAATATAAATAGAATCATCAGATAAAGTGAAGTAATTTTATAAATAGAATCATCAGATAAAGTGAAGTAATTTTATAAATAGAATCATCAGATAAAGTGAAGTAATTTATAAATAGAATCATCAGATAAAGTGAAGTAATTTTATAAATAGAATCATCAGATAAAGTGAAGTAATTTATAAATAGAATCATCAGATAAAGTGAAGTAATTTTATAAATAGAATCATCAGATAAAGTGAAGTAATTTATAAATAGAATCATCAGATAAAGTGAAGTAATTTTATAAATAGAATCATCAGATAAAGTGAAGTAATTTTATAAATAGAATCATCAGATAAAGTGAAGTAATTTATAAATAGAATCATCAGATAAAGTGAAGTAATTTTATAAATAGAATCATCAGATAAAGTGAAGTAATTTATAAATAGAATCATCAGATAAAGTGACGTAATTTTATAAATAGAATCATCAGATAAAGTGAAGTAATTTTATAAATAGAATCATCAGATAAAGTGAAGTAATTTATAAATAGAATCATCAGATAAAGTGAAGTAATTTTATAAATAGAATCATCAGATAAAGTGACGTAATTTTATAAATAGAATCATCAGATAAAGTGAAGTAATTTTATAAATAGAATCATCAGATAAAGTGAAGTAATTTTATAAATAGAATTATCAGATAAAGTGAAGTAATTTTATAAATAGAATCATCAGATAAAGTGAAGTAATTTTAAAAATAGAATCATCAGATAAAGTGAAGTAATTTTATAAACAAAATCATCAGATAAAGTGAAGTAATTTTATAAATAGAATCATCAGATAAAGTGAAGTAATTTTATAAATAGAATCATCAGATAAAGTGAAGTAATTTTATAAATAGAATCATCAGATAAAGTGAAGTAATTTTATAACGTAAATGGAAACATCCAGCAGAATACATTTCTAAAGAGAATTACAATTTCTTCTTCTTCTGCGTTCTCACTAGATTGGGATTTCGGATTCTCTAATAAAGGCAGCCATCTGCCTCAGATTATCAGCCACGCCATACAGTTTGTCTTGGACGCTAGTGTAAGTGGGCGACCTCTTTCTTCTAAGTCTGCACACTGAGGGCAGTTCTGTAGGATATAATTCCTATGATTTCTGCTTCCCCGTTTGTGCCGACTTCTTCCAGCAGTAAGTTTTGGCCACCCTCATGATGGTAGGTCTGACATTCTTACTGCGTGGCTAAATCTCCGAGGCAGATTGGCGACTGTAGAATCCGTTATCCCATTCCTCATTGTGAGAGGTCGTTGCACCATGTTATGCGCCTTATGGCCTGGTGCATCCGTTTTCTGCAAGCATTTGTTTCGGGTTAGCATTCCCTAGCGGACACATGCATCCGATTTCAGTCCGACATAACCTCCTTAGTCGCCTCTTACGACATGCGTGGCAGGTAACAGTGGTTCTATTCTTTACACCCCAAATTTGGGCCCGGTAAGCACTCGGGCGGAATGACACTTTAAAGTAAAGTAACTTGAATAAGAGAGACATAATATGAAATAAACAATTGTATAAAGGTTAATAGTAATAAAAAAATAGGTAATTTTTTATCAAGTTAATCGTATATATGTGAATCATGGAGATTTAACAAAGCAGTGGGAAAATATATATGCAGTTTTTAAATTTAAGTGTTACAGAAGAGCCATCCGTATGCACTCAACAGAGAAAAGAACAAATAGATCGATGCAGAAATAACTCAAAATCAAAGAAAACTGGCTGATGATACAAATAAAAATGTGAAAAATTAGAGTATATTGGACTTACAAACAAAAAGACATTAAGTGTTGGAGAAAACAATTATGGAAGGAGGTATACCGACAAAGAGAAAAAGAAGAAGAATACAGAGAAGATGGATTCAGAATGTTACTGATGAATTGAGCATACGGCTGCAGAGGCGGGACATCTGGCCTATGAGAGGGAGAGAGAAATTCCGAAAGACTGTTAAAGTGACAAAGTTCATGACAAACTATTTGATGATGATTATAACAGGAAATATTTTATCCAGGTTATCATAACACAAAACTGTTGAATCATAATATTTTATCCAGGTTATCATAACACAAAACTGCTGAATCATAAAATGTGTAATTTTATAATGGAATCGTAAAATAAAATAGGCACTTTTATAAAGATAATCATGACACAGCATATGTAATTTTTAACGTCAATCATTACACGACATATGTAATTTTTAACGTTAATCATTACACGACATATGTAATTTTTAACGTCAATCATTACACGACATATGTAATTTTTAACGTCAATCATTACACGACATATGCAATTTTAACGTTAATCATGACACAAAATTTTAACTTTGTAAAGAGAATCATAAAATGTGTAAATTTGATCATGAAAATAACAAAAATTACGCCCTTTGATCAGAGCCGGATTAGCATAGTAGCAGAAGTAGCAAATGCTACGGGCCCCGCGCTTTGGGGTGGGGCCCCGCCTCTGGAGCTAAGTTGTCACTAGTCATAAACAAGGAACCAAGTTTGGGAGGTGGGTAATAATTCCCCCTTTCATTTTTTTATTGAGGTTAGGGCCAAGGTCATGTTTACTCAATTTCGGACTTAATTTGGCGGTCACACTGAGCTCATTAACAACGTAACAGTTTTTATTTTTTTGTATAGGAGTGTCTCTTGTGTGCACACGCTTCTAATAAACGAAAACTTGAAAGCTTGAACAAAAGAACAATTAAATTTGACTCATAACCCAGTTCAAGTCTCTGTTCGTTCAGTAGTTTTTGCGCGCGAAACTTAGTTTAAAATAAATGCAAGTGGGCGTATGAAATATTGTTCTAAGACATGAGCAGATCTGGGCACTCCTAAATAAATTTCATGCCATTCACGTTTTTTGTGAGTAACTGTTTTGCACTCGACTAGATGTCCCAGAAATAATGCGAGGGAGGGCCAAATGATTAAACAGAAAACTTGGACACACTTGAAGGAGCCGCAACAAGAAGCCGCAGCACAGAGCTGCATAATTTTACAGAGAAGCACACATTTTATGGAACGGAATTCTAGAACGCTTGCAAGCGTCTAGCGCTTCATTACAGTCACCTGATCAAGACCTTAACACGGGATATGCTCTTTATGAATCGTTACACGGGTACGTTCAAGCAATGCGGCCTACATTTTCAGATATTGAGGCCAAAGCCAAAATCCTGACTCACTGTCAAGAATATCAGCAACAAACTTCACGACGCAAGCGAAATACTAAGTACGACGATTTTAGTGGCTCTACTACGCTCGATGAAGTTGTAGAAAATCAAACACCCAAACAAAAATTTGAAAGTCAGGTGTTTATTGTCTTAATTGATAATGTACTCTCTGCCTTAGCTAAACGCATGGAAGCGTACCATAGAGTGACTGATGTATTTGGAACATTTCGGCAGTTAAAATCTCTTACAGCAGAAGAGATCTTGAAAAGAACTCCAAATATTGTCAGCTCTTACCAAGAGGATTTGGAAGAAAGCCTAGGCGACGAACTTGTGCAGTTCGCTGAACTTCTTAAAACTAATGTAGCTGCTGCTATTAGCAACGAAAAGAATGAGGCCCTTGAACTGCAATTTTATAAACTTATAATGGAAAATTCATTAGAGTCGTGTTTCCCAAATGTAGAAATAGTCTTACGAATTTACTTTTCTTTAATGATTACTAACTGCAGCGGAGAACGTTCTTTTCAACATTAAAGCGTATAAAAGTGAGTTAAGAAACATGATGGGACAAGATCGTCTAAATAACCTCACCTTAATGAACATTGAATGTAATTTACTTAGAGAAATTGATTTGTCTAGTATTATCTCTAAATTTGCTCACATTAAATCGAGACAAGTTTGTTTGTAAAATTTATGTTTTATTATTTATTATCATACAAAACTTAAGGCCCCGCGCTAAAATTTGCTACGGGCCCCGCGCTGGTCTAATCCGGCTCTGCCTTTGATAAGTTTAATCACGACACAAGAAAGGTAATTATATATCATGAGAATCATAGCTTAAAGTAAGAGAATGAATAAAGAGAATTATAACACAAGATAAAGTAATGTTACAAACTACAACATTTGAAACGATCCTTGTTTAATGTTTATATATTTATTTGTTGGAAGTAGTAATATTGAAACTCTCACTGTTAATAGTAGTAGTATTACAAACCCAATGTAGTTTAGGAAGCGGCTAAAATTGATTTTGTCACCAGGTAACGTTTACCTGTGGTCATACAGGACAAAAACTGCAAGGCAAACTATATGATTTCAACGTGGACTACAGTATTACATCAATCTATCAAGTGCCGTGCCGGTTGGTGTAGGCGTTCATGTCTCTTCACATCTGTCTGTCTCTGGTAAAATCCATCAACTCCGTCACCGAACCATTGCCGAACTACGATTTCAAGCCGTCTGGAATTTTGTCCCTTTACAGTATTAGATAAGGAAGGAATAAATCAAAATATGTAATATTTCCTTTCTTATATAATACCGTAATTTACTTGTCCATGTTGAACCCGCCCATTTATCCAGTATTACCGCAGCCTCCCCACGATTTTCTCCAGATCTGATCTGATCCGGCCTGACCACCTCAGATCTGTAGGTTTACGTACATCGAAACACTAAATGTAAGAGTTATTTATCTTAAGAACGATGTATCAGTTATATGAGGACTATCATCATAACACTCCGGACACGTCCATAGGTGCTCCGATCTCCACCTCAACAAATCCAGCATCGGCCCAACACGCCAGTTCGAATCTCTTTGCAAATTTGCCATGTCGTTCCTTTCGCGCTGCACCAATATTGACATCCATCTCTCTCAATCAAATATATGTTGATTTTAAAGTTAACTCTTACCTGTAAGACACATATGGGAATACTGTGGAGCCCAAATGTGGAGATTCGCTGTTACGTTTTCTACTACTGCTACTTGTTGTCAAACAGTTGCTGCTGCTGCCGTCGGTGCTATGGTGATCGTGGGTCTTTGAATCTCTGTATTGTTGAACTGAATGAAGAAAAATTATAAATGATAAATATAATTTGCGTAATATTGACAAATAAATAGATACACAAATTAGTTAATTTTCGTTGTGTCATGTGTCATAGGAATCTTCAACAATACTTGAGTTGAATAATCAGTTTTAGTTTGGAATATCTTCATTGTATTCCGTACATGACTAGACGTGCTACGATCTTCATTGTATTCCGTACATGACTAGACGTGCTACGATCTTCATTGTATTCCGTACATGACTAGACGTGATACGATCTTCATTGTATTCCGTACATGACTATACGTGCTACGATCTTCATTGTATTCCGTACATGACTATACATGATACGATC
The DNA here is from genome assembly GCA_020796225.1 of Arion vulgaris. NCBI lineage: Eukaryota > Metazoa > Mollusca > Gastropoda > Stylommatophora > Arionidae > Arion > Arion vulgaris. The sequence continues at coordinate 16,272,884 of CM036761.1, forward strand.
TTCATTGTATTCCGTACATGACTATACGTGCTACGATCTTCATTGTATTCCGTACATGACTATACGTGATACGATCTTCATTTAAATAGCTCCAACAGCGTCCAGCGACTAACTGTACCAGTTCGATGTTGATTGATGAGCATACTTATATAGCCGTTCAGAAAGCAATGATAAACTACTGAACGTATAAGTGGTGCCTAAAAAATAAACGACTCATTTACTGTGGTTGATGACTTCGTCCTGTAAAGGATATGTCACGATTTTCATTTTTCGCTCATATACCTGCTGTACGTGTTCCCCATTTCTCGACTACTCCAATCTTCAATCCAACACTCTTGTAGTCTAGGTGTACTACTTCAATCTTCAATCCAACACTCATGTAGTCTAGGTGTATTACTCCAATCTTCAATCCAACACTCTTGTAGTTTAACTGTTGACGTAGACTGGTTTAGATGATAGTCATCTATGGAAAGTACTATATAACACAATATTTATCAGCACCCTCCCCCCTAGTGCTACCAATGCCAGACACAAACGATGATAGAAGAAGAGACAAGAAAATTACAATGAAAGAAATTAGATTATTAAGAAGATTATCAATGATTATCAATGTATCAAGAAGAGAGAAAATTTAGAAATATTACAGTCGGATTCAATCAGTCACACTCTACGAGAACGTTCAGAATGTTAGCTCTATCTATTGGCGGACCCACGACCTGATGGCAGAGCATGACACTCCTCAGTATTTGATGTCATAACGTGCAGCTAATTTTTCATTGTAATTAGCTTCGGAAAAACCAAACACATATTTTATTAACCTTATACAGCACCTATTTAGTCTACATACATTTTACAAAACAAGCTAAAGAAGACTAATGTTATATTCTATAAACGTAGTATTGTAGCTAAATGTGCCGAAAAATAAATAGTTTGTGTCTAATCTGTGTTTTGGTAATTTTCTGAAAACCAAAATATTTGTCCCCTATCTATTTATTAATTCATATTAACTGGCTCCGTTGCTTCCCATTGGGTTTTAAGAACTCATTTTCTCTTCATTTTTCTCATACATTTCCTCGTTATTTTTTAATCTTCCTTCCTCCTTTATTCTTGTGTTATCCAAGTGATTGTTGTTCTCTCAGGTATGTCATGGTTGATTCTTGTATCATACTATCTTGTTGACGGTTTTGAGATATATATATAGATATTTACGACAAATAAAATTATGCAAACAAGATCAAATCATTAATTTCTAGATATGTATCTAGTCTAGAAAATGGTTATCGGGAACCCAGGTTGGTGCCATGTTATTCGTGCACTATTGCTGAGTGGAATTTTCTATGTATAAAATTGATGGAAGCCAATATAATTATTCACAGAAGTGCAATGTCGATATTCCTATTAATAAATTAATAAATAATGATAACACTTGAATAATATTATTTTTATTTGGTTTTAAAGTAAACTCTTCCAGTTTCATATATGTGAAAGAAAGTAAGTGTTTCTAAACCATAAATCAAAGACACTTGTAAGATATTGTAAGTACTGAACAGATGGAAGAGAGCATTCTATCGTCGATTACATTTGAAAGCTGCGATAAATGATAAAACTTGCGAACGCATTAAAATGAATTTGAAAAATGGGACATAACCTGACACACTTCAGTGACTGGAAGAATAATCATTGTTACTGCCCCTAGTATAGACTTGTTCGATAAAATCTCACACATATAACTTAGTATAGAGAATTTATTGTACAATGTATACTCAACAAAATGGTAGAGAATGGAAGGTATATTTATTTTACTTTGCTGTGTTCAGAGTTTCTTTCTTGAAACGCCTTGATTGAATTACATTGAGACACATGAAGTGGTTTGGCCACTTAATAAGAATGCGTCCCACCTCCACAGTATACAGAATCTTCTACAACAGAACATCAGGAAAGAAGGCGAGAGGAAGAAAAAGATGGTTAGATGGCATAAAAGAATCCTGTCAAAGAGCAAAAATAACAATCACCCACGCCACCAGAACAGCGTAAGAGAAAAACATAAAACCATGACACTGTCAACAACTCGGTAGCAGTGTAACGACAACAGAAGAAGTAGAAGAGTTTCCCAAATCCGCGATCTTCATCGATACAACTATAACAATCGTACTTCTATATTGTTGTAACTTACATGCTAATAACTGTGTTCTACATACATTTCTTTCTCTTCTCTTTCTCTCTCTTTCTCTCTCTTTCTCTCTCTCTCTCTCTCTCTCTCAGTCGCAAACATCCATTTAACCAGATTTAGATTTTAAGATAGAAATCAGTTTTATTGTTGTGGCAGCGCACGCAGATATAACATGGTATGGACGGTCTGATAATCTTGCTTGTATGTCTGTTATAGAAAAGGGAGATATGGCGTGTAAACGATTCAGAATAGGACGCAATAACAACTGTAAGTGGACGATTCAGGAATGAGTGACTTGCAACAATAACAACCAACTGTAAGACTGGTAACGATTCAAGGAATGAGGGTGAACTTGCAACAATAACCAACTGTAAGTGGTCTCTGTAGCGTAGACGTTAGTTTATCGTCTCCCGTGCATAAAGTACCAGGTTCGCTCCTCGTGAGTTATCTGGATATTTTCCAGAGATCCCTGATCTCAGTGTAGGTGAGATTGAGTTCCTAGTCCTATCGGAGACAGACGATTAAACGTAGGTCTTGTGTTCAATTTGAACACGTAAAAGAACCATTGACAGTTCAAAATCGAAAATAACAAGCTGGAAATCCGCTACCCGGTCAAAATAAAATTCCTACAAAAATATCTTCACCATCTTGAAAATTACATCGGGGAACCCCGCCAGTGCTACGGAGTTCGTGCACTGCAGATGAAATCGTCATGTGTAAGAAAGCGATCGGAGTACACATGGTTACTCACCGAAGTGCAATGATGATGTTCCAATCAATCAATCAATCAATCAATCAATCAACTGTCAGAATATTAAAGCAAATGGATCGCAGGAATACAAGATGCTCAATATTGAAAAATAAAGAAAAATAGTAAACCAATGTAGAATTATTATTGTTAGTCTACACATACATATACACACTGAGGGACATACTAAGGAAGACATTGATACACACTGAGGGACATACTAAGGAAGACATTGATACAGTGAGGACATACTAAGGAAGACATATATACACAGTGAGGGACATACTAAGGAAGACATAGATACACAGTGAGGGACATACTAAGGAAGACATTGATACACAGTGAGGGACATACTAAGGAAGACATCGACACACTGAGGGACATACTAAGGAAGACATTGATACACAGTGAGGGACATACTAAGGAAGACATCGACACACTGAGGGACATACTAAGGAAGACATCGACACACTGAGGGACATACTAAGGAAGACATTGATACACACTGAGGGACATACTAAGGAAGATATTGATACACTGAGGGACATACTAAGGAAGATATCGACATACTGAGGGACATACTAAGGAAGACAAACACTTATAGACTAGTTGTATCGATATGCGATGATGATCATCTGTCGACTAACAAAACTAACAAGACGTTTATAATTTAACCCATTAGCTCCTCTGAGACGATATACAGGCTTGCATTGATTTAAAATGACCCAAAACCAGTATACATTTCAATATAACTTGTCCAGGGTAAACACAATTATACGAGTCAAAGGTTAAGTTAAAGTCCATACCGGCTAGGCTAATATCAATTTAGATAGTTAATTTCTTCTTTTACTTTTCGAACGTTCCTTATCGGCCACTTGTTAACCACTCTTTATGATCTCTATGTAATCTGAGCCTAAGAGCGATTGTTATGCACCTACAAGTAGGCCAGCACATCCGATTTCAGCGATGCATTTTATTTACTAGGTAGCTTTCCTAGGCCTCTACCTCATTCGCCTTTACGACATGCCCGTAGGTTGCAGTGTTACTATTCTTTGCTCCCCTTGCGAGCTCCGACAACACGCGGGCGAGACAGTAAATTTAAAGAGGAATAAAACAAGAACATAACAGTTGATTTTATTTGGTTGAACAATTTATTTCAAGCCGTGACGACGTCGACGACGACTTGGTAATGGAAGAATGTGACAGAAATCTAACTGGCAACAAGTAAAATTGAGTCACCTCTGTTATTTATTTAAATTTGAAAGAACTATTGAGAAAACTAAATTCAAACAGTCTTCACAAAAGAGTCCTGCCCGTTGTCTGTGTCTTCATACGCTAACTTAAGGCACACCCGCTCTGTAAAGTCTGCTATAGTTCTCGTTTGTCTGTCTGAATCTATTTGCACAGACCGACGTCACTGTTCTTTCCGATGTAAAACCACAATCTTTTCTTTCTTGAAAAGCCGACCGCCTTTATTCTTTTATTCATGGTTAAACAATTAGACGGTGCAGCATTTCGATGTGTGCCCACAGTCAAACACCCGGCTTTTGTCCTACCCACTAAGCAAAAACCATTGTGACATCTATTATGTTGCCTGTCATTGATTCAGCTATATAGGGAATTCCACTACATCGCCTACGCTTCACACTTTGTGTCTTTATAATGTCAATGTTCACTGTAGCTGAGATTTTGTTTAATGTGCTCTGATAAGCCAGAACAAAATATTTTCTCACCAGGTGTCCTCATTTGAAATCTTCAAGCGTTACATATTTAGCTTTTAATATTATTTTTTATTATAAAATATATTGTTGGAATATTAACAAAAGATTTCAATATCTTTGCATTATAATATCATATTGTATCTACCTACCTTGTTGTTCACTTTGGAAGATGGATAACAGCAAAGAGATTTCCGTTCAGAATATATGTATCCGGTGAGTAGTAGTTGCTACAAGCAAGTGCCTGGCTGTGGCGTTAATGTGAGCGGGTTTGATGGTATGATGAACAAACGGGAGAGAAGGGCGGTTTTGATGTTCTGCCTCTGCTTTGACACTTACTGTTTCTCCATATATTAGTGGCTCGCTCAAAGACTACCGCGCTACAGCGAATAGGAATGTACGTCTTGGTTCAGGAGTGGTACAACGTTCAATGGTAACTTAGTCTTATACAGAACACTAACGGTGCACAATCACTGAAACAGGGGAACAACAACAGCAAATTAAACGTCCGTGCAACTACGCATATACACCAGTCCAAGAATTGACTAGAAGTTATCATTACGTTCAAGAACTAAGTACTATCGCTAACCTACTCAATTCAAGTATTCAGCAAATTATAATCAATTAAAATATGTATATGGGGATTCTAACGTAATAGGATTGACAAGGGCGGGGAGAATGCTACACTTGTCCTGGTTTTCCCATTAAGCGCTCAGTGGTATCATTCTATCTCTATCTCTATCTCTCTCTCTCTCTCTATATATATATATATATATATATATATATATCTTGCTCTCTCTCATTTTCTCTCTCTCATAAGCACACTTACATTCCCGCCCTAATGCATACACAAACATGCGTACTAACACATATACAATATTAGTTCTGAAGTTGACTGACTGATTGACGGACTGATTGATTGACTGACTGATTGATTGACTGATTGATAGGGCTATATTAGTTGTACTTTGGTAAACAAATATTCATACTACTATATCTTTCTTACACGATAAGTTTGCAGCGGCAGTGCACGAACTACGTAACACTGGCGAATGACCTCGATCTCATTTTGAAGATGTTGAAATATTTTGTAAAAACATGTAAGTACGTTTTTTGCCAATCAAATAGTTTGACTGCAGTCTCATTTATTTTGTACATATTTTGTAGCAACTTTTATTTTAATATTTGGCATGAATTTTGCATGGACAGCACTATTTGCAATTTTCATTATTAATGATTTTCAACTGCTCACATTCCTTTACGTCTTCTTGTGACACTATACTTGTGTCTTCATTGTGAACACTATACTTGTGTCTTCATTGTGAACACTATGCATACGTCTTCATTGTGAACACTAGACAAACGTCTTACCACCGTCTCCGATAGACGTAGAATCATTGTGATCATGGATCACATGGAAACATCCCGATTCCTCTACGTGCTAAACGAAATGAGTATCTTTCGATCTAGAGGCGAGCACCTTACATCTAAACTACAAAGACGCTATCAGAGTTCTGCAGATCGCTTGTTCCATGAGTTGGTTCGTGTGTGTTATGAGGGATGAATGGATGAATGGATGAATGGATGGATGGATGAATGGATGAATGAATGAATGAATGAATGGATGAATTGATGAATGAATGAATGGATGAATGGATGAATGGATGAATGGATGGGTGAATGGATGAATGAATGGATGAATGGAGGGATAATGGATGAATGGATGGATGAATGGATGGATGGATAGATTATCATCATCATCAAGTAGCTTGTCCCTTCCAGAACTTGGCTCCCATGACAGCAGTCCTGATAAACTCTCTATTCTGTGCTAGTTGGCCGGCATCAGCAGCAGTCATTCTCAGATTGTCAATGACATTCTGCACCCATCGTCTTCTAGGTCTTCCTCTCATTCTTCTTCCAGGCACCATTCCCACCAAAATTATCTTCTCTAGGCATTCATGTCGTTTGATGTGTCCGAAATGTTTCCTTGATGGATAGATATACAGATATTGGTTATTGACCTGACGTCACAGCACTCTGGACAGACCCATGGGTGCTCTATCTCCACCAACAGATGTCACGGGGTATGCGTACTGATGGTTCCTGTGGCTAGCTGGTTACTCACTCCTCTCTCTCTCTCTTCCCCTCAAGCATCCAGCTCTACATGTAGAATAAGTAATTTCAAATTCCTAAATACTGGATAATTCAATCAATTTATATATAAATATATATATATATATCATATATATATATATATATTGAGAAAAGAGAGAAAAAAACATAGCAAACGCAGATGAAATGAGAACCAACTCGATCGTAGTATTGTCAAGAAGTGAGCAAATTTCAAATATAAAAGTGAATCATTCTTCACTTACAAGACACAAGACACATAGACTATCAGACCGATTTAGATCAAGTAGATGATGGAACTGTCAACTTTTCTGTGTAAATATGACAAGGTAATACTAATAAACAAAAGAGAAGAAGACAGGCAGGACAGACATGAAAATACTACAAATCAGCAGGTTATAGAAGTATTCGGACCATTTAGAAATTATTTGAGAAATTGTATACATGAAAAATAGAGCAGGTGTGCGTATTTAGCAGCAGTAATGTCAGTGCTAAAATCTGGGTATATGTATCAATACTCGTAATAATAATAATACTTCTCGTACCGTTATACGTTACATAGGGCTTACAAGCAATTTCTCCATACCGCTCTATCCTGGGCAACTCGCTCAATCTCCATGGAACTGAGACCGATATTTCTTGAGTCACTCAGTACAGTTTGGTCTCCTTAGGTCGTCCTCTCTTTCTTGAACCCTTTGCATCCCACTTCAATGCCTGCTTTGATATTCTTTGATTATTTCTTCTCACGGTGTGTCCAACATATTTCAATGACTGACTATATATATATATATTGTTTGATGTTTCTGAAAATATAATTATGCGTTTGTTCTTTCACATATTTCTTTTATGTTTTTTTTTTAACCGCCAGACAATCTTGTAATGTTTTTATACTGATCTAAGATTGTTCTTTGAATCTTACAATCTTGTAGGATGTTCCTATATAGATAAGATGTATGGGCGCCTTCCTATATAGATAAGATGTATGGGCGCCTTCCTATATAGATAAGATGTATGGGCGCCTTCCTATATAGATAAGATGTATGGGCACCTGTAGTTTAAGCGGTAGTGAACTGGTTCGCAACCCAAGCGTGCCTGGTTCAAACTCCACTGCAGGCAGTTTTGAAACAAATTCGTTCACGTCGATTGTTACGAAAGATAAAAATGAACCTCAGAGTTCATAAATCAATGGTAAACTACTGAACGTACAAGTGGTGCCTAGAAAATCAACGACTCGTTTACTGATGTTGATGGATACTTCATGTAAATAACATGTCACAATGTTCATTGTGATAGATGAGAATCTGGTATTAAGTTGTGATATGTATCACAAACATGCATTAAGCTTGCCACAGCTTAAAGATGCTTTCATTCCCTACAAACAAGCAAACACAAAAAAATACAAACATTGTATATTATAAACAGTAGATTTGTCTTTTGTTAGATTTCCTCATTCAGACACAGAACAAAAGTATAATGAGTACAAGGCAAGAGGAAGACCACGCAAAAGATGGAGCGACGGCATCAAGAACAGCATTACGAACATGAATATCAGTTACAAAGTGCCTTAAAAAAGCACACACAAGATCGCTACGTTTCACCCCCAACACTTCCATAAAGAAGTAAATGGTGGAAGAAGAAGAAGAAGAAGACACAGATAAAGCTATATAGTTCTTCCGGAAGGTAACGGTGCACTGTGGGATGGAATATATATATTTATACTTGGAGAATCGTGAACGGTGTTCTAAAAGTATTGTCTCCAAACTGAAACATTACATTTGGTTTAAGGATTCCTTAGTTCTGTGAGCACATCACACAATGACATCTTCATGCAGACTAACAAACTCTGTCCACGATTTACCAGTGTTCAGAAATTGTAGTAAATGTATTTATAAAAGTAAACAAGCGAGTGCTTGGAGATAATTCAGTGAAACTTTTCTTCTGCTGTATGTATATGAGATCCTACTTTGCCGCCCACCTCCCCCACGACCATAAGGGAGCTATTTGAACAGCTGGTTCTGTCACCTTACCACAGTGGTTCTCAAACTTTTTGGAAGTCGTGGCACACATTTAAAGGGGTTTTAAAGTCGGAGGATTTGACTTCATCGCACCGGGTTTTACCCCATATTGCTCAGTCCCTCTCCGCAGAAATGGCCCGCCATCTGCCGAGAGTATTGCACAAAGCACGAACTCGGCAACTATCCTAGGGGTCTCTGGAAAAAAAAACTGCACTCGTGAACAGAAAGGCGGGGTCCGGATTCGAACCCACGACCTTCGACCCGCAAGGCAAAGGGCTTAACCACTCAGCCACAGAGACCCCATGAAGGCACACTTGAAGACCTACACAAAAACGTAGGCGCACAATACACAAAACTTAATTTAAAAAAAGATGCAAAAACGCAAAGAAATAAAAATAATAATTGGAAAATGCTACGTACTTGTATTCATCGTTTAATTTATGTCTATCAAATGTATGGACCTGATCTGTCTTGGCGATTTTTTACCCGGCTACCCGCTGCCATCTGGTTGCCGACCCTGGTACCCGCTGCCATCGGGTTGCCGACCCTGGTACCTGCTGCCTTCTGGTTGCCGTCCCCTGATCTGGGATTTGTTAGGACTCACTTAGGAATGTCACCGGGTACACTGGTGCATCTGTGCACATCCTTTGAGAACCACTGTTTTACAAGCTGTATTTACTCATTCACTGTTACTGTTGTAGTTTCTTGCAGTGTTATACATACTGCCAGGCGTAGACGATCACTGATGACTGCATGTGTTATACATACTGCCAGGCGTAGACGATCACTGATGACTGCATGTGTTATACATACTGCCAGGCGTAGACGATCACTGATGACTGCATGTGTTATACATATTGCCAGGCGTAGACGATCACTGATGACTGCATGTGTTATACATACTGCCAGGCGTAGACGATCACTGATGACTGCATGTGTTATACATACTGCCAGGCGTAGACGATCACTGATGACTGCATGTGTTATACATACTGCCAGGCGTAGACGATCACTGATGACTGCATGTGTTATACATACTGCCAGGCGTAGACGATCACTGATGACTGCATGTGTTATACATACTGCGAGGCGTAGACGATCACTGATGACTGCATGTGTTATACATACTGCCAGGCGTAGACGATCACTGATGACTGCATGTGTTATACATACTGCCAGGCGTAGACGATCACTGATGACTGCATGTGTTATACATACTGCCAGGCGTAGACGATCACTGATGACTGCATGTGTTATACATACTGCCAGGCGTAGACGATCACTGATGACTGCATGTGTTATACATACTGCCAGGCGTAGACGATCACTGATGACTGCATGTGTTATACATACTGCCAGGCGTAGACGATCACTGATGACTGCATGTGTTATACATACTGCCAGGCGTAGACGATCACTGATGACTGCATGTGTTATACATACTGCCAGGCGTAGGCAATCACTGATGACTGCATGTGTTATACATACTGTCAGGCGTAGGCGATCACCTCTCTCGCCTTGTGTTATACATACTGCCAGGCGTAGGCGATCACTTCCCTACCCATAATGATAGGACTATCTTCAATGCACTTTGGTGTGCAGTCATGTGTGCTCCGATCTAATTCTTATAGAGGAAGATCTCAACTGCAGTGCACGAACCCCGTAGCACCGGCAAGTGTCTCCGATGTAATATTGAAGATGGTGTGGATATTTTTGTAGGAATTTTAATTTTAATCTTTTCTAATTAATTTTAGCCGAGCAGCAGCTTTCCAGTCTGTTCTTCCCGATTTTGAACTACCAAGGGTTCTTTAACGTGCGCAAATTGAACACAGGACCTACGTTTTATCGTCCGTCTCCGATAGGACTAGGAACTCACTGAGATCATGGTTGTCTTGGAAAAATATCCAGATGGCCCCACGAGGAGCAACCTGGTACCTTTGAAATGAGAGACGAGAAGCAAACCTCTACTCCACAGAGAGCCCTCAATGTAGATTGAGAGATGAGAGCCCAGGAATTTGATATGAAAATAACCAAGAGAAAATGAATTAAAAGTTATTTAATCACTGTTATACAGTGTCCCCTTTCATGAAACCAGCAACAGAAGGATTGTTTGTCTATTCATGACACACAGAATTTTTGTCTGTTCATGACACAAAAAAGATTTTTGTCTGTTCAGACAACAGAAGTTGTTTGTCTATTCATGACACAACAGAAGAATTGTTTGTCTGTTCATGACACAACAGAAAGATTGTTTGTCTATTCATGACACAACAGAAGGATTGTTTGTCTATTCATGACACAACAGAAGGATTGTTTGTCTGTTCATGACACAACAGAAGGATTGTTTGTCTATTCATGACACAAGAAGATTGTTTGTCTATTCTGACACACAGAGGAATGTTTGTCTATTCATCAACAGAAGTTGTTTGCTTATGACACAACAGAAGTTTGTTTGTCTGTTCGACCACAGAAGATTGTTTGTCTGTTCATGACAAACAGAAAGATTGTTGTGTTCATGACACAACAGAATGGAACGTGAGACAATCATATCTTTTGTTCCAGGTTCGCTAGAAAGGGACATGAATGCTGTTTCTAGAACATTACTTGTGTCTCACCTGGCGCTTGGTTCGAAAGTGGCTTTTTTGCCAGTTTAAGATGAAAAACTTCCTTATTTAAAAGAAAAAAACAATAACATTGTATTCATAACGGGAATAAAAGTCATAAGTTTCAAAGATGAGTCTATTGTTTATAGTATTCACATTTCTTTGTTAGAAAGAGAATATAAATATATATAACTTTTATATAGCGCGTGCATCGCTTAAGAATGAAAAGTTGAAAGAGCATAAATGTGTTTTTTGTTTCGTTTCTAACGACAGAACTCTTCTTTGCGAATTGAAATATTTCATCAGTTGTGTGTATTTTATCCAGTAATAACCGTCGGTTGAAAGATACATGTAACTATACTGTATCGTTTTGATAACTTAAGTGTTTCTTTTGAGAGTTTGTCGTCGTCAGTGATGTGAAGATATTTGATGTTCATTGTTGTGTTCTGCTGTCTGTACTTATAACACAAAGCAGACAAAATGGCATACCCAGTGCAGCAACTAGAGGTTAACGCATATTATAATAATTCCTCTCGTACCGTTATACCTTACATAGCAATTTCTCCATACAGCTCTATCCTGGGCAACTCACTCAATCTCTTCCATGGAACTGAGACCGATATTTCTTGCCTCTCTCATCAAAGTTCGTTTCATGGTCTCCTTAGGTCTTCATTCCACTTTAATGCCTGCTTTGATATTCTTTGATCATTTCTTCTCAAAGTATGTCCAACATATCTCCATCTTCTCCGTCTTATAACAGTTGTCACAAGTGGTTGACTAGACATTTCTCTGATTTCATCCCTTCTTCTGAATTAGCAGACTCAAAGAAAACATCACAGAACAATCTCAAATCTCGAACTGGACAATGCAGGCTCAATCACCATATGCACACCGAATAGAGCTCGATCAGACTGCACAGTGTGCATGTCAGATTGAAACACAGACTCGGAGCACATCCTACAGTCTGGTCCACTATACTTATATAAAATGTCTAGTTTTATCACATCCTACAGTCTGGTCCACTATACTTATATAAAATGTCTAGTTTTATCACATCCTACAGTCTGGTCCACTATACTTATATAAAATGTCTAGTTTTATCACATCCTACAGTCTGGTCCACTATACTTATATAAAATGTCTAGTTTTATCACATCCTACAGTCTGGTCCACTATACTTATATAAAATGTCTAGTTTTATCACATCCTACAGTCTGGTCCACTATACTTATATAAAATGTCTAGTTTTATCACATCCTACAGTCTGGTCCACTATCTCTCTCTCTTTGCCTTTTACCCCGGGTTGGGGCATAGGCCCTCAACCAACTCATGCCAAGTCTTCCTATCTCTAGCTATCTCCTGCAGCTCCCTCCAGCTCTTCTTTATATTGTTGATCTCTGCCTCCAAATCTCGTCTCCATGTATTTCTCGGCCTCCCTTCTTTCGCTGTCCCTGCGGGTTCCAGGCAGGACCCTTCTTGTTATATTCCCTCTGGTTTCGCAAAGTGTGTCCTATCCAGCGCCAGCGTCTTTTTTAACCTGTTCGTTCACTGGAATCTGTCTTGTTCTCTCCATAAGTTCCTCATTTGTGACCCTATCATACCATCTTATTCCCTCTATTCTGCGCAGACACCAGTTGATGAATCACATCCTACAGTCTAGTCCACTATACTTATATAAAATGTCTAGTTTTATCACATCCTACAGTCTGGTCCACTATACTTATATAAAATGTCTAGTCTTATCAGACCTGTAAAGTATGAAGTATCTGTCACTTCCTATTTCTAGTCATTAGTGTGCAGGAGGTAAGAGGGTCAATTCCTTTCAGCACATTACAAACATCGATTGTGGGATTGAACCCACCATCCTCTTGAGTCCGAGGCAATAGACGAACGCTTACACATTACGTTAATCAGTCACTATACTACACCAACAAAATAAAACATGGCTTCACGAAAGAATCACACAGATCAAGCTATTCAAGAATCACACAGATCAAGCTATTCAAGAATCACACAGATCAAGCCATTCAAGAATCACACAGGTCAAGCTATTCAAGAATCACACAGATCAAGCTATTCAAGAATCACACAGATCCTTTAGGAACTCCAACAAACGTATAGGCTTCCTAGAGACAGCATCATCTCATAGTTTAGAATGAACATATAATACGGATAACAAAGAAGAAGATTCAAATTCTATGTAAATAAAAAGGATCAAATCAGCCAAATTCGAGATTTCTTAAAGAAAACATTTCCTTCGACAAAATAAAAAACAAAACAACTAAAAACACCAAAAAACATTTGCACATCCAGTCATAAATTTAAGTTTAAAATAAATGTTGGCATATGACATGCAATGCGTTAAATTTTCAAATCCTCTGCATACATATATAAAAAAAATAGACAAAGCCAGTGAATGCTATTTTTAAGTTACTTTCTTTGTCATTTATATAGAGAAAAAATATATTTATAATAAACATGTGTAAGTAGAAGGAGCTTCAAGAGATAGCTAAAAGATAAGAAGATTTGACATGAGCTAGTTATGGGCTTATGTTCCAAACTGGGCTAAAATAGACATAGCAGAGAAAGAAAGAAAGAAGAAAAGAGAGAAGAGAGAGAAGCATATGTTCAGACCTAAATTTATGCTAAGGTTGCAAAGGCTGATTTCGCGATATACGAAAATCTGTAGATCTGAGTTGGTCCGACCGGATCTAAGATGCAGGTACTATCTAGTATCACTTTCTTTGTCGTTCTTTTAATTAAGAACTATATTTTAGTTTATTTAGTATTTCGTGTTTGTAGTTGTTCTCTTGATAAAAGCCTATGGTCGAAACGTCGAGTATTATCATTTTTCATATTTAATTATTTATTAAGGCAGAAGTGTCTGTCCTAATGAATTAGAGGGCGGCTCCCATGCGGGAGACCCGTGGTAAATCAATGGTAAGGATAAGGATTTCTATCTGGCGGGACTTCTTTGTAGAACTTCAAGTGTGCCCCGACTTTAAAAAAGTTTGAGAAGCACTGGAATAGAGTATGCTACACTTACATAGAAATATACCAGAATTTCAATAATATTTATATATACACAATAGTGTCTTATTTGAGTGTTTATTTCATATCATTTCTAGACGTTCTAAACATTATATTGTATATATATATATATATATATAACAAATTATAAATGTATATTTAATACAAAATCCGTACAGATATATATATCTATATTGTTTTCTTTCGCAGCCGTTTGTTAACATAAACCACGCTTCACATACTCCAACGTTGCTATACATTGCGATTGTAACTTCATTACAGTTTCAAACTTCAACCCACATTTTTTATATATATTAATTTGACTGATAAACAGGCACAAACAGTACACAATGAACCTTTGATAGCAAACACACACAAGTCTTGCATGTAGTTTCATTGTCTATTATATTCTGTCAGTTCTTGCATACGTCATTCATCCCTGAAAGACTCTGTGTTTATATTAATATATCTACCTACAGGCTTGCTATGAGGATGTAGGGTTGAACAATGTGTTCATATATCTACCAACAGACTTGCTATGAGGCTGTAGGGTTGAACAATATGTTCATATATCTACCCAATGCTTGCTATGAGGCTGTAAGGTTGAACAATGTGTTCATATATCTAGTCAATGCTTGCTATGAGGCTGTAAGGTTGAACAATATGTTCATATATCTAGTCAATGCTTGCTATGAGGCTGTAAGGTTGAACAATGTGTTCATATATCTACCCACAGGCTTGCTATGAGGCTGTACGGTTGAACAATGTGTTAATATATCTACCAACAGACTTGCTATGAGGCTGTAGGGTTGAACAATATGTTGAGACGTCAATGTTAAAAGAATAAGGACACTATCAAACAAGTGACAGACATTCCTGAAGCACAAAGATATTGTGTGCAGCTGTGACATTGTTATTCTCTGTCTGTTTCTTTGCTGGGATGAAATGAGAAGTGTACAGAATAAAGAAATCAAAGAATAGAATTTTTAAACAGTTTCATTTTAGATTTTAAACAATAACAGCCCATACAGATGTCATAGAGTGTTCTCACAGTTAGACTAAGTCTGTTACAACAGTATTCTTCTGTAGATATGGTTAAATACCGATTAGTTGTCAGCATTACAAAGCAGTTTGTTCTATATTGTCTCTTTACACAACGTTTATGTCTCTATAGACAATATTTTCCTAAATGTGTTCTAACTGTTACTATACGACAGGTTCTTTGACAACACGTTCTGAATGTATCAATTTTCCAGTAATCCTTCAATCGAACCAAAACGTTGATAGAAATAAAATTATTCACAAGATTCATTTCTTATTTGTATACAAAAATTATAGTAAAAAAAACATATTGTAAAATTGTGACTTCAGTGTACATATTCATTCCCAATAGATTGTTCTGAGCAGAACTTTGCAACTCTAACAGTCCTTCAGAATGTTTCTCTCTCTCAAAGGCCAGATGTTCTGAACCTGCAGCTGTATTGCTTAAATCATCAGTTACATCATGAATCCATCTTCTCCGTGGTTTCCTCTTCTTCTCTTTGCAGGGATGCCTCCTTCGATAATGATCTTATCCAACCCTTCGTGTCTTTTTATATGTCCAAAATAACTTCAATTTTCTCATTCTCTTATTTGTAGCATCAACCAGTTTTCTTGAATATGAGTTCCTACTGAATAGAGCTATTTCTTCATTTCTGTGAATATGAGTTCCTACTGAATAAGCTATTTCTTCTCATTCTGTAATAGGTAGAGCAAATTCTCTTCCTCGCTACATGACAATATACCTATACAAAAATACAACTGTCGTGACTGACTGTAGTTCCACATTCTAGGGCGGTGTGGGACAAATGGGACGTGAGACCGAGAAATGTAATGGCCGTCGCTAGTGCAGTCGCCGAGAAACTGTTCAGGTTAGTATTTTTTTCTTTTATGCCCCCGACCGAAAAGAAATCATTGGCCTTCTCATCCTTCCTTCACTGCATCACTGACTCCTTCACTTCATCACTGACTCCATCACTTCTTCTCATCCTTCCTTTCTGCATCACTGATTCCTTCACTTCATCACTGACTCCATCACTTCTTCTCATCCTTCCTTTCTGCATCACTGATTCCTTCACTGCATCACTGACTCAACCATTCATTAACTTCAGCGCCAAACTCTATCACTTACTCCTTCACTGCATCACTGACTCAACCATTCATTAACTTCAACGTCAAACTATATCACTCACTCCTTCACTTCATCACTGACTTAACCATTCATTAACTTCAACGTCAAACTATATCACTCACTCCTTCACTTCATCACTGACTTAACCATTCATTAACTTCAACGTCAAACTATATCACTCACTCCTTCACTTCATCACTGACTTAACCATTCATTAACTTCAACGTCAAACTATATCACTCACTCCTTCACTTCATCATTTACTAACTCCGTCCCTCCTTCCCATCCTTCATTTATCCATCACTACTCCCCTACTCATTAACTTCAACATCAAACTCTATCACTCATTCCTTCGCTACCTCAGTCCCTATCTCCGTCACTCCTTCTAATCTTCCATCCCTGACTCCCAATTCCCTAACTACTTCCCTTCTTTACTGACTCCCCCACTTCCTAACATCGTCCATCCTTTCCACCATCACTGACTCCCCCACTCCCTAACTCCATCACTCCACTTCCTACTATCACCTTCCATCACTAACTCTCGTACTACCACTCAGTACCTCGAACACCAACCTCTATCACTCATTCCTTCGATACCTTACTCCCTAACTCCGTAACTCCACTTCATCTCTCATCTTCAATTACTAACTCACCCACTCACTAACTCTAACACCAACCTCTATCCCTCATTCCTTCACTCCCTATCTCCGTCCCTCCATCGCGCCATCACTCACTCATTGTCCATGAACCTCATAATGGGCGAGATAAAGGGAGACAATAACGAAGGGGGCGGTATCTCTATTAGACAAAACCCAGCAACCAGCAGTCACTGGCAGTAAGAAACGGTGGAACCATGGGAAGTACGTGAGAAAGAGCGATTGCTTTGTCAAGATGGCATCCCTGTTCTTGATACTTGCAATCTTAATAACCTCAAGGATGCCAGGAACGTCTCGGGGAGCAGAGCCGTAACTTACAAAAGGAAATAATGCGTGACATGTATAAATGGAGTCAATGAGATCATAAGATACACAACAGAGAAGAAAAAAGACAAGAAGTAAACAATGAGATACACAACAGGGAAGAAATAAGACAAGAAGTAAACAATGAGATACACAACAGAGAAGAAAAAAGATAAGAAGTAAACAATGAGATACACAACAGAGAAGAAAAAAGATAAGAAGTAAACAATGAGATACACAACAGAGAAGAAATAAGATAAGAAGTAAACAATGAGATACACAACAGAGAAGAAATAAGACAAGAAGAAAACAACACAACCAAATTGTAGTTAAAGAATATAATTATTATAATATGCAATATTCGTTTCATGTTCTCTCTTTGTTTACAATTAACGTCTAATGTCTAAATACAAAGGATTGAGTTCACTGCACATTAACGTCTAATGTCTAAATACAAAGGATTGAGTTCACTGCACCGGCTTCTCAATATTTACGAGTGTGGGAAACCCTCAATACATTTGTGTTTGATTCGAAACTCGAGCGCTCTTCGAGTAGCTCTATGTATGGCCAATGTCTTTATATATTTTCAAAATGTTCAAATTTTCTCATTCTAATTTGTAGCATCAATCAATCGTCTTTAATTTTGAGTTCCTTGTGAATACATTTATTTGTTCTGTTCACAGTCCATGCTATACGAACCATTTGGTTTCTTGTGTCCCCCTTTTTCTCCTGCTAGGGCATATATATATATAATATATATATATATATATATATATATATATATATATACCCCTAAGAAAACCCTGAAACGATCTTTACTGAGAGAAACGAGCAATATCATATCAATAGGACTCAATTCCATATAAGAGATTGAACGAATTGCCCAGAATAGAAGAGCATGGAGAAATTGCTTGCAGGCTCTATTTAACGTATAACGATACGAGATGAATATAGTAGTAATAATAATAATAGTATTATATATATTTATAAATATATGTAAGAATATTTTTACTTCCACGTTGAAAAAGTTATAACGAGTGCAGAGCAAGTGAAAGACCACGCAAAAGATGGAGCGACTGGATCAAGAACAGCCTTAAGAAAATGAATAACAGCTTAGAAAGTGTGCATTAGAAGTAGCATAAACAATATCACAGTATATCTCCGCCACCCCCTCACACAACAACTCTATAAAGAAATAAATGGTGGCAGAGAAGAAGAAGATATATTTGCTTGATTTAGTTAGGAAATGTCTCAGTATTTCTGGAATCTTGCAAACTTTTACACTGACCAACAATCATACTATATAACGGTGCCACTGCCCACATAATTCTAATAACAAACATCGAGGTCAACGGCTTAGATACCTCCCAAGACTTGACCTTACACAGATAGCATAGCATGTCTGTTACAGACAATAAAAAAATATCTGATAAACATTTTGTGTCCAAGTGCTGTACCTGAACTACAGACTCGGACTAGAGGAAGTAGCTTTAAAAACAGCGCTACCTGACCGGAAGCCACTACGATAGTGGTTCCTATCTGGCCGGTGCCACAATCGCTGGAAGATACACAAAGGTCTGTGACTTATAACGGCTCTTCTACCAGACATGAACCTGCCATAGCCAATACCTGGCAGCTACTGGTACTAATTCCTGTATCTATATGTAAGGGTCACCATCTTTTGTAGTTGATGAGTCTACCGTTAATGTTGTTGTTTTTATGTTATCGTAAACTGTAAACTTCCAGCCTAGTTTAATTAAAGTTGATAGAAGTGAAATAGACGGGATGACAATGTGGAGTTGTGGGAGGAGAATGTGAAGTTGGAGAATGAGAATATGGAGTTGTGGGAGGGAGAATGTGGAGTTGTGGGAGGGAGAATATGGAGTTGTGGGAGGGAGAATGTGGAGTTGTGGGAATGATAATTTTCGGGGGTCTCTGTAGCTAAGAGGTTAAGCTCTCGCCTCACGTTCAGAATGTCGTGAGTTCGAATTTAGACCACGACGTTCTGTTCACGAGTGTTTTTTTTTTTAGAAACCCCTAGGTCCATTGCAGCTCATTCATTAACCCTGAACCCTGCTTGCCCAGGGACAAAAATGAAGGTGATTTCTCTGAACCCTGTCTGTACCACAGTACCTCCACCCAGTTTTGTCTCACCATTCGATAACAATATATATATACAGGGGCGGCTCCTGGTCATTTTAGTTGTTAGGGCGAGACAAACCTGTTCGGAAAAATCATGGTTTTGGGTTGTTATATTTTAAATATAGAATATTAAATACACGTTATACATTATTTTTGGGGGTGTCCAGCCCCACTGGCCCTCAATTGTGATTCGCCACTGTATATATAAACTATTCTCTAACTATTTTCTTAACAAATAAGCGATAAAATGTAAACCAAATTATCGTTATATAAGACGCTCAATACAAACGCAGACACATATAGATTTGATACACTCCCCAGTTCCTACACACAATTACATACAAGAAAATCAAGTACAGTATCGGTCGGTGCACAGTAGTTATATCTGCCACAGGTTCTCATATCAACTCGTGGATTCCTTATTCCCATCCTCTCAGCCAAGACAGCTTAAAAAAAAAAGATAAAAATAACACAGAAACAAACAATATAAAACTTGGATTAAAATAAATGCGATTCCAATGCGATTTCGTTGCCTCAACTCATCCTATTTTCTCTCTTGACGTCTCCCTCTCTCTTTTTACCCTGTCATTTCCACGGATCTCGTTTTTATTATTGTATTAATATTATCATCTCACCCTCTCGGCTGTAATAAAGTTTTCTCGGAAAATAATTTTATCATGGGGAGATAGCAATCAAGATTTGCATTCAGAGTTTATGCATTCAAAACTTCCGTCTCTCTTTCCAATGATAATTCTCTCCCTTTGATACACTTTTTCGTTGCCGTCAGAGTTGCTGTTCTTTGAGAATCACCAAAGAAAAATGTGAGTTCATCATAAATCTAACAGCAAACAAACAACAGACGGATGACAAGATCAAATAAAAACAAATTAATGCATACACAACTAAGTGAACGAGTACTCAACTACTGTTGGGATTCCAATATCTCCTCTACCTTTCCATCTTTTCTTCTCTGTAGCGTAGAAGTTACGTAGGTGCTCGATTCTCGTGCCAAAAGGTAACCTGTTCATTCCCTCGTGGAGTCATCGAGATATACCTGATTTCAATGTAGGTGAGATCAGATTACTAGTCCTATCGGAGACGGATGATAAAACGTAGGTCCCGTGTTCAATTTGAGCACATAAAAGAACCCTCGGAAAGTTCACAATGGACAGGAGCGGACTGGAAAGCAGCAGCCCAGGCAAAATTCATTTGAAAAAGATTTAAAACAAAATTTCTACAAAATATCTTCAAAATTACATCGGGCCCCTCGCCGGTGCTAAAGAGTTCGTGCACTGTCGCTGAGATCTTCCTGTGTAAGAAAGAGATCGGGGTACATACGGTAACTCATCTTCTTCTGCTTCTAACGCTCCATATCGACCAGCTATCAACCACTCTTTGTGATTTGTATGTGATCTGAACGTAAGAGCGATTGTACGTTATGTCAGTTATGCGCCTATAAGTAGGCCAGCACATACAATTTCTGCGCTGCTATTTATTTACTAGGGTAGCATCCCTAGTCCCTACATTAGTCGCCTCTTACGACATGCATTGTAGGTCGCAGTGGTACTATTCTTAGCTTCATGTGCGGGCCCCGACACCCCACGGGCGGGTAACTCATCAAAGTGCAATGGTGATGGTTAAATCAATCAAATTCTACCTCCGTATCCCCTCCCCATAACAATGTCTGCATAGATTTGTGTTACAGCGACATACTTTATATTCTTAATAAGGTCTGTGATGTTCACAAACCTACTTTATTCTCTCCTTCGCTCACAGTTTTTACTTATCTACTTTCTGATATCTACAAGTCTTTGCACTTCATTCTCTCCTTCGCTCACAGTTTTTACTTATCTACTTTCTGATATCAACAAGTCTTTGCACTTTATTCTCTCCTTCGCTCACAGTTTTTACTTATCTACTTTCTGATATCAACAAGTCTTTGCACTTCATTCTCTCCTTCACTCACAGTTTTTACTTATCTACTTTCTGATATCTACAAGTCTTTGCACTTCATTCTCTCCTTCGCTCACAGTTTTTACTTATCTACTTTCTGATATCAACAAGTCTTTGCACTTTATTCTCTCCTTCGCTCACAGTTTTTACTTATCTACTTTCTGATATCTACAAGTCTTTGCACTTTATTCTCTCCTTCGCTCACAGTTTTTACTTATCTACTTTCTGATATCTACAAGTCTTTGCACTTTATTCTCTCCTTCGCTCACAGTTTTTACTTATCTACTTTCTGATATCAACAAGTCTTTGCACTTCATTCTCTCCTTCGCTCACAGTTTTTACTTATCTACTTTCTGATATCAACAAGTCTTTGCACTTCATTCTCTCCTTCGCTCACAGTTTTTACTTATCTACTTTCCGATATCAACAAGTCTTTGCACTTCATTCTCTCCTTCGCTCACAGTTTTTACTTATCTACTTTCTGATATCAACAAGTCTTTGCACTTCATTCTCTCCTTCACTCACAGTTTTTACTTATCTACTTTCTGATATCAACAAGTCTTTGCACTTTATTCTCTCCTTCACTCACAGTTTTTACTTATCTACTTTCTGATATCAACAAGTCTTTGCACTTTATTCTCTCCTTCACTCACAGTTTTTACTTATCTACTTTCTGATATCTACAAGTCTTTGCACATTGTTTCTTTTCTCGTCCATCGGATTTTTCATCTTCCAACATTTGAAAACACCGTTTACCCCTATAGAATCGGAATGAACCTTGCTTGCCCCTTACAGACATGATAGTAGCCGGGAAAAGAAGCTCACTCGATTAAAAACCAATTTTAAGATAACTTGGACAAAATCCTCGTCATCATAATGGAAAGATGTGTATCTCAAAATGGCTGCCGTCCGTCGCAGAGAGGGCCCGTTTTCTATTAGTTGTTCCTGTAATTGTCTTCTGCTCCATAATCCGTCGCTTGGTCTACGAGCATTAAAATTGACAAAAGTTGACTTTGGATATGATGTATGAACAGACTGTGTAAGTTGGTGAATGAGAGATACAAGTTAATGAAATGGTGGACATATAATGGAAATATGACGAAAACTAGAGATAAGGTAATTGTATTTACTGGTTATAATTATTGATTGAATGATTGCACTGATAGGATCATTCATATAAGGGAAGAATGCAGTAAGAAGTGAATGTCTTCACTTCTGTTGTATCCCTTGCTTGATAAAGGCCTTTTAGTCGAAACGTTGTTGTGAATGGTTATTGTCTGTATATTTTGTAAAACTAAATTACTTTGTTTTTACTTGTTTCGCCTGAGAGAATCATCATTATTGTACTTCAGGAAAAATACCACGTGTGCTCCGTTCTTTATTATACATGAATATCTCATCGGCAGTGCCCGAACTTTGTAGCAACGGCGAGTGTGATGTCGTTTTGAAGATAGTGGACATTTTGTAGAAATTTCTTAATAATTTTTTTTAATGAATTTGAGAAAGATCTATTTATAGTGTAGATGGAGAGTGTGAGACAAATGTAAAATTATCACTGACAACAGATTTCTTCTATATACCTGACATACATATGTTAGTACATCCCGACAAGAACGACATACCAAATATGCACAAAGATTGATTAATGAAAACCGAATTGGCGTGTTGGGCCGGTGGATGATGCTGGATTTGATAAGGCGGATATCGGACTACATACGGACGCGTCCGGAATATTGTGATGACAGTTCTCATATAACTGATTGTACAATACCAAACATTGTATGATGACAGTTCTCATATAACTGATTGTACAATACCAAACATTGTATGATGACAGTTCTCATATAACTGATTGTACAATACCAAACATTGTATGATGACAGTTCTCATATAACTGATTGTACAATACCAAACATTGTATGATGACAGTTCTCATATAACTGATTGTACAATACCAAACATTGTATGATGACAGTTCTCATATAACTGATTGTACAATACCAAACATTCTATGATGACAGTTCTCATATAACTGATTGTACAATACCAAACATTGTATGATGACAGTTCTCATATAATTGATTGTACAATACCAAACATTGTATGATGACAGTTCTCATATAATTGATTGTACAATACCAAACATTGGTATAGGCCGAGTCTTTTCGGACGAAATTGTTCCAAATGCTTTGGATGACGTCCACAACATGCAACATCTCCCTGGCTTTGATCAAAGAAACGCAAATTAAAGGGGGGAAAAATTGATCATTCGAGTGGAAAGTCCACGTGTTCCTAAAAACTAGGAACCTACCTAGTAAATAAAACTAGAAACCTACCTAGTAAATAAAACTAGAAACCTACCTAGTAAATAAACTAAGAAACCTACCTAGTAAATAAAACTAGAAACCTACCTAGTAAATAAAACTAGGAACCTGCCTAGTAAATAAAACTAAGGAACCTGCCTAGTAAATAAAACTAGAAACCTACCTAGTAAATAAAACTAAGGAACCTACCCTAGTAAATAAAACTAAGGAACCTACCTAGTAATAAAACTAGGAATCTACCTAGTAAATAAACAGGAACCTACCTAGTAAATAAAACTAGGAACTTACCTAGTAAATAAAACTAAGGAACCTACCTAGTAAATAAAACTAAGGAACTTACCTAGTAATAAAACTAAGGAACTTACCCTAGTAAATAAAACTAAGGAACTTACCCTAGTAAATAAAAATCGTTGCAGAAACCGGACGTGCTGGTCAACTTGTAGCCGCATAACAGGCGGCACAATTCATAAACGCTCTTAGACTCAGATCACATACAAATCACAAAGAGTGGTTTAACAAGTGGCCCCTCATATGAAGCATTTAAAGAAGAATATAAAACTAATACTTCATCTAGTACGTATAAAACTAATACTTCATCTAGTACGTATATAACTAATACTTCATCTAGTACGTATAAAATGTGCGACACACAATTAGGTAGAGAGAGGGAGAGAGATGGAGAGTGATGCAGAGAGAGGGGGAGAGAGAGATGGAGAGTGATGGAGAGAGATACAGAGAGATGCAGAGAGATGGAGAGATTGAAAGAAGGTACGGCTGACAGACACGCATATAATGACATTAAACAATTCTATTAAAGACAAGAAATAGTAATAAACTAATTTGATGGACCAGGCAGAGACAGACGGGGTACTCACACTTAGTGACACATGAAATGGGTTGTTTGAAGATATTAATGACAACCATGTCACGGGTGCGACAACCGTGGAATTAGCATTGTTTTTAGATGAAGGATGTTGTTTTTCTGTTGGAGGGCAGGGCTTGAAGTTTATATCCTTGAAATTGTCTTAAGTTCGTTTTGTGCCACATGTGGAAGTTTGCCCTGTGTTGTCGGGGTCTGCAAGGGGAGCAAAGAATAGGAACACTGCGACCTAAAAACATGTCGTAAGAGGCGACTGTGGAAGGGGCATAGGGAAACTACACTAGTAAATAAAAACCATCGCAGAAATCGAATGTGCTGGTCTATTTATTTGTAGACGCATAACGTACAATCGCTCTTAGGCTTAGATCACATACAAATCACAAATAATGATTAACCAAGTGGTAGATATGAAGCATTCGAAGAAGAAGAAGAAGAAGAAGAAGTAGAAGAAGAAGAAGAAGAATGTGTAAGTAAAGACACATGATGGAAACGTTATAATCATTTGTTTTAAACACTTTCATTAGTGTCTATAATAAAAAAAAATAACTGTCGATACTGCCTGTTGTACCAGACAAAATAACTGTCGATACTGCCTGTTGTACCAGACAAAATAACTGTCGATACTGCCTGTTGTACCAGACAAAATAACTGTCGATACTGCCTGTTGTACCAGACAAAATAACTGTCGATACTGCCTGTTGTACCAAACAAAATAACTGTCGATACTGCCTGTTGTACCAAACAAAATAACTGTCGATACTGCCTGTTGTACCAGACAAAATAACTGTCGATACTGCCTGTTGTACCAGACAAAATAACTGTCGATACTGCCTGTTGTACCAGACAAAATAACTGTCGATACTGCCTGTTGTACCAGACAAAATAACTGTCGATACTGCCTGTTGTACCAGACAAAATAACTGTCGATACTGCCTGTTGTACCAGACAAAATAACTGTCGATACTGCCTGTTGTACCAGACAAAATAACTGTCGATACTGCCTGTTGTACCAGACAAAATAACTGTCGATACTGCCTGTTGTACCAAACAAAATAACTGTCGATACTGCCTGTTGTACCAGACAAAATAACTGTCGATACTGCCTGTTGTACCAGAAAAAATAACTGATCGATACTGCCTGTTGTACCAGACAAAATAACTGTCGATACTGCCTGTTGTAGCAGACAAAATAACTGTCGATACTGCCTGTTGTACCAGAGTTGTTTAGTCGGTGAAGGACAGGAGGAACATGTGTACGTAGAACTTAATGGCTGCATGGCTAGTGCAGTCGTTGCGAAACTATGCTGGTTAAGATTTTTATTTATGTCCCTGAGAGAAAAAATGCATTGACTTTACCGTGGATTGAACCTGAGTCTCCTGCATGGGAGCCGCAATCTAATCCATACGGCCAGACTCCACTTCATCATCAAGTAGCTTGTCCTGAGCAGAACTTTAACAGTCCTTCGGAATTTCTCTACTTAGTGTCAATAGTTAAAAGATGGAGCGACGGCATCAAGAACAGCCTTACGAAAATGTATATCAACTTACAAAGTGCCTTAAAACAAGCACGCAGAAGACCACTACGCCCCCTCCCTAACACTTCTATAAAGAATGAAATGGTGGCGAAGGAAGAAGAAAAAGTGACAATAGTGGCGAGAAAGTGTTGGAATACCAATATAAAAACAGCGGAAGCCCCTTACTTTCATTCTTTTCATTCATTTGAAATAGTATTTATATGTTCAATTGCGTCTTTTATATAAACCTCATTCTTGTGTAGCTCACACAGAAGTCGTTGCCGTTTTGTTTCTACTGTTGTATAACTAGGCCAGTGAGTTGTCCATATTGAGTTATCATATGCAGGGCAGGCTGGTCGTACGTATCTAACGGGTCACATGATTGCACCGGTTTCACCATATGGCTCCGTCCCTGCCAGCAGAAATGGCATGCTATCTAGCGAAAGTGTTGCACAAAGCATGAACTCCGTAACTCCAGTAACAATCCTAGGGATCTCATGAAAACATTGTGATTCGGTTCAGATTCGAACATACAACTTTTATAACGACAAGCAAACGTCTTAACCCGTCGCCCTAGTGACCCCCTATAGTATGTGTTCTATAGTCTAGTGTGCTTGTCCATGTGTACTCATGACTTAGTCTGTGTTCTATAGTCTAGTGTGCTTGTCCATGTGTACGCATGACTTAGTATGTGTTCTATAGTCTAGTGTGCATGTCCACGTGTACGCATGACTTAATTATCAATCTTAAATTGTGTATATTTGTCGTTGCGCAGTCGATTCTGTCCAGTTCTGAGACACAGAATGACAATATTCTCATATTTTGCTGTTCGTTCTGTATTAGTTTACTATTGGCGACTTTTTGATTAATTTAATCATCCTTTTGTTTTGTTGATAGATACTTCTTGTTATTCATCACCTTCCTTAGTTATCTTACATCACTCTTGTTATCTTCACATACTCCTTGTTATCTTCACATCACCTTCCTTAGTTATCTTCACATCACCTTCCTTAGTTATCTTCACATCACCTTCCTTAGTTATCTTCACATCACCTTCCTTAGTTATCTTCACATCACCTTCCTTAGTTATCTTCACATCACCTTCCTTAGTTATCTTCACATCACCTTCCTTAGTTATCTTCACATCACCTTCCTTAGTTATCTTCATCACTTCCCATTGTATACATTGGGGTTGATGGCAATGAGAGAAAGAGAAAAGAGAGAGAGAGAGAGAGAGAGAGAGAGGACATGCTGGCTAGCACTTAAACATACGTAACTTTATAATACCACGTCTATTGTATTATACTTGAATAATATAATATTGAATACTATAATACTTTGAGTTCAGAACTCATTAGTCATATAGGAGCTCGTCTGAGCTGATTTGTATCATAAACTTGACTATAGCAATCTTGACATAGCATTTCTGAAAACTTATTATTTAAGAGATAATTCTGTCTATGATCTGTCAAGATAGTGTCTATACCTTGTCCCTTTTCAATTTAGTAATCATGGACACAATATTTCGTGACATACCTCTATCTCACGCAATCTCGGTTCAATCTCATTTATGACACCCACAATTTGGCTTCCTTCTATAAAGGAGTCCAACAGATACGGTCCTTCAGAAAAAATCTCACAACAAATGTTGTCTTCATCATTTACAGAGTGGATCTGGTGGACCTCTTGCTTGTGAGAACTGAGAAACTAGAGTTGTCGTGTGGAGTCCACAGAAGAGAAAAGCACTGTTCTCGCGGTCGAATCTATTTGTCTTCAGAGTAGATAACCCCTGACGTCCAGGCGGCGCGCGTCCATTGTTACTTCCCCCTTCTTCCGGTTCCGCTGGTCTCTTCAGCTAATGACCAGTCATTCTTCTCGTCCCGTGCCCTGTTCAGTGATTCATCTTTTCTCTTTTATTTGTCTCCAGACACTCTTCATGTCCCCTCTCCTTACTAGTCTCTTCCCTCTTTCTTTTAACGCAGTTTATTCTTCTTCACGAACTGGGTATTTTCCTTGGAGTTTGTCTTTATCATTTTTACTTTATTCTTCTTCATGAACTGGATATTTTCCTTGGAGTTGTCTTTATCATTTTTATTTTATTCTTCTTCAGAACTGGTATTTTCCTTGGAGTTTGTCTTTATCATTTTTATTTTATTCTTCTTCACGAACTGGGTATTTTTCTTGGAGTTTGTCTTTATCATTTTTATTTTATTCTTCCTAGCATCACTATCATCTTCTTTTACCAACTTCAAAAATTGTTTTGTTTTCCATGTGCATGTCATTTGTCAATAGTCATTCAAACAGCAATTCATTGTTAAACAACTCCCCCACCCCACTACCCATTCTTCATATTCACACTTCACAACCGGTCTCATGTCCACCCAGTCAAAGTCACACAAATGACCTCCCGATCCTCAATGTCCAGTCTTATTAAGGTCACGTCAATGCGTCCTCATCAAGCTTCCTTCACTACTTTCTTCAATTGTTTTGATTTTGTTCCTACAGACTTTTTTCTTTCTGACTTGCATACTTTTGTCTCTCTCTCTCCTCTCTCTCCTCTCTCTCTCCCCTCTCCTTCTCTCTCCTTATAAAGCTGCCTTGTTTAGGCGATCATAAACCTGCATATGTTCACATCTCTAGCGATATTAACGATTTCTGTTTTTTAAATGCATTTCTTCCACGCGATAATATTAACACTTTCATTCAGTCACTTTCTTATAGTTTTCATATTGCATTCTCTGTATCACATTAATGATTATCTACTAGTCAATATATTGTCTTTGTATCACATTAATGAGTATCTACTAGTCAGTATACTGTCTTTGTATCACATTAATGATTATCTACTAGTCAATATATTGTCTTTGTGTCACATTAATGATTATCTACTAGTCAATATATTGTCTTTGTGTCACATTAATTAGTATCTACTAGTCAATATATTGTCTTTGTGTCATTAATGAGTATCTACTAGTCATATTTGTCTTTGTATCACATTAATTAGTATCTACTAGTTAGTATATTGTCTTTGTATCACATTAATTAGTATCTACTAGTTAGTATATTGTCTTTGTATCACATTAATTAGTATCTACTAGTCAATATATTGTCTTTGTATCACATTAATGAGTATCTACTAGTCAATATATTGTCTTTGTATCACATTAATAGTATCTACTAGTCAGTATATCTGTCTTGTATCACATATTAGTATCTACTAGTAATATATTGTCTTTGTATCCATTAATGGTATCTACTAGTCAGTATACTGTCTTTGTATCACATTAATTAGTATCTACTAGTTAGTATATTGTCTTTGTATCACATTAATTAGTATCTACTAGTCAATATATTGTCTTTTGTATCATTAATTAGTATCTACTAGTCAATATATTGTCTTTGTGTCACATTATAGTATCTACTAATATATTTCTTTTATCACATTAATATCTACTAGTTAGTATATTGTCTTTGTATCACATTAATTAGTATCTACTAGTCAATATATTGTCTTTGTGTCACATTAATTAGTATCTACTAGTCAATATATTGTCTTTGTGTCACATTAATGATTATCTACTAGTCAGTATACTGTCTTTGTATCACATTAATTAGTATCTACTAGTCAATATATTGTCTTTGTGTCACATTAATGAGTATCTACTAGTCAGTATATTGTCTTTGTGTCACATTAATTAGTATCTACTAGTTAGTATATTGTCTTTGTGTCACATTAATTAGTATCTACTAGTCAATATATTGTCTTTGTGTCACATTAATAATATCTACTATCAGTATATTGTCTTTGTGTCACATTAATTAGTATCTACTAGTCAATATATTGTCTTTGTGTCACATTAATGATTATCTACTAGTCAGTATACTGTCTTTGTATCACATTAATGAGTATCTACTAGTCAATATATTGTCTTTGTGTCACATTAATGAGTATCTACTAGTCAGTATATTGTCTTTGTGTCACATTAATTAGTATCTACTAGTCAATATATTGTCTTTGTATCACATTAATGATTATCTACTAGTCAGTATATTGTCTTTGTGTCACATTAATGATTATCTACTAGTCAATATATTGTCTTTGTGTTACATTAATTAGTATCTACTAGTTAGTATATTGTCTTTGTATCACATTAATGATTATCTACTAGTCAATATACTGTCTTTGTATCACATTAATTAGTATCTACTAGTCAGTATACTGTCTTTGTATCACATTAATGATTATCTACTAGTCAATATATTGTCTTTGTATCACATTAATGAGTATCTACTAGTCAGTATAGTGTCTTTGTGTCACATTAATGATTATCTACTAGTCAATATATTGTCTTTGTGTCACATTAATGAGTATCTACTAGTCAATATACTGTCTTTGTATCACATTAATGATTATCTACTAGTCAATATATTGTCTTTGTATCACATTAATGATTATCTACTAGTCAGTATACTGTCTTTGTATCACATTAATTAGTATCTACTAGTCAATATATTGTCTTTGTGTTACATTAATGAGTATCTACTAGTCAATATATTGTCTTTGTGTCACATTAATGATTATCTACTAGTCAGTAGTCAATATATTGTCTTTGTGTCACATTAATGATTATCTACTAGTCAATATAGTGTCTTTCTTCTTTCTTCTTTCTTCTTTTGTCGTCACACTGCTACCGGGTTGTTGCCCAGTGTCGTGGTTTTCTGTTTTGTCTTGCGCTGTTCTGGTGGCTTGTGTGATTGTTATCTTTGCTCTTTCACAGGATTCTGCTACGCCATCCAACCATCTTTTCCGTGGTCTTCCTCTTGCCTTCTTTCCCGATGTTCTGTTGTAGAAGACTCTGTATACTGTGGAGTTTGGATGCATTCTTATTAAGTGGCCAAACCACTTCATTCTTTGTTTATCTATATAATTCAAGCACGGTTTTGTGCCAACTTTCTTTCTTATGCTGATGTTGGTGATTCTGTCTTTTCTTGTGTTGTTGGTAACTTTTCTCAGGCAACGCATTTCACATGTAGTTATTTTTGTGACTGCGCTTTGCTCAATGTCCATGTTTGGCTCTGGTAACACAAAGTAGGTATAAAAATGCTGTTGATCATTTGTTTCTTAGCTGCCTGTGAAATTTTGGGTGCCTTAACAATGGGGCTAGCTGGTAGGTTACAGCATTTGCTTTTGTACTCTAGCCTCTATCTCTCTATCTAGTTTTCCGTCTTCTGTGAATATGCTTCCTAAGTATTTGAATTCTTTCACTTGGTTTATTTTAGTGCCATTGACATGGATGTCTAGATTATTATGTTTTCTTCCCATATTCATTATTTCTGTTTTAGTGTTGTTGATTTTCATGTCATGTTTCACACAATTATTGTTCAAAGTGTCAATATGATGTTGTAGATCTTGTTCATTTTGATGTATCAGGCACTGATCATCTGCAAAAGCAGTTCATTTATTTCATCATTATCTGAATTCGACTCTTGAGTTATTTTATCCATATATGCGATAAAGAGTAGTGGTGAAAGGACACAACCTTGTCTAACACCTGATGTAATGGAGAACCGGTCGGTTATTCCTTCTGTAGTTCTTACTGTACTCTGGCTATCTTGATATAAGGCCATGATGTTACCTAATAGTTGTCCTTGGACGCCATATTCTTCAAGGATCTTCCATAGTTTGCACCTGTTTACTCTATCAAATGCCTTTTCTTGGTCTATAAATATAAGCTGTTTACTTTGATTGTATTCAATTGTTTGTTCGCAGATCTGTCTTAGTGTAAATATTGCGTCTGTGCAGCTCTTACCCCTCCTAAACCCAAACTGGCTATTGCTTAACTGGGGCTCTAATATATGTCTTGCTCTTCGCTCCAATATTTTTGCAAACATTTTTCCTATTTGGCTCAAAAGAGAGATACCCTGTATGTTTCACATTCTCTTTTGTCTCCTTTGTTCTTCCATATTGGGACTATAATAGCTCTCTGCCAGTCATCTGGAACCATCAGACATAATATATATATACTCATTATGTATATGTTTGTTTCCTTATATATATATATAGTCTAATAGTATATATATTATGTCTGATGGTATATATATATTATGTCTGATGGTATATATATTATTGTCTGATGGTATATATATTATGTCTGATGGTATATATATAATGTCTGATGGTATATATATAATGTCTGATGGTATATATATTATGTCTGATGGTATATATATATTATATATATATATATACCATCAGACATAATATATATACCATCAGACAATAATATATACACCATCAGACATAATATATATACCATCATATATATATACCATCAGACATAATATATATACCATCAGACATAATATATATACCATCAGACATTATATATATACCATCAGACATTATATATATACCATCAGACAATAAAATATACACCATCAGACAATAAATCTCTAACGGCCTTAAATAAAATTCTTCTGTTACAAAATATTCGACATCTTCTCTTGGTTTTATAAGTCAGATCTGCCAACAAAATTACAACTTAGATTTGCAACAAAAGGTTGTCTGTCTAGGGAACAGCGGGTATACTTCACCAGCAAAACAAAAGGCATTGTTCAAAATCTCTTTCTTCAAACCCAAACAAATTTATAATAAAAGAATTCATTGATGCACCCCAAGGAACAAATGTTCAAGAAAAACAAAATCTGATATTATCTTTCTCATGAGCAACAGTCTCGATTAAACAACGTCAGAAACGATTCAGAAGAAATCGTAACAAATAGTATTCTCGTCTATGATCACCTTGTTTTCTTTACAAACTTGGCTAAGGAACGAGACTCTAGCACCGAAAACGTAGCTCAGACAAAGATCTACAGGATGTCTTAACTTCCTTTGTTGCTGTCATGCTAGCTATCTTGAGAAAACAGACATACACTCCAAGTCTGTTGTGTAGCGCATGCAACAATCTGAAAAGACAACAGTCTCTGCTGACGTACATGGCTACAAACTAATCTTCTGTCCTGCCATCTGCAGATTGTTCCGGCAAATAAAGACAACTTTTCAGAAAACTGCACAAAGTAGAAGATAGAGACCACCAACAAGAAAGTGTATGCAGACAATATCATCACTTTTACACATTTAACCAGATAAAAATCACATTTCATCTTGTTTCTCTTTTTGTTTTTTTTGTTTCTCTAATCCTATTTGGCTTGACATGGTCAGGATAAGAAGAGATTTCTAAAACGGGTTCTTGTGTGCACTTCGTACATGGTGTCTTGTACTGCCTCGGTTATTTTTATATTCACCTTTTATGTTGTCAATCTATTGTATCGTATGCACTGTATTTGAGTAACATTGGCATTTCCAGACACAGCACTGCATGTTGATAATCTATTTTCTGTGACCAAACCATTTAATTTGCTGTTTCTTGATGAAGTTCAGTACTGATGTTGTACCAACTTTGCTACTAATATATTCATTTCTAAACCGGTCTGTTCTTGATACTCCCACCATTCTACGTAGACATCATAGACGCTGTCGTGGCTGTTTTTCTTCCATTGTTTGATGTCTGCTTCCAGGTTTGGAACTGCTAGTATAACGTTATGATAAAGATTGCGTTGTGCAATGTTCAACTGTTAATGATGGCATGCATGAGTTGCAATATTTTGTTGCTATTTGTCCTATGATTTGTTTTGACTTTATTGCATCTATTTTGGATTTCCTTAATTATTATTCCATTTGCTGAACAAATGCTTCCTATAAATGTCAAGTACTATTATTTTGTTTCCATTTATGTTTCTCTAGAATGGTATTACAAGACAAGATAAAAGTTTCATATAACCAAAGTAGTATCGATATAATTGAAGACTGAGTAAAAGTATGCAATAACAAACACGTAGAATAAATTACTGTAGTTTTACAAAGTATAAAAACAAAAATAACATAACGATGCAGAAATCGAGTTTATTCTGTTTTTGTTCTGGAGAGTAAATAACTTGAGTTTATTCTATTTAGATAGTCTCATGAACGAAGCTTACAGAGCAAACGACTCTCGAGGAACTCCAACTGACATGCAGCTTCCTAGAGGCAACCCATCTCATGGTTTAGACGAGCATACGAAACCGAACGCAAAGAAGAGGAAGAAGATAGGAGTTCAGCCCAACATATTCTTCTATAAACTGGACATACACATTCAAGGAAACAAACATATACATAGACATATAAATAATTTATATATAATTATGGGCGTGTATGTGTATGTAAAACACCACACGTGCAATGTTTTTGCTATCATTTGTACCACTCCCGTTGAGATAATGCACGTGTTATTAAAAAAATCTCAAGGAGAGAACAGGCCTGGATCAGTCTTAGAATACAGCTGTTTTGCCTATTTAACAATGATCTGTTGTAATAAATGTTGCAGTGACGCCATGTCCTCTTTTGTTGAATGTGAGAACTAGTCGACAAGGTCAGTACAAGCTCACCTAAGTTATATTAACAACATCAGCTTGTGTTTATGAAGCGCAACAAAATAGCTATAACATATACGTTCTGACATGTTTAGAAAACACTTCACAAAAGCCTTCTTTATGCACAATAGTATCACTGGGAAATTATATTGAGAAAATATTACTTTTGGAAGCAACTGGAGACATTCTATTGAGAAAATATTACTTTTTGTAGTAAATGGAGACATTCTATTGGGAACATATTACTTTTGAGTAAATGGAGACATTCTATGGGAACATATTACTTTTGTAGTAAATGGAGACATTCTATTGGAAATATTACTTTTGTAGTAAATGGAGACATTCTATGGAACATATTACTTTTGTAGTAAATGGAACATTCTATTGAGAACATATTACTTTTTGTAGTAAATGGAGACATTCTATTGGGAACATATTAGTGTTGTTAGCAGATGTAGAAATTGTTTTTTGAGCGGAAACGAGACAGAGGATGACAGAGAGAGAAAATTTTGGATAGCCTGACTTCATGGAACAGAAAAGCATCAAAATCTGAGATGATAGCAAACACCAGAGACAAAGATTTGTGGTGATCCATGATCGCCTACGCCAGCTGGCATGGCACATGATGATGATACAATAGAACGTTTCGACTAAAATGTCTTTATCACGAAAGAGTCTTCTGTCATTACTCTTTCATATTCACGTTCATGAATCTTTGTTTTTTCTCCTCTCTTAATTTTGTATTTTTCTTCATGTAGTTAAAGTCTATTTATAAAACTTCTTGGTTTTTTTCAAATTAAAAATATCAATTTATGATTTTCCATGTCTAATGGTAAACTAAAATTTACTTATCCTAGCATTTATCACCTGTTAGTTCACTTTTACCGCAACCATCTATCCCAGCTTATTTGTAGCTGACTATTTGAACCATTTAAAAACTTTGTTATCGTAAAGTACACAAGAAAAAGATAAAAAGAAAGGAAAACAACTAAACACAAGTGTTGCCAGCTGAAAATATAGACACCTAAATTCAACATAGACCAGAAATATCCTGCAACAAAAATACATCTGACTTCCGTCTATTTATTTGAAACAAACTTATCCCTTTCTAGTAGATTCTGACCGATAATTTATGCCTGCCTAGCATGGCAAAGTATTTAACTTAATGAGCTTCGGGGAACAGAGTACTTCTTTTCGCTAAAACGTAAAGGAACTATGCCCGTGTGAACACTAATTTGGCACTCCATAAATCAGCAAATACTCCAAGGAAGAAAGAGAGATAGATGCACAGAGGTGATTGACGCTTTCCTTTCCCACACCTATATAACTCTAAAGTTCACAATAGAAGCTTCAACATCAAAACAGTTAAACCAAGCGTAAAATTAGCATTAAAAGCCCATTTATATAAGTGTGGAGATCAAAAAACCCGTCGAGTAAATTCGTTATGCACCAAGATACACGCACATGCTTTCACTCACGCATGTGCGCGCTTATATTAACGTTGAAAATCCGGACAAAGTGTTATTTTTTCTCTCCCTTTCCCGCGGGTGCATCTGTTCACAAGACCAGACTCTAAAACGTGCTGACGATATGTTTGGGAAACCACTTTCGCCTTACGTTCCGTTGCTCAGAGTCTGCTACGCGCACAGGCTTGTGAAGCAGCTGGCAATGCTGTCGTTGTTGCGGTTGTCGTTACCGCTGCAGTTGTCGCTGCCGTCAATAAACAAACTCTGGCTCTTCAACAATACAGATCTTATTTCGAAAGCAAGTTTTCAAGACATTGGAAGAGGACAGATTAGCCATTCATTTCCCGTTGGGATCGTGTCGCTGAGCTAAAGAAGTGTAACTGATGGGAAAACAGAACAACAGCTGGGGAATACATCTTCACAGAGTATTAAAAACAAAAAAAAGTTATGATGAGTTGTCTTTGTTTGATGTTGCTAAAACATAGAACATTTATGGTAGCAATCGCGAGACTGCGATAACATACCAGCGTTAGATGGAGGAAGCCAGATGAAAGAGGTAATAACTGCTCAAGCACAAACATTGTGCACCATCCTTTACACGCTAGCTAATGTTGCAACGAGTGTGCTCAAGCAAGCACAACGTGCACCAACATTTACGCACTGAAAAGACGTATTACTGACTATGATGAACAGCAAATAATGTCGACTAACATTTGTCAACTTGTCTGTGTGGTGCGGGCTCCGCAGTTGAAGCAAATAATAGTACCACTGCAACCTACAAGGCATGTCGTAAGAGGCGTCTAATGTAGGGTCTAGGAAGCTACCATAGTAAATAAAAGCATCGCAGAAATCGGATATGCTGGCCTACTTGTAGACGCATTACTGTCACAACGTACAATCGTTCTTAGGCTCACGTCACATACAAATCACATAGAGTGGTTAACAAGTGGTCGATATAGAACGTTCGAAGAAGAAGAAGATTTGCCAACTGACTAAAAATTGCATTGATTGGGACAAAGCAGAGACAAGTTACACCAACATTTGCATACTGCTGGTATGTTGGAACTATTATGACAATGCAAGCACAATTTACACCAACGTTTGTCCACTGCTGGTATGTTGGAAGTATTATGACAATGCAAGCACAATGAACACCAACGTTTGTCCACTGCTGGTATGTTGGAAGTATTATGACAATGCAAGCACAATGAACACCAACGTTTGTCCACTGCTGGTATGTTGGAACTATTATGACAATGCAAGCACAATGAACACCAACGTTTGCCCACTGCTGGTATGTTGCAACTATTATGACAATGCAAGCACAATGAACACCAACGTTTGTCCACTGCTGGTATGTTGCAATGATTGTGACGAAGCATACACGATGAACACCTAAAAAATTCCAATTGACTAAAAGTTGCCAGTTTTGTAGGAGACAAATCATGTATAGAAACATGCTTGGTTTCAGATCTGCTTAAACAAATCTAAACATCTATTTATCTATTCAATTTATGTTTCATAATCATAACTATTTAGACATCTGGAATCAAATTTTAGAGATCTGGAGATACTCAATTTTAAGACATCTGGGAGATATCAAATTTTAAGACATCTGGGAGATATCAAATTTTAAAGCAATGTAGAAATATCAAATATGAAGAAATAAGATAGAACAATTGATAAACAGATATCAAATATGAAATTAAAGAAATTGAGAAATAGAACAGATAGTCAAATATGAAGAATTAAAATAACAATTAGTAACACAGATATCAAATATGAACAGATATCAAATATGAAAATTAAATAGCACAATTGGTAAACAGATATCAAATATGAAGAATTAAAATAGCACAATTGGTAAACAGATATCAAATATGAAGAATTAAAATAGCACAATTGGTAAACAGATATCAAATATGAAGAATTAAAATAGCACAATTGGTAAACAGATATCAAATATGAAGAATTAAAATAGCACAATTGGTAAACAGATATACAATAAACTAACAATAAACTAAATATACAATAAACTACTAAATATGAATGGCACGGCGATAAACAAACAGTAGCATCGTAGACCCTCCCTGGTGCTCTGATTGTGTGCGCTGCCACTGAGATCTTCTAAATAAGAAAGAGATCAAAGCACATACGGTTGTTTACCGAAGTGCAGCAAAGATAGTTCTATCAATTACAAGTTTGATAGAATCTAACCCAAAACAAACACGTCTGGACAAATATATATTTACCAGGACACACACATACACACATGTAATATTAAAATAATAAACATTAGAAGTAACATGAACACTGTACTTAACCCGTACAACATAACGTAACATCGTCAAAAGATCCGTGACATTTTAGCAAAGAGAATAAAACAACAGCTTAAATATACACAAAGCAAATCAAATGATTTGACAAATGACGCCAATTTTAAAATGCAAACATGTCACAATGAACATAAAAAGAGCAATGTTCAACACAATATTTCTCCCTACATTATGCTATCAGTGTCAAACTTGGACGCTGACATCAAATGATAGAAGAAAACTAGTCACGACAGAGATGAAATGTCTACGCAGAATGCTGGGAATAACAAGAAGAGACAGGTTGAGAAATAAAGACATCAGGAAAAAGTGGGTACAACATCAGTACTGAACTTTATCAAGAAACAACAAATTAAATGGTTCGGCACGTTAGCAGATTATCAACACACAGTGAACCTCAAATAACAATGTTGCTCCAATATAATGGATACAAAGCAAAACGCCGGACTCACAAAAGGTGGACCTCAAAAATAACAGAGGCGACTAAAGACCCTATTTATACATCGCACACTAAGACTCGTTCTAGAAATCTCTTCATATCCTGACGCGGTGAGCAAAACAGATTGAGAAAATAAAAAGAAAGTCAGATTGCCAGTAACTTCAAGTTGATTGTTAACAATATAATAAGTAATCAGATTGCCAGTAACTTCAAGTTGATTGTTAACAATATAATAAGCAATCAGATTGCCAGTAACTTCAAGTTTATTGTTAACAATATAATAAGCAATCAGATTGCCAGTAACTTCAAGTTGATTTTAACAATATAATAAGCAATCAGATTGCCAGTAACTCAGTTGATTGTTAACAATATAATAAGCAATCAGATTGCCAGTAACTTCAAGTTTATTGTTAACAATATAATAAGCAATCAGATTGCCAGTAACTTCAAGTTTATTGTTAACAATATAATAAGCAATCAGATTGCCAGTAGCTTCAAGTTTATTGTTAACAACATAATAAGCAATCAGATTGCCAGTAACTTCAAGTTGATTGTTAACAATATAATAAGCAATCAGATTGCCAGTAACTTCAAGTTTATTGTTAACAACATAATAAACAATCAGATTGCCAGTAACTTCAAGTTGATTGTTAACAATATAATAAGCAATCAGATTGCCAGTAACTTCAAGTTGATTGTTAACAATATAATAAGCAATCAGATTGCCAGTAACTTCAAGTTTATTGTTAACAATATAATAAGCAATCAGATTGCCAGTAACTTCAAGTTGATTGTTAACAATATAATAAGCAATCAGATTGCCAGTAACTTCAAGTTGATTGTTAACAATATAATAAGCAATCAGATTGCCAGTAACTTCAAGTTGATTGTTAACAATATAATAAGCAATCAGATTGCCAGTAACTTCAAGTTTATTGTTAACAATATAATAAGCAATCAGATTGCCAGTAACTTCAAGTTGATTGTTAACAATATAATAAGCAATCAGATTGCCAGTAACTTCAAGTTGATTGTTAACAATATAATAAGCAATCAGATTGCCAGTAACTTCAAGTTGATTGTTAACAATATAATAAGCAATCAGATTGCCAGTAACTCGTTGATTGTTAACAATATAATAAGCAATCAGATTGCCAGTAACTTCAAGTTGATTGTTAACAATATAATAAGCAATCAGATTGCCAGTAACTTCAAGTTGATTGTTAACAATATAATAAGCAATCAGATTGCCAGTAACTTCAAGTTGATTGTTAACAACATAATAAGCAATCAGATTGCCAGTAACTTCAAGTTGATTGTTAACAATATAATAAGCAATCAGATTGCCAGTAGCTTCAAGTTTATTGTTAACAATATAATAAGCAATCAGATTGCCAGTAACTTCAAGTTGATTGTTAACAATATAATAAGCAATCAGATTGCCAGTAGCTTCAAGTTTATTGTTAACAATATAATAAGCAATCAGATTGCCAGTAGCTTCAAGTTTATTGTTAACATAAATAAGCAATCAGATTGCCAGTAGCTTCAAGTTTATTGTTAACAACATAATAAGCAATCAGATTGCCAGTAACTTCAAGTTGATTGTTAACAATATAATAAGCAATCAGATTGTCAGTAACTTCAAGTTGATTGTTAACAATATAATAAGCAATCAGATTGCCAGTAACTTCAAGTTTATTGTTAACAACATAATAAACAATCAGATTGCCAGTAACTTCAAGTTTATTGTTAACAATATAATAAGCAATCAGATTGCCAGTAACTTCAAGTTGATTGTTAACAATATAATAAGCAATCAGATTGCCAGTAACTTCAAGTTGATTGTTAAAATATAATAAGCAATCAGATTGCAGTAACTCAAGTTGATTGTTAACAATATAATAAGCAATCAGATTGCCAGTAACTTCAAGTTTATTGTTAACAATATAATAAGCAATCAGATTGCCAGTAACTTCAAGTTGATTGTTAACAATATAATAAGCAATCAGATTGCCAGTAACTTCAAGTTGATTGTTAACAATATAATAAGCAATCAGATTGTCAGTAACTTCAAGTTGATTGTTAACAATATAATAAGCAATCAGATTGCCAGTAACTTCAAGTTGATTGTTAACAATATAATAAGCAATCAGATTGCCAGTAACTTCAAGTTGATTGTTAACAATATAATAAGCAATCAGATTGCCAGTAACTTCAAGTTGATTGTTAACAATATAATAAGCAATCAGATTGCCAGTAACTTCAAGTTTATTGTTAACAATATAATAAGCAATCAGATTGCCAGTAACTTCAAGTTGATTGTTAACAATATAATAAGCAATCAGATTGCCAGTAACTTCAAGTTGATTGTTAACAATATAATAAGCAATCAGATTGCCAGTAACTTCAAGTTGATTGTTAACAATATAATAAGCAATCAGATTGCCAGTAACTTCAAGTTTATTGTTAACAATATAATAAGCAATCAGATTGCCAGTAACTTCAAGTTGATTGTTAACAATATAATAAGCAATCAGATTGCCAGTAACTTCAAGTTGATTGTTAACAATATAATAAGCAATCAGATTGCCAGTAACTTCAAGTTGATTGTTAACAATATAATAAGCAATCAGATTGCCAGTAACTTCAAGTTTATTGTTAACAATATAATAAGCAATCAGATTGCCAGTAACTTCAAGTTGATTGTTAACAATATAATAAGCAATCAGATTGCCAGTAACTTAAGTGATTGTTAACAATATAATAAGCAATCAGATTGTCAGTAACTTCAAGTTGATTGTTAACAATATAATAAGCAATCAGATTGCCAGTAACTCAGTTTATTGTTAACAATATAATAAGCAATCAGATTGCCAGTAACTTCAAGTTGATTGTTAACAATATAATAAGCAATCAGATTGCCAGTAACTTCAATTGATTGTTAACAATATAATAAGCAATCAGATTTGCAGTAACTTCAAGTTTATTGTTAACAATATAATAACAATCAGATTGCAGTAACTTCAAGTTTATTTTAAAACATAATAAGCAATCAGATTGCCAGTAACTTCAAGTTTATTGTTAACAATATAATAAGCAATCAGATTGCAGTAACTCAAGTTTATTGTTAACAATATAATAAGCAATCAGATTGCCAGTAACTTCAAGTTTATTGTTAACAATATAATAAGCAATCAGATTGCCAGTAACTTCAAGTTTATTGTTAACAATATAATAAGCAATCAGATTGCCAGTAACTTCAAGTTGATTGTTAACAACATAATAAGCAATCAGATTGCCAGTAACTTCAAGTTTATTGTTAACAATATAATAAGCAATCAGATTGCCAGTAACTTCAAGTTTATTGTTAACAATATAATAAGCAATCAGA
Source organism: Arion vulgaris (assembly GCA_020796225.1). NCBI lineage: Eukaryota > Metazoa > Mollusca > Gastropoda > Stylommatophora > Arionidae > Arion > Arion vulgaris. Next base: position 16,315,338 of record CM036761.1, read on the forward strand.
TTGCCAGTAGCTTCAAGTTTATGTTAACAACATAATAAGAATTTAAAGACCCTTGAACAAGGAGCCAGTGAATATGATCAATAAATAAACAGGCACTATCAACAGTTTCGGAAAAAATAAATTACCAAACACTGGATTTGAACTACAAACCCGTATACGATTATTCATTTTTATATATATTTAATTTTTATATTATTAATTTTATATTATTAATTTTTATATTATTCATTTTATATTATTAATATGAAAGTGAAAATCGGACTTATCCTTTACAAACTTCAGTCATCAACAACAGTAAACGTGTCGTCAATTTTCTAGTCACCACCTATACGTTCAGTAGTTTGACATTGCTTTCGAACGGTGAAATATATTTTACCATTTGTAAAAATGCATATTTTGTTAATATAGTAAATGTAAAATTGTTTACCAAACTAAATCAGATTTTCTCCGAATCTAATGAGATTCCCCGTGTTCTTTATTTTAGAAAATGTAAGAAAAGAAAAACATGTGCAGTAGACAATGCATATACCATATACCTTCTGGAAACACATCCATCATTTAGGCAGATACAAGACACGCAAGCTGGACAACAAATGTCAATTCCAGAGTGGAAAGACAGAAAACAGAAGCCAAGAAAACAAAGCAGTGCAAGTCAGACAAGTGATTTGAGCTAGTTTTCCCATGGCACTGTTTAACAGCTATCCTTCATCAAGCGTTGCTTCCCTGTTTCTCCCGTAACGCCGTCGTTATAAGTCTCCATTTGGTGTTCGTTCTCAAGAGCAATAATTAACGCCTCAATAGGTATCTGCTGCCTGGCCCTCTTTGCCTGGCTGGAGCCATCTGGTGCGAAGATGCCCAACATATGGTCGCTGTAACACTCTTTGTTTTGTTTGGTTATAATTCTAGTTTTGTTTTCTTTTCACCTCGTCTCCCGCCGGTGTAGCCTGAGTTCGCATTCCAACTCACGGATCGTCAAGACATGTTCATGTTTTCGAAGTAGGTAAGCGTAGCTGGTGGGTGGAACAGTAGATGTGGCACAATATAATCATTTTTTTCAGAATACAAGAGGACAGTATACAATATATATATATATACTATTTAGGAATACGGGAGGACAGTATACAATACATATATACTATTTAGGAATACGAAAGGACAGTATACAATATATATATATATATACTATTTAGGAATACGAAAGGACAGTATACAATATATATATATATATACTATTTAGGAATACGAAAGGACAGTATACAATATATTATATATACTATTTAGAATACAAAGGACAGTATACAAATATATATATACTATTTGGAATACGAACGAAATATTACACTATTTAAGAACGAAATATTACACTATTTGATGTTAGCAACTTGCTCATATCATATCATATACTTTTGATCATTCATTTCTATTCTCTTTTGATCTCTTTATCCCAACATCTGCCATCATCTGTCATCATATATACACGATTTACTAGAATGAAGTTATGAAACACAGAAACAAGGAGAATAAAAAGGCCACAGAAAATATGGATGCATAATATAATTGATGATTTGAGCATAGCAGCTACGGTCTTTGCTAAGACCAAACTGTAATGCCCACTTGAACCTGGTCAAGAGGTTGGAGCTGTATTAAACTCCAAATGGCACAATAAAACCCACGTAAACAAACTCCAGACAGCTCTCATTTGAAAGAAAGACGACTCTGTGTTTACATGTTCAATTTTGCTGAGTCCACTCGTTGTGAGCACTTCCAGGTAGGGCTCAATAAAAATAACCAAAACAAAATGACGATTACAGAAAGTTATAAGTGTCGATTTGTAGGACGGCGTATGACAGGTGAAACAACGTTACTGACTGCAGTATCGATTTGTAGGACGGCGTATGACAGGTGAAACAACGTTACTGACTGCAGTATCGATTTGTAGGACGGCGTATGTCAGGTGAAACAACGTTACTGACTGCAGTATCGATTTGTAGGACGGCGTATGACAGGTGAAACAAGAGCTCTAGGAATTTAATGTCCGTATGGCTAGCGCAGTCGCCACAAGGAAATTGTATGCCCACAACAGACACAATCCTTGACCTTACTGTGGATTGAACACGGGCCTCCAGCATGGAAGCCGCACTCTTATCCACTCGGCCAAACGCATCGTCTGAAAGAAACATATGAGAGAAATTCAGAAAGTGTAACAGGACTGTTAGTTTATCAACGTTCTGCTCAAGACAAGCTATTTGATGATGTAACAGAAATAGTAATCTAACCATTTTAAAAACTGACATATCAACAGAAAATACTCTACAACTATAAAAGTTATAATGCAAACATATATATATAAATATTACTATAAAACATCTACAGAGAGAATTAATAATCATTGTATCAAACGCCTTGGTTTTTTTTTTTTAGAATGCTTTCTGTTACCTGTTCTGTTTTATATGAACAACGTGGATATGATGAGATTCACAGACTATGTTCTAGAAATATAATCCGCAAAATATAATATAAATAACTATTATTACAGACATACACATACACAGATGAAAAACATAATATGAATACCAGATATTATACACATTAACAGTCTACAGTTAACATGCAATAAATACAATATGAGAATAAACATCGACAAAGCCGAAATAATGACATTTGTTGAAGAGGAAAACACTACCAATATCTCCAACGACAAGCATTACTTCCAGCAAGTTAAAGGTGAGCGTCTGCTTAAACGGAAGTGAGCTCGATCACAACCAAGCGTACATGGTTCAAACTCAGCGGCGGGCACGTTTGGAAGCAAAATAGTTTTCTTGGACTTTTACGAACGATAAAAATAGACCTCACCGTTCAGAAAGCAATGGCATACTGAACGTAAAAGTGGTGCCTAGAAAATTGAGACGCATTTACTGTTGGTGATGGCGGTCTTTAAATGATATGCCATGATTTTCATTTCATATTTGGTTCTGCAGAGCATATTCTATATTCTAGGGTTCGCAGGCATATTCTATATTCTAGTGTTCTGCAGGGAGCATTTCTTTCTGGGTTCTGAGCATTTCATAAAACGGAAGAATAATTAACGAAATCCAACACAGATGTAACAAAGCAAATAAAATCATAGGACAAATGGCATAGATTTTTAAATGTAACTATGTCATCATGAACACTAACAGAATATTGATGAACACAATCTTTCTCCCCACATTACGCTATCAGTGTCAAACCTGGACGCTGACATCAAATGATAGAAGAAAACTAGTCACGACAGAGATGAAGTGTCTACACAGAATACTGGGAGCACCAAGAAAGACCGGTTGAGAAATGAAGACATCAAGAACTACAAAATGGCTAGAACAACAGTACCGAACTTCATCAAGAAACAACAATTTAAATGGTTCGGCTAAGTAGATTAGCAAGAGATAATGTTTCTCAAAAAGCAATGATACTCTGTTACAGTGAATGCACAGCAAAAGGTCATTCACGTAAAAGGTGGACCTAAAAGATAATAGAGACGGTTAACAACATTGTTTATGAAGCGCACACACAAAAGCTTGTTCTATAAATCTCTTCTTATCTTGACGAGGCCAGACAAAACAAGATTAGAGAAAAAAAGAATACACGAAGAACAACTCAAACATTTCCAACATTGAAAGAAATAATAACATCATCAAATTCAGAGAAACAATTGATCACATTTAGAGAGATGACTAGTTAATGACTGAGTCGATGTAATAGAAATATCGTGAACTTTGTCGAAAGTTGAGAGAAATATCGTTATGCTTGTGTGTCATGTTAGACGAATACATCTGTAACTGATCGCATGTTAGAAAGAGAACTATCGTTACTGCTTGTAGTGCTGCATGTTAGACGAGATACTATCGTTACTGCTTGTAGTGTCGCATGTTAGATGAGAAACTATCGTTACTGCTTGTAGTGTCGCATGTTAGATGAGAAACTATCGTTACTGCTTGTAGTGCTGGCATGTTAGGATGACGAATACTATCGTTACTGCTTGTAGTGCTGCATGTTAGATGAGATACTATCGTTACTGCTTGTAGTGCGCATGTTAGAGAGAACTATCGTTACTGCTTGTAGTGCTGCATGTTAGACGAGATACTATCGTTACTGCTTGTAGTGCTGCATGTTAGATGAGATACTATCGTTACTGCTTGTAGTGCTGCATGTTAGAGCGGTGTAGAACAAGTAGGACGAGAGCCTAATGAATATAATGACCATATAGCGAGTGCAGTCGACTTTTCTACATCAGAGAAGTGAGTAATCTAAACTTTTCTAAATCAGAGAAATGAAGAACTTTAACTTCTCAAATTCAGAGAAATTGCAATCTGAACTGTCATTTCTCAGAGAAACGTCAACTGAAACTTTAATCTCAGAAAAAGAGAACGTCAACTGAAACTTTAATCTCAGAGAAACGTCAACTGAAACTTTAATCTCAGAGAAAGAATGAAACTTAAACTAGTGTCTAAATTGTAATAAGAAATGTAGTGCACCCCTCTCCCTTCCCTCCTTTCCAGCCTTATAAAAATAATCGTACTCTACTAGTCAAAGAACTGTCTGTAGATACCAAACTTTCATTAGAGGAGAAAATATGCAGAGAACTAAAGCACATCTCATTCAACAACAGCAGAGAACTAAAGCACATCTCATTCAACAACAGCAGAGAACTAAAATACATCTCATTCAACAACAGCAGAGAACTAAAATACATCTCATTCAACAACAGCAGAGAACTAAAACACATCTCATTCAACAACAACAGAGAACTAAAATACATCTCATTCAACAACAGCAGAGAACTAAAACACATCTCATTCAACAACAGCAGAGAACTAAAAACATCTCATTCAACAACAAGAATCTTACATCTCATTAACAAACAAAGAAATAAATATAGCCCCGTCATTTATCTTCATTGAAAGCAAACACACACAAATGAATAGAGTCATCCTTCTAATCCTACTTTTAAGACAAGCAGAAGAAGTGTTTTCTCTCTTGCACTACCGTCTTCCAATCACATTAACTAACAGATGGATGAAAACATCTTTTTAAACAGACACAAAAACATCACACTGGCTGATACTCGTTGCCTTCCACAAAATAGTTGCCCTAGAGAACTCTGCACTCATTGAATGATAAGAAAACTTTTCTTATATCGTCATGAGGTTTAACACGTCATTATGTTCTTCTTGTAGAGACACTACAGAACATGAAGAATGCATCCACTATATTATTTCAGTTTGTCCCGATCAGAGAACTATACATTCTATCTCTTACAACGCTGTTACTTACTTTTTAAAAACTGCAGCAAGAACAACATACATACCAATTACACCAATCTTAAAACACTCACAATTCTAATAGAGACTAAAAGACTATTATAAATGTAATCTTCATTACCAACACTGTAGCTACCAGTTCCAAACATGGCACTAACAACAGAACAAGAATAGAAAATTACCACATGTGAAATAGATGCTTGAGAAAGCAGTAAAAGAACAAAAGAGACCATATAAGAAATGAGAAGAATAGTCGGAACAACACCTGCTATTAGATTCATTGAAAAACAGACTAAATGGTTTGCCACTGGTCAGAATGAATTCAATACACCAGTTCAAGCAGCGACAACCTGAAATGGAATCTCTCAAAGAAGCTGCAGACCAAAAAAGATGGTTGATGGAGTTACAGACATTAAGACATCTTAAAACTCCACAATACCACAACATATCAAGCTACCGAGCGTGCATTATGTCGGAAACCGATCATCAGTTAAACCTGTTACGCCTAACGGCAAAAAAAAAAAAGCAGAGATGGACGAAAGAAGAAAGGAAACATTTTTTAAACACACAAAATGTCTAAACCACTTTTTTGTCAGTATCGTCATTCATTCATTCTGTGATGAATTAATCTCTGAATTGATCCATCTATTGATTCGTTGATTCCATTATCTATCCATTAATTGAAACATATTATGTTGGTAATACCTTAAGAAGAAATGATCAGAAAATATCAAAGCAGCCATTGAATAGGGAAGCAAAAGATTCCAGAAACAGAAGACACCCTAGTGAAACAATCAAATGAACTTTGCTGAGAGAGGCAAGAAATAATGGTCTCAATTCCATTAGAGAGATTGAGCGAGTTGACCTGGACAGAGCGGTATGGAGAAATTACTTGTAGGCATATGTAACGTAGAACGTTACGATAGGAAAATTTGTATAGATATGTATAAATGTGGACTTTTCTTTAGAAACTTGCTAGGAATTAGTCATATTAGGGCTTGCCTGATTGGCGAAGGACACTGGTGATAAGAAAAGACAGCCTTCACACAAAAATCGGTCAGAAACGGTATATTAGACATTTTATATAAATTGCATAACGGACGCACTTAAAATAAAATTATCAATACAAAAGTTGCAATTTTAAATCGCATAATTTGTGATATCTTGATAAACATAACAGTACGTGGATCTGGAGACCAGACAATTGTGACTAATTCTGAAAAAATGTGTAACTTACATTCAAGGAAATTGTTCAGAGAAATACAAAGCTAAAGGGGGAAGGATACAAGAAGATGGAGGCAAAAACAGCAGTCTTTCAAAAACGCATCATCACAGTGAACAAAGAGAAACAGTGTTAATCAAGAACTGTCAACTTCCAATGAAGTAGGATATCTCATGATTTGACGGCAATCTCTAACAACGCATTTCAGCATAGATATGCTTGTATTCAACAATTCTGTTTAATGTCTTAGAAAGACAATGTGAACAGGTAGACATGACAGTATTCTTATCTTGAATACAACAACTGTTGTCTTGTCTGTTTTCTTATCGTCAAACATCATTCCCGCAGATATCACTTCATATCTTACCAAGTTGGGACAGTTTCTCACACCCATTGTAGTACAACCAACGAAGAACAATACGTTTTGCTTGTACAAGTGAGAACAACAAAAGTATTTGAAAAGTTGTTCTGAAGAAAGCAGTCGAGAACAAATCGCTTATGAAATGCATTTGAAAGAAACAATCAACATTGTTTGGACATGTAATGAGAAGAGAATATCTTCAATACGATGTGACAATGGACAAGATATAAGGGAAGAGAGATAAAAGTCGACAGAGGCAATTCTATCTTGGCATGGTGTTAACAAACAATACCAGTACTCATAGCTAGAAGAAGAGACAGAGAGTTGTGGATGAACATGATAACATACGCCTACTGGCAACAATACCAGTACTTATAGCTAGAAGAAGTCGACAGAGAGTTGTGGATGAACATGATAACATACGCCTACTGGCAACAATACCAGTACTCATAGCTAGAAGAAAGACAGAGGTTGTGGATGAACATGATAACATACGCCTACTGGCAACAATACCAGTACTCATAGCTAGAAGAAGTCGACAGAGAGTTGTGGATGAACATGATAACATACGCCTACTGGCATGGCGCTTGATGTTAATGGTGCACATAGGTCACAAAACACGTCTGTGCTAAATACATGTCATCTTTATAAAGTACAGTACGTTTTTATGTGTTGGAAATTAACTGCAGATATAGAGAATAAGTTAAATGCATTACATATGACACCGGAGAAGGTATGACAAGTCACAGTGATAATAAGGAAAGCAGGCTTTCACGAAAGAAATAACAAGAAGTGTCACACCAGACACAATTCATATCGTAGGAACGAAAGAAGAATACATTTGTAAATAGATGTCTGAATAAAATAATGAAGATAAAATGATATGAATTCTGGAGACTGGATGAAATCACTGAAATGTCTGGTCAACCATTAGTAACAAATGTTATAAAGATTAGAAGCTAGAGATGTGTTGGACACACTTGAGTGACGTTTAACGTGACTAAAATATTTCATCTTCCGGCACATGATGTTATTTATGAGCCAATGCTCCTTGATATGCAGGTCGTGCAGGATGTTCTTGTTTTTTTCTATTCTGTGTCCAGGATGTTCTAAAAAATGTTCTCATGGAGTATTAAGAGAACCAAATCTTGTAACGACAGAGAACACGAAAATGTAGAGAATACCTTTCAGTAAGTTTTGTACTGACTTGTCTAAATTTGGTTTTTATTCAAATGGAAAGTTACCTCAAGTCTGTGCACAAAATCAACAATGTTCATTGTCAACTTGACAAGCTAGAGATTACATTTTGACAAACATACAATAGAAATCTGGACAGGCTCGTCTGTTGTGTTCAGAATTGAAATTCTGGCATATCTACACAGGTCATTCTTGTCTAGGTAAACTCAGGCTTCGTACTAGCTAATCTATTGTGAAAAGAATAGGGTTGGAAGGAGAGGGAAAGAGAACAATCTCACTGCTTGACAATGCTTTTTGTTTGTTCCATTAGATTACTTGTCATATCACTGTCTATACAGTTGAAGATATGACAATGTTATCACACAGTTTTTGTTTCTGTTTTGAATGTTCTTAAACAAAGTTGAGCTTTCACTATCAGGAGAGATATGTTTTCTCTTTTATAAGACATGTACTATAAGTTCGTTCCAAAATTCCTGATCATCTTTACCGACCGATATAAAATTATACACTTGACAGAAATTATTGTTTTTACATTTTTATATAGGTAACAGTGACGACTTTCCAAAAGTATTTTTTGCCCACCCAAACCTTAAGTTCTGTTAGATTTTTATTATATGTTATTATTCCTATACTTACAGCGATGTTGATTTGGTATACTTTTAAAGTTTAGCAATACGATTGACAAGTGTGTCTATAATTAAGCATTTCCGTACTCCACAATGCAATTTAGTGTAAGTCAAAATCGTGAATCCCGTGAAATTAATCAGTTCACAATGTATCATAACGACTGTTATTGGCACATAACATTTATTTTCATTGATAGAAGTGGAAGGTATCATTTGTTTACTATGTCCCATTGCTTGTTATAATATGTAATAGGGATACGCCTTTGCAAACATTCGCCACCCTTTTGTGTACTACTGTAAATTCTAAAAGTTGATTATCATTTTGTTGTGCTTATACAATTATATATAACAAAAACGTTTTTGCATCAACTAAGCTACCTACCAATTAGTTAAACATGGATTCGTAACGTCGTGAGGTATATAAGACTGCATGCAAAAATTACTTGTATCCATCAGATAGATTTCGTACAAATTAAACCTTAGTGTGATCACGAATTTTGGAAGGAACTATAATAATATTTCTTAGTACAAGATCTTCGCCCGTGTGTTGCCGAGGTTCGCAAGGGAAGCAAAGAATAGTACCACTACGACCTACAAGGCATGTCGTAAGAGACGACTGAGGTAGGGACCTAGGAAGCTACCCTAGTAAATAAAAAGCGTCGCAGGAATCGTATGTGCTGGCCTACTTGTAGGCGCATAACTGGCACAACGTACAATAGCTCTTAGGCTCAGATCACATACAAATCACAAAGAGTAATTAACAGGTGGTCGATATGAAGCGTTAGAAGAAAAAGTTACAAGATCTTTATTAGCAAACAACTGACCGTATACGTGGTGCCTAGACAATCAAAGACTCGTTGTCTGAGATTGATGGCAACGCCATGTAAAAGATATGCCATGATTTTCATGTCAGTCGTTCATTGGTATTAAGTTGCAAGTATTATTAGAATTAGGGTGTCAACATGGACATCTCTGTGACCAATTTGTTTTACGTTCAAATCTGGGTTCGAATCTAGATCAGTTCACGAGTGCATTTTTTCTAGAGATTCCTAGGGTTGTTGAAGGAGATACGGAGTTAATAAAGGTCTTTTTTGACTTCGTAAAACTCCACGGGAACAAATTTGCTTCCAAACTGCCCACCGCGGTATTTGAACCATGTACTCTTAGCTTGTGATAGATCAAATGTACTCAAATTCTCAACAACTTGACAAGTGCAATAAAACTGAGTACAAATGGGATACACGCACATACGAAAATATATTATCAGTGGCAGTATTACTAAGTTATGAAATACGAAAATATACAGAGCTAGCAATTTTACTGAAGTTATGAAATACGAAAATAGATAGAGCTAGCAATTTGATTGAAGTTATGAAATACGAAAATAGATAGAGCTAGCAATTTGATTGAAGTTATGAAATACGAAAATAGATAGAGCTAGCAATTTGATTGAAGTTATGAAATACGAAAGTAGACAGAGCTAGCAATTTTATTGAAGTTATGAAATACGAAAGTAGACAGAGCTAGCAATTTTATTGAAGTTATGAAATACGAAAGTAGACAGCTAGCAATTTTATTGAAGTTATGAAATACGAAAGGAGACAGAGCTAGCAATTTTACTGAAGTTATGAAATACGAAAATAGACAGAGCTAGAAGATTTACTACTTTCGAAACACATATGTGCTGAAAATTATAACTAGCAGTTTACTACTGCGATGACATCGGAAAATAAACACAGCCAATGTAATAAGATATAGAACATGCTGGAACAAAATAAATAAAAAAATAAAGAAATTAAACTGATATAAACTGGTATACTTGTAGAAAATGTAGAGATGAGAATGCCATATTGCACACATCCGTTTAACATAGCATATGTCAGTGTTGGTGCACTTGTAAGCAGTTGGTATGAAGGGAAATTAGTTTACGTTTTATTTCAGTATTCTCACTTTTAGAAAGATTCTTATTTGGATTTTCTTTTCTTGCACGATTAAATGCAACACGTGCTGGCACTCACTCTACCTCTCAATGTGCGCTGCCAATCCTTTGCTTTTCCCCTCAACAATGTTGCACTCTCATCTACCTACTCTCACCCGTGCGTTGTCGGGGCTTGGAAGGGGAGCAAAGAATAGTAACACTGCGAATTACAAGGCATGTCGTAAGAGGCGACTTGCGTAGGGACCTAAAGAATTGGTTATTGGTTATTTCTAAACTGTTGTCATTGCACTCCGGAGAGACCCATAGGTGTTCAGCCTCCCCCAACAGATATCGAAGAGTATACATTGATGGTTCCCATGGCTCGCTGATTAAAAACACTCCACCCTCTGCCCCTCAGGCATCCAGTTCTACTTGTACAATGGGTAACTTCAAACAGCTTAAGTCGCTGAATCGATTGAACATCTACCTGAGTGTTCTCATCGAACAGGCAGTCGCGAAGAGACTAAGGAAGCTACCCTAGTAAATAAAAAGCGTCCCAGAAATCGGATGTGCTGGCCTACTTATCATAACTGACAAAACGTACAATCGCTCTTAGTCTCAGATCATATACAAATCACAGCGAGTTGTTTAACAAATGTTCGATATGGAACGTTTGAAGAAGAAGTAGACGACGTATTTACTCTAATCTGATAACATAAACTCACACACAAACACAGATCTTACTCTAATCTGATAACATAAACTCACACACAAACACAGATCTTACTCTAATCTGATAACATAAACACACACACAAACACAGATCTTACTCTAATCTGATAACATAAACACACACACAAACACAGATCTTACTCTAATCTGATAACATAAACTACACACACAAACACAGATCTTAACCAATGTCAATCGCTTCATGTACTTTTTACAAATGGCGCCTCCCAAAATGTTCCGGCCTCTTTAAGCAAGCTAAAAATGGCAGCATCAAAATACATCTGAAACAGTACTGGTGTCAATTTCACGGACACTGCCGACTTTTGATGAACCCAACTGCTTTTCATTGAACAACACATACCAATGCACATGTAAACTTGATGTAATCTCTTACTACAATTTATTAAGTCCCTACTCTGGCTACAGACTGATGCCAGACTATGAGCCAGTCCACATATGTGGTAGACATTTGCTTGGAGCTACGGGGGTCTATGTGGCTAAGTGGGCATCCCCTTGCCTTGCGTGTCGAAGGTTCGAATGTAGACCACGCCATTTCGTTCATGAGTGCATTTTTATCCAGTCACCTAGAATTTTTGCCAGAGCTACGGAGTTCGTGCTTTTTGAAATACTCTCGGCAGGTGGCGTGCCATTTCTGTGGAGAGGAACCGATCAATATGGGGTAAAACACCGTGCAAGGAAGTCAATCCTTCGGCTTTAAAACCCATTTGTTGCTTGTTACTTGGAGCTTGTTACTTGGGCTTGGGTATGGGCTTGTTATTTGGGGCTTGCAGTATGGGGCTTGTTACTTTGAGCTTGCAGTATGGGGCGCGTTACTTGGGGCTTGTTACTTGGGGCTTGCAGTATGGGGCTTGTTACTTGGGGCTTGCAGTATGGGACGAGTTACTTGGGGCTTGCAGTATGGGGCTTGTTACTTTGGGCTTGCAGTATGGGGCTTGTTACTTGGGGCTTGCAGTATGGGACGAGTTACTTGGGGCTTGCAGTATGGGGCTTGTTACTTTGGGCTTGCAGTATGGGCGCGTTACTTGGGGCTTGTTATTGGGCTTGCAGTATGTGACGCGTTACTTGGGGCTCGTAGAAAAAGTTAACTACAAATTTTAATCAACTGTGAACAGCATGAGTAGTTCTGGTTTTATGTTTAAACGAGACTTTGAAAAAGCATGCTAGATATATATATATACAAGAGAGAGAGAGAAGAAAGAGAGAGGGGGAAGAGAGATACAAGAAAAAAATTCATATATGCAAGATCATTGCACATATGCCTGTAACAATATGCCCTGCTAGGGCACAAAATGAAATAATACCTGACCGGTGTGTACTGGGATATCAAGTAACAGTGTAAATCCAAGATTGCTATTTTTACTCTACTGACGTCACACGAGTAAACATATCTGGAAAATTATCAACGGTAAGAATAACATGCTTAAAGTAACAAGTCTAAACCGCGCGAACTTGAAAATATAACAGTTGCGAGTTATTATACAATTTACCCGGGGTGAGAAATTGGCGAAGGATATTGAAGGGGAACACCTGCTCATTGAAAACGTGGCTTTTGTTCAGCCTTGCCAGCATGAAGATACTGTTCACTACTTAAGGTAGCAGCAACACTTATTGCAGACGTAAGGGTGATATTTAGCAGGCGTGATACATGTTAGAGAAAGGGAACTGCGATAGTTTAGCGGTAAGCGCAGTTGCTTCGTAAACGTGTGGTTCCAGGTTCTTCTTCTTCGAGTGCTCCATATCGTCCACAAGTTAAATTACTCATTGTGATTTCTATGTGATCTGAATGTACGTTATGCGCCTACAAGTAGGCCAGCACATCCGATTTCAGCAACGATTTGTATTTACTAGGGTAGCTTCTCTAGGTCCCTACCTCAGTCGCCTCTTACGACATGCCTTGAAGGTCGCAATGTAACTATTTCTTGCTCCCCTTGCGAGCTTCGGCAACACATGGGCGGAATCGCATTCTTCTTCGTACACTCCATATTTGTATGTAATCTGAGCATAAGAGCGATTGTACGTTATGCCAGTTATGCACTTACAAGTAAGCCAGCACATCCGACTTCTACTATGCCTTTTATTTTCTAGAGTAGCTTCCCTAGGCCTACCTCAGTCACCTCTTACGACATGCCTTGTAGGTGGCAGTGTTACTATTCTTTGCTCCCCTTGCGTACCTCGGTAACACAGGGCGAAATCGCATTCAAAGATAATATATGATATTCAACTTACTCGCTAGGTCATGGTAAACTTGCTGAGAAGAAAGCAAATCAAGCTGTTAATGGCATGAGAAAGTTAACTTTGTTCAGATCAGTCTCACCAGGCAATGTTCGAACAAACCTCCTATCATCTTAAACACCTTTCTGCTCTCACTAATCCCTCCCCCTTTCCCCACAAACAGCTGAAGTAAGTGCAATATCTCAAAAGCATTTGATCTTTATAGACGAGCTATATCCTTACAGAAACTAGAAAGCAAGTCAGGTTGATGCGAAAAACAACCCGGTTCTTGGAGTACAAACAAGAATGTATTAAGGATTACAGCTCAACACAAAAGCTTGATTGAAATCGCACGGGGCGCTCTGGTCTGCAGGTTTATTAGCATTATATATATATACTTTGTCAGTATCAAAGGGTGAGAACTAGGAAGAATCTATTTGAAGAAATAGTTGTCTTTGTAACAATATCATAGCAAACATGAAACAATATCAAGTAGATAAAAATAAAGAGGATTGTTGGAGGATCGGGCAGTTTGAGTTCAAGTGATTCATTCCTACATCGTGATTGCTAGAGGCGAATTATTGTTGCCTACATCATCATTGTTAACCAACCATTATTTCTGCATACATCGTTAACAACGAATTATTGTTGCCTACATCATCAATGTGAACCATTCATTATTTCAGCCTACATCATTATTGTAACACAAGAATTATTTAGCTACATAATTATTGTAACACGAGAATTATTTCAGCCTACATCATTATTGTAACACAAGAATTATTTCAGCCTACATCATTATTGTAACACAAGAATTATTTCAGCCTGCTTTAACAACAAAGAGAGTTAAAAGAATCCGACAAAAGTACAAACGGGCGGAAATTGTGGAAATATTATTCTCAACATAAATCGACACTACACTTGATGTTAGTGTTGAGTCATCAGTCTTACAATATATTAGTTTGATGTGAAGATTGTACAAACACTACACTTGATGTTAGTGTTGAGTCATCAGTCTTACAATATATTAGTTTGATGTGAAGATTGTACAGACACTACACTTGATGTTAGTGTTGAGTCATCAGTCTTACAATACATTAGTTGATGTGAAGATTGTACAGACACTACACTTGATGTTAGTGTTGAGTCATCAGTCTTACAATATATTAGTTTGATGTGAAGATTGTACAGACACTACACTTGATGTTAGTGTTGAGTTATCAGTCTTACAATATATTAGTTTGATGTGAAGATTGTACAAACACTACACTGATGTTAGTGTTGAGTCATCAGTCTTACAATATATTAGTTTGATGTGAAGATTGTACAGACACTACACTTGATGTTAGTGATGAGTTATCAGTCTTACAATATATTAGTTTGATGTGAAGATTGTACAAACATTACACTTGATGTTAGTGTTGAGTCATCAGTCTTACAATATATTAGTTGATGTGAAGATTGTACAGACACTACACTTGATGTTAGTGTTGAGTTATCAGTCTTACAATATATTAGTTTGATGTGAAGATTGTACAGACAGGAGACGACAAAGTTATTTTTCTTCTTCTTCATACGCTCCATATCGAACACTTGTTAACCACGCTGTGTGATTTGTATGTAATCTGAGCCTAAGAGTGATGGTACCTTGTGCCAGTTATGCGCCTACAAGTTGGGCAGCACATCCGATTTCTGCAACGTTTTGTATTTACTAGGGTAGCTTCCCTAGATTCTACATCAGTTGCCTCTTACGACATGCCTTGAAGGTGACAGTGGTGCTATTCTTTGCTTCCCGACTCCACACGGGAGAATTGTATCTTGAATGTTAGTAATAATTCTCTTTGAACTACTTTGATTGTTATTCCTTTGAAGATGTGTATATATACCTGTCGACACTTGCACAAATGTAAGGGCGTGCTCTTTGTGGTGAAGTGGTTAAACACTTTGCCTTACGTTCTGATAGTCATGAGCTAGAATCTGGACAGTAATGAAAGTGTTGATATTGGTTCAGTAATAATATTTTTTTTTCTCACAAATTGTTTATGATTGTTACTGGAGTTATAGAGTTCGTGCTTTGTTTAGATGGTATGCTATTTCTACCGAGAGTTACCAAGCCATAAGACAAAACCCGAGATAAGAAGCCATGATAGGTTTACCCATAACAATAGAACTATATTTTATACTAACCATATAACAATAGAAAAAAAATATATTTTATACTAACCATATAACAATAGAACTATATTTTATACTAACCATATAACAATAGATCTATATTTTATACTAACCATATAACAATAGAACTATATTTTATACTAACCATATAACAATAGAACTATATTTTATACTAACCATATAACAATAGATCTATATTTTATACTAACCATATAACAATAGAACTATATTTTATACTAATCATATAACAATAGAACTATATTTTATACTAACCATATAACAATAGAACTATATTTTATACTAACCATATAACAATAGACTATATTTTATACTAGCATATAACAATAGACTATATTTATACTAACCATATAACAATAGAACTATATTTTATACTAACCATATAACAATAGAACTATATTTTATACTAGTCATATAACAATAGAACTATATTTTATACTAATACCATATAACAATAGATATATTATAACTATAAAATTTTTATAACTAGCATAACAAAGACTATATTTATACTAACCATATAACAGAACATTTATATTTATGAACTAACTCATATAACAATAGAACTATATTTATACTAACCATATAACAAAGAACTATATTTTATACTAACCATATAACAATAAACTTTTATTTTATACTAACATATAACAATAGAACTATATTTATACTAACCATATAAAAATATTAACTATCATTTGTATACTTACCGATATAACAATAGAACTATATTTTATAGAAGGAAAATTCTTCTTCTTCTTTGAACGCTTCCTGTTGACCACTTGTAAACCACTCTTTGCGATCTCTATGTGATTTGAGCTAAGAGCTACCGAGTGGTTCCGGCCAAATTTGGAGTGTAAAGAATAGAACCACTGTTACCTGCCACGCATGTCGTAAGAGGCAACTAATGAGGTTTGGCTGAAATCGGATGCACGTGTCCTAAACGTGTAGAAGTCTATGCGTTTAGGGCCTACCAAACCAATGTGCAACGTATACACGTTCTTGGTAAAGATCAAACATATCACAAAGAGTGATACAAATTGGTCATAAAGAACGAACACAAAGAAGGAGAAGCCTAAGAGTGATTGTACGTTGTGACAGTTATACGTCTACAAGTAAGCCGATTTCTGCGATGCTTTTTATTTATTACCGTAGCTTCCCTTAAGCCCCTACCTCAGTCGCCTCTTACGACATGCCATGTAGGTCGCAGTGTTATATTCTTTGCTCCCCTTGCGAGTCCCGGTGACACACGGGCGTAAATAATCAATGGAAATATTTTGAAAGATATTTCCAACTTGAAGTTGCCTTGAAAACTGCTTTATTATTAACTTAGTAGTACATCGTAAATGTTAACTGTATATAGTAATAATGTAGACACTTCTATTGTATTGTTATTTTCAACGTATTTATATTCTAAGGCCAAGGGCTTCTGCATGGGCAGCTTGCGACCTCTACTAGTCCTCCACTCCTGTACAATACTGTCTGTTCACATGGAATATATTATATTCTTAATCATCTTAACATGTCAGTTAAACGCGTATGCCTATTTCGGTTAAGTCTTTTGATTGCTATCGTTAAGTTCTGCCAAGGAAGCACGAAACACAGACCGTGGTGGAAACTACGCAGTACCAACGCCCGTATTGAAGGAGCTTGGTTGCGGTCAGAGAATATCTTAATATAATTCTAGATATTGACCGAACATCTTAAGTAGCAGCCTCACCCACAAACAATTCAGTCATAAACGAGAAATAATCTACGATAAACAAGCTAAATATGTGTATTGATGCAGACATTCTTAAAGTGTTTGCGGATATAAATGACGGCAGCATTTCATCATGTTAGAAATGAATATAAATGAAAGAGTAAAAAGATAGAGAAGAAAATGAAGACGAATACAGACAATTTATTGTTATGTAAAACATCAAATAATTTTGTAACATTTCATCTAATACTCTTTCACACTTTAATAGACTCTCTCGCGCTCTCTCTCTCTCCATCAATCTGCACAACTTTATCACTGCCAGTTTCTTTTCATCACTAGCCTCATCTCTTCATCGACTAGCCTTCTCTTTCATCGCTAGCCTTCTCTCTTCATCGCTAGCCTTCTCTCTTCATCACTAGCCTCATCTCTTCATCACTAGCCTCATCTCTTCATCACTAGCCTCATCTCTTCATCACTAGCCTCATCTCTTCATCATAGCCTCATCTCTTCATCATAGCCTCTCTTCATCATCTATCTCTTCATCCTAGCCTCTCTCTTCATCACTGCCTCATCTTCTGATTCCCATCCCTGCACATGTTTATTTATCATACTATCTTTATCTACCAGTCTCTTCATTGTTTTCATTCACTTCTATCCTTCATTCACTTCATCCTTCATTCACTTCATCCTTCATTTACTCCCCTCATTATTCTAACATTTCATTACCCATTCCACTCGTTATACTAACATTCACTTCCTTATTCTAGCATTTCTTGTCGTTATACTAACATCCACTTCCTTATTCTACTATTTTCTTCATCATTCTACAATTCACTTCATTCAGCATTTTACTTGTTTTGTTAAGATTTCCTTCATTCTATTCATCAACTTCCTTTCTCTTCATCATTTGCACCCATTCCTTGACCCTTTATTATTCTTTAAAATTTCCATTCAAATCATCTTTCTACTCTTCCCTCTATCCCTCCATCTATCTACCATTCTCTCTATCTTTCTACCTTCAGACTAGCACCCTTATCTCTTTGGTCAGACATGTTTTTCTTCATATATCTCTTCTTTCCTAAATATCGCCAACTTTGTGCAAACTAATTTATCTTCTTGCTGTCCGACATTCTACCTAGCTATCTTCTATAAGTTTTAATGTGAGAGGTTTGCTCTCAAGAATACACATAAAGTTATGACATATTACGATACAGACGTACTCGCTGTGCCGGGGAAAAACAGATACGACCACAAAAGTTGAGGAACCAGCGAGTTCTCAAACTGATAACGAGTGCCTCACAAATCATACATGTAAACACTCGTGGAAAATAACAAGAAATATAAACTAATCATGATAAAGTAAGACTAACAAAAGACAAAATAAAACAGACAAGAGAAGGTAATAAAATATCGAAATAAAATACACACGAATGAAAAATACAATGACGGAATAAATAGACTAATAAATGTGGACTTTAAAAAGAGCGCGGGGGCGAAGTTTATGAAACAGAACTTTACCAGTGTATAACATAGGTTGTAAATAAGGATAGGCACAAGCATTTATACCTGAAATAAATCTGCCAGACATATAGTGAAGAAGATAGGCAGAGATGTATCTTTTTCTTGTCCCATTAGTTCTATCCTCCCTGCTTCCCTTTTTCTTCCAATAAGGAAGACACAGACATGGAGTATAAATGTCGGACTAAATGACAGTTTAAAAAAGATGGTGTGTTGTTAGGATGCAGGGGGTAGGGGATGAGTGTCTGACAGAAGGGCTGAAAGATTAATAATAGGAATAGCTACAAGAGAGTTCTGGCAGGTAAGGAACCTGAGTAAGACAGACTTATCACATGATGTCTGGTACATATAATATACAGACATACTTTACATATATTGTCTAGTACTTAAAGACACACTTAATCTCACTTGGTAAAGTAGACAGAGACAGACTGTATTCCATCAAGACTGTATCATAGACACAGACTTTACCATATCTTGTCTAGTACATAGACACAGACTTTACCATGTCTTGTGAAGTATATAGAGGCAGACTTTACCATGTCTTGTCAAGTACATAGACACAGACTTTACCATATCTTGTCTAATACATAGAGACAGACTTTATCCAATATTGTAAAATACACACAGAGACAAACTAAAGGCTAATGATCACCCTACCTAGAGCATATGATCACCCTACCTAGAGTATATGATCACCCTACCTAGAGCATATGATCACCCTACCTAGAGCATATGATCACCCTACCTAGAGCATATGATCACCCTACCTAGAGCATATGATCACCCTACCTAGAGCATATGATCACCCTACCTAGAGCATATGATCACCTTACCTAGAGCATATGATCACCCTACCTAGAGCATATGATCACCTTACCTAGAGCATGTGATCACCTTACCTAGAGCATGTGATCACCTTACTCTAGAGCATGTGATCACCTTACTCTAGAGCATGTGATCAACGTATCATAGTGATATGGTAAAATAAAAACCCGGAAAACCCCATGGCATATCCTTGACCATGATTAGCCATCAATCACAGTAAACGAGTCGTCTATTGTTCTAAGCATCACCTATACGTTCAGCAGTTTGCTGTTGCTTTCTGAACGATGTCTATTTTTACCATTCGTAAAAATACATGGGAACGAATTTGCTTCCAAACTGGCCGCCGCTGTGTTTGAACCAGGTACGCGTGGGTTGTGACCGAGCTCACTGCTGTTTAAGCTACCGACGCACACACATGGTAGTTGCTATAACATATACATTTTTAGAAAACACAACGGCTGCTATAATTAATATTTGGTCATAAATGACAGCCTCTGATAGTACATATGACAATTGATATATAAATGATATATGAGAAACCTTGATAGTACATATAACAATTGATATATAAATGATATATGAAGACCCTGATAGTACATAAAACAATTGATACATAAATGATATATGAGAAACCGATGATAGTACATATAACAATTGATATATAAATGATATATGAGAAACCGATGATAGTACATATAACAATTGATACATAAATGATATATGAGAAACCGATGATAGTACATATAACAATATATAAATGATATATGAGAAACCGATGAGAGAAACAAAAGTATAAAGACATAGGATTGACTCCATATTGGATTTCCTTATAATGCTCTGTCCGTCTCCGCAAGAAGTGGCTTCGTGCCGAGAACCTTGCACAAAGCACGGACTTCGTAGTCTAAGCAACACTCGTAAGAACATAAAATAGCTGCTATACCTAGTCTATAAGTATACTATTATATCACTGTCTGATGTATTCAGAAAATTCAACAAAACTGTTCTGATGCAGACAGTCAAGGTCTGATCCCACGGATCTAACTCCTACTTGAGGATCTAAACTTCAAGCACCTCTGAAGTAGGAGAATGCCCGCCTGTATAGCGAGGGATTCCGACAACAAAGTAAACATTACTTCACGCAAAAATCAGTCAGGTGCGCTATACAAGGCTCCCTGACTACACCTGCATTGATAGCAGTTGAAAACAGAAGAAGAAGAATATCCCACATATCTAATTTCACAACAGTTGCCTTTCATGAATTAGTCCCTGAACTCTTCACTGAAGGATATGTCGATGGCATCCTTCACATCCGTTCTTTAAGCTGTCGATTAACACAAAATATGCTATTTAATACCTGGTGTTTCACTGCAATGCCTGGCACTGTGTGCTGTCATAAGTTAGTGACAGATTATGAAAACTTATTAGTTTAGACAGATGTCTATTTAAAAGAAATGCGAATGACACACAAGCAGACGCGAAACAGATTAGAAGTAACAAATTGCTGAGCTTACCTTTATTTGTGTACGATAACTTGTCCATGTCAGTGTCTTGAACAAATGAAGTTGATGAAATTCGATAATTATATCTCGTAATAGTATTTTAACAATTGATAAACAGTTGGTATATACTAAACTACTAAACTATAAAGTTGTTATCTAAGAACACGTTTGACATCACTGACGTGAGCAACAATCGTAAAGAAATGTTGAGAATAAGAAAAAAACCAGCAAGAAAACCCAACTGTACACCCGAACATTGCACTATAAATAAAGTCCCTTGTGATTTGAATGGATTTTCTGGACAGGAATTAGACACACAAACAATGGAGAATCATGAATGTATTTCAAACGTAATAGTTAGCAATAACATAAATGTGACTACCCAATCATAGAAAGGCATGACTAAAGGCAGCCTTAAAGAATAACACTGTTCAAGCTTGGATATATCAATCAAGGTGCCGACAAGAGGTGAATCCATGAACACTTTGTGACTTTGTTATCACTGTCTACAGCTTTAACAATGCCCGTCTTTCATAGTTGCGTTCTGAATTATAACCCTGTGGCTGTATAGGAAATTCACAGCGGGTAACAGTGCCCGTTTTCAACGGCTGCTATTGTTATCTTCGCTAGAAGAAATGGCTATTAAAGAAACACAACATCTTGGATGCTTCGCCCACCTGGTGCAGATCAGATTGGAGTCTACGTTGTGCTAAGTGTGTAGAAATACAGTTTTAGAATGTAGTGTGTTGTTGGAGGATGAGATACACATCAATAAAGTTTGCTCTGCCGGAAAGAACACATTACTAGTGATCTATTGATTGATATGATCATCATCACTGCACTTCGGTGAGTAACCATGTGTGCTCCGATCTCTTTCATACACAGGAAAATCTCAGCGATAGTGCACGAACTCTGTAGAATCGGCGAGCGTTCCCTATGTAATTTTGAAAATGAAAGATACATTGTAGTAATTTTTTAAATTAAAATTGAAAAAAAATCTTTCTCTGACGAATTTTTCCCGGCAGCGGCTTTCCTGCCTGTTCTTCTCCATTTTGATCTACCAAGGGTTCTTTTACGTGATCAAAATGGACACGGGACCTACGTTTTATCGTTCGTCTCCGATAGAACTAGGAGCTCGATCTCACCTACATTGAGATCAGGGATCTGTAAAAAAAAATATCCAGATTGTTCCACTAGGAAGCGAACCGAGTGCATTAAGCAGGTGAGGCGAGCACCTAACCTCTACGCTACAGTGACATCCTCCTAGAGATTTATGGAAACATTGGGAAGTTTTATATAATCTCTACGCTACACTGACCACCATCTAGAGATTTATGGAAACATTGGGAAGTTTTATATAATCTCTACGCTACACTGACCACCATCTAGAGATTTATGGAAACATTGGGAAGTTTTATATAATCTCTACGCTACACTGACCACCATCTAGAGATTTATGGAAACATTGGGAAGTTTTATATAATCTCTACGCTACACTGACCACCATCTAGAGATTTATGGAAACATTGGGAAGTTTTATATAATCTCTACGCTACACTGACCACCATCTAGAGATTTATGGAAACATTGGGAAGTTTTATATAATCTCTACGCTACACTGACCACCATCTAGAGATTTATGGAAACATTGGGAAGTTTTATATAATCTCTACGCTACACTGACCACCATCTAGAGATTTATGGAAACATTGGGAAGTTTTATATAATCTCTACGCTACACTGACCACCATCTAGAGATTTATGGAAACATTGGGAAGTTTTATATAATCTCTACGCTACACTGACCACCATCTAGAGATTTATGGAAACATTGGGAAGTTTTATATAATCTCTACGCTACACTGACCACCATCTAGAGATTTATGGAAACATTGGGAAGTTTTATATAATCTCTACGCTACACTGACCACCATCTAGAGATTTATGGAAACATTGGGAAGTTTTATATAATCTCTACGCTACACTGACCACCATCTAGAGATTTATGGAAACATTGGGAAGTTTTATATAATCTCTACGCTACACTGACCACCATCTAGAGATTTATGGAAACATTGGGAAGTTTTATATAATCTCTACGCTACACTGACCACCATCTAGAGATTTATGGAAACATTGGGAAGTTTTATATAATCTCTACGCTACACTGACCACCATCTAGAGATTTATGGAAACATTGGGAAGTTTTATATAATCTCTACGCTACACTGACCACCATCTAGAGATTTATGGAAACATTGGGAAGTTTTATATAATCTCTACGCTACACTGACCACCATCTAGAGATTTATGGAAACATTGGGAAGTTTTATATAATCTCTACGCTACACTGACCACCATCTAGAGATTTATGGAAACATTGGGAAGTTTTATATAATCTCTACGCTACACTGACCACCATCTAGAGATTTATGGAAACATTGGGAAGTTTTATATAATACAATGGAATAAAATGGGCAATTTCTTTCAATTTGTCATGGCCCGTGCAGAAATCTACTCTCAGTATCAACGTTATTCTTGATGTAACTATCATAGATATTCATCAATGCATGGTCTTGGTGCTAACTATCAGTTCCGATGTTGACACTCTTCCGTGCCATAAAGTTAAACTGTCAATCATTTTATCTCTATCTTTGTCTGTAGTGAGCTCGATCACAACTCAAGAGTACCTGGTTCAAACACCGCGGCGGGCAGTTTGGAAGCAAATTTGTCTCCGTGGACTTTTACGAACTGTAAAAATAGACCTCACCGTTCAGAAAGCAGTAACAAACTACTGAACGTATAAGTGGTGTATAGAAAATCAACGACTGGTTGACTGTGGTTGATGGCGACGTAATATAAGGATATACGACGATTTTCATTTTCCCCAATAGATTGACATTACCAACAAGTGACGTCTCATGTCGCCTAGTCTATTGACATTACCAACAAGTGACGTATCATGTCGTCTAGTCTATTGACATTACCAACAAGTGACGTCTCATGTCGCCTAGTCTATTGACATTACCAACAAGTGACGTATCATGTCGTCTAGTCTATTGACATTACCAACAAGTGACGTATCATGTCGTCTAGTCTATTGACATTACCAACAAGTGACGTCTCATGTCGCCTAGTCTATTGACATTACCAACAAGTGACGTATCATGTCGTCTAGTCTATTGACATTACCAACAAGTGACGTATCATGTCGTCTAGTCTATTGACATTACCAACAAGTGACGTCTCATGTCGCCTAGTCTATTGACATTACCAACAAGTGACGTATCATGTCGTCTAGTCTATTGACATTACCAACAAGTGACGTCTCATGTCGCCTAGTCTATTGACATTACCAACAAGTGACGTATCATGTCGCCTAGTCTATTGACATTACCAACAAGTGACGTATCATGTCGCCTAGTCTATTGACATTACCAACAAGTGACGTATCATGTCGTCTAGTCTATTGACATTACCAACAAGTGACGTCTCATGTCGCCTAGTCTATTGACATTACCAACAAGTGACGTATCATGTCGCCTAGTCTATTGACATTACCAACAAGTGACGTATCATGTCGCCTAGTCTATTGACATTACCAACAAGTGACGTCTCATGTCGTCTAGTCTATTGACATTACCAACAAGTG
Source organism: Arion vulgaris (assembly GCA_020796225.1). Lineage (NCBI taxonomy): Eukaryota > Metazoa > Mollusca > Gastropoda > Stylommatophora > Arionidae > Arion > Arion vulgaris. The sequence goes on from CM036761.1 coordinate 16,340,318, forward strand.
ACGTATCATGTCGCCTAGTCTATTGACATTACCAACAAGTGACGTATCATGTCGCCTAGTCTATTGACATTACCAACAAGTGACGTCTCATGTCGTCTAGTCTATTGACATTACCAACAAGTGACGTCTCATGTCGCCTAGTCTATTGACATTACCAACAAGTGAGGTCTCATGTCGTCTAGTCTATTGACATTACCAACAAGTGAGGTATCATGTCGCCTAGTCTATTGACATTACCAACAAGTGACGTATCATGTCGCCTAGTCTATTGACATTACCAACAAGTGACGTCTCATGTCGTCTAGTCTATTAACATTACCAACAAGTGACGTATCATGTCGCCTAGTCTATTGAACATATTAGCAAATAAAAGTGTCCTGCCGCCTAGTCTATTGAACATATTAGCAAATAAAAATGTCCTGCAATCTTTGCAAACCATATGATATGAAGTGCCTGTCATTTTACATTTCATGACCGAAGTATGCAGTAGGTAGGGTAACTAATTTACCTCCTCTCTTGTCGTCTGCCAGTAATGAGCCTACATCACTTGTGTGTCCGATTTGGTCAATGAAAGCTCTATGCAATGCGCTAATATGTCCCACATGTCAAATCTACCAGAGAAAATATTCACAGCTTGAGAACAAGCAGGCTCAAGTCAAATCTACATAGAATATTCACATCTTGAAGAACAATCAGGGCTCAAGTCAAATCTACAAGAGAACATATTACAAATCTTGAAGAACAAGCAGGCGTCAAATCAAAGTCATTACACATCTTAAGAACAAGCAGGGCTCAAGTCAAATCTACACAGATACATATTCACACATCTTGAAGAACAAGCAGGGCTCAAGTCAAATCTACACAGAGAACATATTCACAAATCTTGAAGAACAAGCAGGGCTCAAGTCAAATCTACACAGAGAACATATTCACAAATCTTGAAGAACAAGCAGGGCTCAAGTCAAATCTACACAGAGAACATATTCACACATCTTGAAGAACAAGCAGGGCTCAAGTCAAATCTACACAGAGAAGATATTTACACATCTTGAAGAACAAGCAGGGCTCGAGTCAAATCTACACAGATAACATATTCACACAGCTTGAAGAACAAGCAGGGCTCAAGTCAAATCTACACAGAGAACATATTCACACATCTTGAAGAACAAGCAGGGCTCAAGTCAAATCTACACAGAGAACATATTCACACATCTTGAAGAACAAGCAGGGCTCAAGTCAAATCTACACAGAGAAAATATTCACACAGCTTGAAGAACAAGCAGGGCTCAAGTCAAATCTACACAGAGAAAATATTCACAAATCTTGAAGAACAAGCAGGGCTTAAGTCAAATCTACACAGAGAACATATTCACACATCTTGAAGAAAAAGCAGGGCTCAAGTCAAATCTACACAGAGAACATATTCACACATCTTGAAGAACAAGCAGGAGCTCAAGTCAAATCTACACAAAACATATTCACACATCTTGAAGAACAAGCAGGGCTCAAGTCAAATCTACACAGAGAACATATTCACACATCTTGAAGAACAAGCAGGGCTCAAGTCAAATCTACACAGAGAAGATATTCACACATCTTGAAGAACAAGCAGGGCTCAAGTCAAATCTACACAGAGAACATATTCACACAGCTTGAAGAACAAGCAGGGCTCAAGTCAAATCTACACAGAGAAGATATTCACACATCTTGAAGAACAAGCAGGGCTCAAGTCAAATCTACACAGAGAAGATATTCACACATCTTGAAGAACAAGCAGGGCTCAAGTCAAATCTACACAGAGAACATATTCACACATCTTGAAGAACAAGCAGGGCTCAAGATCACTAGAGAAATAATAACAATCTAAAATATGCAGATAACAAGGAATTGGTAGACAAGAATGAGCAAAAAGTTGTAATTGAAATTACAGATTTGTCACCCAAGCGAACCAACTATAAAAAAGGACATACCAACTTTAAACAGACAGACTATAGCTTTGAAAAGACATTTGTTCATGCACATCTTGAATGTTGATTGCAAGTAGGAAGAAATGATTGTAAAGTAGAAGAAATGATTGTAAAGTAAGGAGAAAATGATTGTAAAGTGAGGAAGAAAATGATATGTAAAGTAAGAAGAAAATGATTGTAAAGTGAGGAAGAAAATGATTGTAAGATTAAGAAGAAAATGATTGTAAAGTGAGGAAGAAAATGATTGTAAATTAAGAAGAAAATGATTGTAAATTAAGAAGAAAATGATTGTAAATTAAGAAGAAAATGATTGTAAATAAGAAGAAAATGATTGTAAAGTAAGAAGAAAATGAGAAGAAAGAAAATGATTGTAAAGTGAGGAAGAAAATTGATGTAAATTGAGAAGAAAATGATTGTAAATTAAGAAGAAAATGATTGTAAATTAAGAAGAAAATGATTGTAAATTAAGAAGAAAATGATTGTAAATTAAGAAGAAAATGATTGTAAATTAAGAAGAAAATGATTGTAAAATGAGTGGGAAAAATAACTGCTATAGTACAGCACGATTGTATTGTGTATAACTTGTTAAGAAATGTTGTTCCCCAGTTCTATACACAAAGGCTAATCAAATTGGATGCTATACAAAATAGATGACTAAAGGACGTTTGTTTAGTGTATTCCCAGATAAAGAAATAAACATATAATAGGACAGAAACGAATAGACGAACAAATGAGTAACTGAATAATCTCATCTGTTTGTCTCCTGCAGGCGAAAATATATTTGTTCGATTCATTTTCTTGTATAAAAATGGAGAACGAACTGTTCTAGTCCCGAAGAGGGCACGGATGTGAGTGCGCTTCCTATTGTTGCAGATACGCATGCTCTACTAATGCGTTCGTCTGCAAGCTTTTCAGCACCGATGCTCCAGAGATTTCACGTCTGCTAATCATTGAGTCCCAGTTTCCTCCACATTTTCCTACATAATAGCTTTTGTCTGTCTTCTATTGTCTTCTTTACCATCAAATTACCTCCGCTTTCTGCATTCTACAGAAAATGTCTTCTACTTTACCAGTTCTCAAAATGTTTTCTTTCAATCAGTTTCGTTTCCGGCTGCTGGAAATGGCAAACGCACGTTTCAAACAATTGCAATTTAATGGAGTCTCAACACAAAAGAAAAATCTTAGCTTTTATGTCGGTAAAAAAATTGGGAAATCCTCTAGAGTTCTGAGAAGCAACGCCGAAGGATGCTCTGAATCACTGAGAGGTTCGAACAATAACTAAGAAAGGAAACTCGCAATAGCCTTCCAGTCAACAAAGGGAAACAAATCGAATGGTTGGCAAATTAATGAGTTTTTTTAAAAAAGAATGCTAACAAGGTACACGAATGTATTCATCGGTGCTTGAACTCATCCTAAAGGGGCAGAGTTATGACAGAAGATTATCTCAGGTAACAGACAATGATAAAATTAATGATGCCCCTTGTTTGGATATATGAACTTAGTATGTGTATTGAGTTGAAAGTTATCCGGGGAGACAAACGCAAGTAATGACTTGTTTGAAATAATTAATAATATATTGACAACAATATAAAGAGCACAATTTCAGCAAACAAACATACGTCTAAAATATGCTTACATTGATGATTATATTTGCGGTCAACAAACTGAAAAGTTAATCATTTGAAATAATAGACAGAAAACATTGATTCAAATCTCTTGCAAAGGGAAGTAATAAATAAGCGATACAGCAGACCAGAAACTGTATTGAGTACAGCATCTATGAAAACAATAACAGAGAAATTATCTGAGAAATAAATTCGCATCTGTTAGAGAAAGAAGTTTTGTAAACATTTTGTTTGAGAATATTAGTGGAAACGTATGGATGATTCCATGTTTCCTTACCTTGCTGAAATAAAAACAAATTGGCATATATTCATTTATGGCGTCGCTACGGGTGCACGGTCCCATTTCAATTAACTAAAAGCATTAACTGTAAATATACACATAGTAGTTATTGTGCAAGTTGAATGCATTTGTTGTATAGACATAGTAGTTATTGTGCAAGTTGAACGCATTTGTTGTATAGACATAGTAGTTATTGTGCAAGTTGAACGCATTTGTTGTATAGACATAGTAGTTATTGTGCAAGTTGAATGCATTTGTTGTATAGACATAGTAGTTATTGTGCAAGTTGAATGCATTTGAAAATAGATGTCAGCGAAAAAATAATGAATATAAAATGGAACGAATTCAGAAGAAGTGATGAAATCAGAGATATGTCTGGTCAACCACTAGTGACAACTGTTATAAGAAAGAGAAGATGGAGATATGTTGGGCACACCTTGAGGAGAAATGATCAAAGAATATCAAAGCAGGCATGGAAGTGGGATGCAAAGGGTTCAAGAAAGAGAAGACAACATAAGAAGACCCTGAAACGAACTTTGCTGAGAGAGCTAAAAAATACCGGTCTCAGTTCCATGGAAGAGATTGAGCGAGTTGTTTATGATAGAGCGGTATGGAGAAATTGCTTTCAGACCCTACGTAACGTATAACGGTACGACAGGAATTATTATTATTGTGGAAGACCCTGGAGACGATAGATTCAGGATATAACTGATGGTTTGAGCTCCAGAGGCGGGACATCTGACCTATGAGAGAGAGAGAGAGAAATTCCGAAGGACTGTTACGATGACAAAGTTCTGCTGAGGACAATATATTTGATAATGATGAGGTATTGCGTAAATTTAGAATGTTTACCCGCTCCGTTCTATCCGTATACATAGAAATATATGGCAGCTAACCTTAAATGGGTAACTGGAGAGTCATAACTACACAACAAACTGGAACTTTGATGGTTTCATAAATGTTTCACTCAGTTATTGAGCTCCGCCGTTTAACTCTCTCTTAAACATTAATTATTTATTTATTAAATGATAAAACTATCATGCGTACACTTCGGTGAATAACCATGTATGCTTTAATATCTTTCTTAAACAGAAGGATCTCGTGCGGTAGAGCACGAACTCCGTAGTACTTTGAGGTTCCCCCTTAATTTTGAAGATCGTGAAACATTTTGTAGGAATTTCATTTTTATCTTTTAAAAAAGGAATTTTGATTGGGCAGCGGCTTTTCAGCCAACTCTTATCTATTTCTCTTGCTAATGGTTTTACTACTATACGTTCTCACCTGCTAATGGTTTTACTACTATACGCTCTCACCTGCTAATGGTTTTACTACTACACGTTCTCACCTGCTAATGGTTTTACTACTAAACGTTCTCACCTGCTAATGGTTTTACTACTAAACGTTCTCACCTGCTAATGGTTTTACTACTAAACGTTCTCACCTGCTAATGGTTTTACTACTACACGTTCTCACCTGCTGATGGTTTTACTACTATACGTTCTCACCTGCTAATGGTTTTACTACTACACGTTCTCACCTGCTAATGGTTTTACTACTACACGCTCATCTCTAAATGAAGGTCAACAACGGTATGGAAGTATTGCCATTTATTTACATACATCAGTAACCATATGTCGTTACGACAACATACATCAGTAACTACATGTCGTTACGACAACATACATCAGTAACCATATGTCGTTACGACAACATACATCAGTAACTACATGTCGTTACGACAACATACATCAGTAACTACATGTCGTTACGACAATATTTCAGAAGAAGTCATGAAATCAGAGAAATGTCTGGTCAACTACTAGTGACAATTGTTATAAGAAAGAGAAGATGGAGGTATATTAGACCCACCTTGAGAAGAAATGATCAAAGAATATCAAAGCAGGCATGGAAGTGGGATGTCCTCTCAGAAGAGATGAAATCAGAAACAAGTTAGATACTTGACTGTGATATAATATATTAAGAAACAAGTTAGATAAACAAGTTAGATACTTGACGGTGCTATAATATATCAAGAAACAACAGGTTAAATGATTTGGAAACCATCACGGTGACCACAATACAATCTCCTACAAATAGCACAATACAATCTCCTACAAATAGCACAATACAATCTCCTACAAATAGCACAATACAATCTCCTACAAATAGCACAATACAATCTCCTACAAATAGCACAATACAATCTCCTACAAATAGCACAATACAATCTCCTACAAATAGCACAATACAATCTCCTACAAATAGCACAATACAATCTCCTACAAATAGCACAATACAATCTCCTACAAATAGCACAATACAATCTCCTACAAATAGCACAATACAATCTCCTACAAATAGAACAATACAATCTCCTACAAATAGCACAATACAATCTCCTACAAATAGCACAATACAATCGCCTACAAATAGCACAATACAATCTCCTACAAATAGCACAATACAATCTCCTACAAATAGCACAATACAATCTCCCACAAATAGCACAATACAATCTCCACAAGACACATAAACGAGCTAGACAACTCCACAAAATGCTACAATCTCACAAAGAGCACTAGACAATCTCCCACAAAGAGCACTAGACAATCTCCCACAAAGAGCACTAGACAATCTCCCACAAAGAGCACTAGACAATCTCCCACAAAGAGCACTGGCAAACCGACACAGAGGACTACTTCTCCTTCTTCAATGTTCCATTACGACCACTTGTTACCACTTTTGTAGTCTGTATGTGATCCGAACCTAGAAGCATGTATACTTGTGCAGCTATGTGCCTACGAGTAGCCGGCACATCCGTTTTATTCGACGTTTTTATTTATTAGGTAGCTTCCTAGTCCCCTGCTTGCAGTACCCTTACGACACGCCTTGTAGGTCAGTGTTACTATTATTTCCTAGCCCTTGGACCTATGCGGTCGATTCATTTTTATTAGGTAGCTTCCAGTCCTGTTCAGTCCTTACGACACCCTTGTAGGTCGAAGTGTTACTATTATTTATTAAAGTCCAGGAAACACACCGACGACCTAGAGGACGACAACATAAACAATGGAATGACGGAATATTCGATGTACTAAATTCCACTTCTTTACAAAGCACATAAGGATGTCTCTTTTGTGGACATGGCGCCGAAAGGCAAAACAAGGATATACAAAAAATAGATAGAGTAACTACATTGTCAGTAACGAAGACAATATCTCATCCTCGGCTTCATCTTGACGACCGTTAAACAGACAAGCCAGCCATTAACATGTAAACAAGGAGACGTTTATGTCTATTGAATAAGACAAGACTAGCTTACTCCCGTCTGTCTTCTTTTGTTTTAAATTGAGCCTGGAGATGTCGGAATCTGAGCGGGAATTCTCACGTGAATGTAGCGTTATAGAGTGCTAAGACAGTAACGGTACCAGGAGAAACAGGAAGAGTTGATTCCAGACAGACGTTTTATTTTGATGATAAAAACCCGTGGCTCTATGTTTCTAGTCTACAGTTTTTGTGATGATAATAACCCATGGCTCTATGTTTCCATTCTGTTTCTAGTCTACAGTTTTTTGTAATGATAATAACCCATGTCTCTATGTTTCCATTCTGTTTCTAGTCTACAGTTTTTTGTAATGATAATAACCCATGGCTCTATGTTTCCATTCTGTTTCTAGTCTACAGTTTTTGTGATGATAATAACCCATGGCTCTATGTTTCTAGTCTACAGTTTTTTGTAATGATAATAACCCATGGCTCTATGTTTCCATTCTGTTTCTAGTCTACAGTTTTTGTAATGATAATAACCAGTGGCTCTATGTTTGCATTCTGTTTCTAGTCTACAGTTTTTTGTAATGATAATAACCCATGTCTCTATGTTTGCATTCTGTTTCTAGTCTACAGTTTTTTGTAATGATAATAACCCATGTCTCTATGTTTGCATTCTGTTTCTAGTCTACAGTTTTTTGTAATGATAATAACCGGTGGCTCTATGTTTCCATTCTGTTTCTAGTCTACAGTTTTTGCCAAAATTTAACAAAATCTTTCCAAGTTAGCATTATTAACAGGACACCAGGATGGAGGAACGTCTGGTCGAATAATTTAGACCGCGGCGTCCATGCGGGAGAACAGGGTTCAATCCACCTTTAGGATAATGAGTTTTTCTGTCGGGGGCATCAAGAGAAATCCTAACCTTAACAGTATCGTGGTGACTGCACTAGCCATGCGGACATTAAATTCTACAGACTCACCCTCCCCCTCTCCTGCCATCCAGTCTTACACCGCCTAAAATGAGGTATTACAAACAGTAACGACAGTTAACCACTCCCAGAATTGATGAGAGTTCGAAATGTCACACACAAACAGTCTGTTTCCTTTTTATTTGTCATTAACTTCATTATATAACATGTCTTTTGCAGAACGTCTCCCTTATCAAAGCCAGTCTGAAAGATGCTCGCTCTATAGCTAGTTCTCCTGCCACCCCAATCACCCGTTGTGTTTGATCAATTAAACTGCTGTCTTTTACAAGGAATTATATATAAATTGCATCAAATTTATCTGCTAAACAAATTTGACTTTAACGAAAATATTTTGGTACATGAGGAAACCTATCGGAAAACTGGTAAGGCCTGAATGGTTTGTCAGATGGCTTGTCGTATTTTACGAGTTAAAGAAGAAGAAAAAATGATATTATAAATACAAATAGTACTATATTATTAGTAGTATCATATCACAATTCTCAGAGACAAGATAGATTTATTTAACGGAGCCTAAGTTATCCAAAGGGTAATAACCGTCAGTTCTATCATTGCTGCTTTCATTATTTCGTATATATAGGAAGACGAACAATAATCATAAAAACGGCATCGTGGCTTAAAGATTACACCAGCTTTTCTTAAAGTCTGCAGCTCATTGCAATCCCCATTACTGGCCCATCCTGCTTATGAGAGGTTCTGAATAACGCGCAACCTTCCAGCGATGTGATTTTACACGCACATCCCAACACTTCTAGTGCAACAAAAACACAAACACAACACACAAAAATCATGTGATTCGTTTCTTCAAGGATTGCTGTTTTACAGATATCTATTTTCAAGGCACAGTTATGTCTGATGTTAAAGTCTTCAAGCAGCCACAGGTGCATACCATCTTTGCATTTCATTATTTCAAGAAAATCAATATATATACATATATATATATATATATATATATATATATATATACAACGCTCAGTAATATTAGCAGATTGTTATATCAATTCTGGGAATATACGAGCATACAGAAAGAATATAGAGAAGAACTGCAACTGTAAATATACCGTATAACAGAGGTTCTCAAATAATGTGTCCAGGCGCAGTAGTGTGCTCAGTGACATTACTAGGTAGGCCCGTGGCTGCCGGTAACATTGAGCCGATGAGCTCAGGTAAACATTTTCAGAAATCAGACCACAAGTGTCACGTGATCTTTACAATTCAGTATTGTTAGATAGAAAGCAATTCATGTTAGAGACGACACAACATGCAAGAACTTGGTTATATTATGTCACAAAGTTAACAATAAAGAATATCAGTATTATCAACACTTGTCAACAATAATCAAAAAACTATGAACACTAAGAATTGAGTAACATTGCAATAACGATTACAGTGTTTTATCAAACATATATACAAGTCAGCCCCCATCAAACAAGAAATTTTGATTTGTCGGCTTAGCTATTCGGCCTTATGTTACCGGGGGCTGCTGTACGCCCTAAGAAATCCCAGATCAGGAGTCGGCAACGCGAAGCTAACGGGCACCAGAATAAAAAAATTGTCTAGAAACATCAAGCCCATGCTTCTCATAAGCAGAAATTAAATGATGATTAAAGTTAAATATCTTTTTTCCATTTATTTCTGTATTTCCTTGCTTTCTGCAACTTATTTACTCATTGTTAGTTTATTGTGCACCTACAATTTTTGGTAGAACTTCAAATGTGCTACGACTTCCAAAAATTTGAGAACCACTGGTGTATAGCAATAATAATAACGCAGTGTCGACAACCGGATGATGTTATTGGGGGAAAATAAAACCAATTAACGCATCATATCGTGAAAGTTGGTTAACTCACGTCCAATAACGTAAATATGAATAAACTTGACTTTCATAGTAGAAGATTGTGTGTAAACTTGACTATTACTGCAATGACGTTTGATAAACTTGACTTTAAATATTAATGGAGTACAATTTGGCAGAATCTATAGCAGAAACTTGGTACAATTCAAATATTGTTTTCTAGCATTATTTGATAGACTTGATTTGTTATTGGTACAAATATTTCTATTAACATTTAGCAATGTATATTTTACTATGGTAATATTGATGTTCTCTGGCTAAATTAACCATTTCAGTGCGAATTTTGTTGTAACTCCTGACTCATTTATTTTACATTGTATACTGAGATAACCCGTACACTGGATTTACGTTATCTTAAAAAGTTTTGCAAGCTATTATAGCTGCTCAGAAGGGCGAAAGTGTTAATAATTTTGACTATCATTGTCCAGTCTAATAATTGTATTATTCCTTGTCTCATCATCATCAAGGTGCGTATTCTTTATAGGACGTTGCTCTCTTTGCAGCACATCTGAAATTCACTGTTTCTTACCAGTTCACCCACTTTGTCGATGGTCATGTTCATGGTTTCTTTAATATCTTGTAGCCATCTTCTTCTTGGTCTGCCTCTGCGTCCTGAGACCCTGTCCTCTAGTATTGTTCTTTCCAGGCCATCGTGACGCTTGATGTGACCAAAGTATGTAATTTTTCTGTATAGTATGTTGTTTATCAGCCAATTCTCTTTAACATTTAGTTCTTTCAGGACATCAGTGTTCTTTATTTTTCTGTCCATGGTATTCGTAGGATCTTTCTGTATCATTTAGTTTCGAAGGACTGGATTTTCGTTCTTAATTTTTGTGTAATAGTCCATGATTCACAATCATAAGTAGCCACTGGGAAAATGTATGCTCTCAATACCTTCCTTGTCTAGTCTGATAATTTTGTAATTTATTGTCTAGTCTGATAACTTTGTTATTTATTGTCTAGTCTGATAAATTTGTTATTTATTGTCTAGTCTGATAACTTTGTAATTTATTGTCTAGTCTGATAAATTTGTTATTTATTGTCTAGTCTGATAACTTTGTTATTTATTGTCTCGTCTGATAACTTTGTTATTTATTGTCTAGTCTGATAAATTTGTTATTTATTGTCTAGTCTGATAAATTTGTTATTTATTGTCTAGTCTGATAACTTTGTTATTTATTGTCTAGTCTGATAAATTTGTTATTTATTGTCTGTCTGATAATGTGTTATTCACTGTCTAGGCTGATAACTGTGACATTGATAGACTAGTTAAATACCATTCAATGCTGTAGTCCTGTTTGATAACTTTGTTATTCACTGTCTAGTCTGATAACTGTGACATTGATAGACTAGTTAAATATCCCTTCAATGCTGTAGTCCTGTTTGATAACTGGAACTTTTGTAGTGCAGTTGGTTTATTTCTTATATAGAAGATTAAAGTCACTTTAAGACGGTGCACGTCCATTCAACCTAAGAACGAGTCTTCGTTTGGTTATATTAGAGGCTAAACAATTTTAAAAGAACTAACTCCTGCCGAAGAATCCAAGCTGTAGTGCAGACTGAAGTTCCTGACTTTTATAGAACAGTTTCTGACCCAAACCGCTGGTTTGACAACCGACCCATTTAAAACAGCCAGTTTTTTCCGATCCAGAAGCACTTGAGCTTTCAGCTCTTCGGCTCGGGTCATGGACATCGTAACCCTTGGGTTCGGTGACACGAACACCGTCAATTTGGAGAACATATGGCTTTTCTGCCAGCCCGCAGAATTGAACCGCAATCACAGGGGGCTTAAAACTGCCAGATTAAAAACCGAGACTTATTCCTACAAGTTTGATAACTCTAACGTATTTCTAGCACGAAGGTCGATAATCGTCTACTCTGAGGATTATCTGCTCTTGATGTAACTATCATAGATGCTAGACAACAGGTAATGGGTACCATCATGAATACAAGAGGTAATGGGTACCATCATGGATACAAGAGGTAATGTTTCAATTCTTTCTCTCTAAACAGTTAATATGTTTAAGAAAAGTAGCATACAAGTACAGAATCCTTTATCCCGGGTCGTTTCGCAAACACAGCCGGGTAATAGCTTGGCTGCACGTGGCACCGTTTCCTGTGTTGTGTCTTTTCAACTCTGGCAATGTCTTTGATGATCATACGTCCCTATCCTGCAGCCTTTGATCTCCTTCCTGCAGTTACGAGCTGCTAAATTCTCTGTTCTCATTAGCATGCGTGTGTGGCTGCATTGTTGTTTGAATTCTTTTCTCTGACCAACTTTTTCTTAGAGCTAACAACAACTGCTCAAAACAGCTCACAGTTTTATCCTGACCGATTTAGTCATAAACTACCATCTACAGATGAGCTTTTTTTCTATTCAAATCTTTGCTTGTCTCATAACGTCGTGAGAAGAAGTGTAGAACTAGCTCTGCGTCGTGGGTAAGAAGTGTTAGAATTTAGCTCTGCGTCGTGGGTAAGAAGTGTTAGAACTAGCTCTGCGTTGTGGGTAAGAAGTGTTAGAACTAGCTCTGCGTTGTGGGTAAGAAGTGTTAGAGCTAGCTCTACGTTGTGGGTAAGAAGTAAATGTTAGAACTAGCTCTGCGTCGTGGGTAAGAAGTAAATGTTAGAACTAGCTCTCGTTGTGGTAATGTTAGAACTAGCTCTCGTGTGGGTAAAAGTGTTAGACTAGCTCTACGTTGTGGTAAGCCATTTTAGCAAAGTTTTTTGTTTGTATCCACTTATCACAACATGATAAGAACATGATAAGAACATGATAAGAACATGATAAGAACATATGATGAAACACAAGAGGAGAAAATGGTGAGCGGTTGGGCATTACCTACGGAAGAAACAGTCAGTGTCATTAGACAAACACTTGAGTGGAACCCGCAAGGAAACGGAAAACGGGACGTTCTAAACAGACCTGGAGACGAAGTCTTCTTGATGAACTGAATGCTCGACTATCCTGGAAGACCATAAATAAAACAGCTGAGACCTGGAAAACCGGCAAAAAAACTGTTGATGCCCTATGCCCCACAAGGAGTGGAGAGTACTAAGTCAAGTAAGGCATCCACTTACCATCTGAATAACATTGCCCATTGAGAAGCAGGAGAATAACGAAGAACCACAGGGGAAGCACCGAAGCCAGTGAATTTGGTATGTAAATAGATAGCAATTTCGGAATTTAACCAACAAAATAACTACATACAGGATTCGAACTACAACCTTACTTCTTACGGCAAGCATTGCTTAGCTCTGTAGACGAACGCTTTTGATAATACAACCAGCTAGACTGGCTTAGACCATCATAGACCAACACTATATGAGAAACACTGATTGTTGCTAATATACTTATATGGCAGAAGACACAGTATTGGTAGCCAAGAATGAGCAAGAACAACACCAACTTGCAGAACAAATAGATTATATCATATGTTATTTCTGGAGTCCTGGCTGTTCTTTCAGGTTGTTTGAAGATTTTCTCTTCTGCATATATTCAATATTCTTCTTAAATATCTCATTACTATCATTATAATTTTTATTTTGTATTTTTCTGTCATCGTCCTTGTTTGGCTTTAGTAACACAGGGTTGGGAGAAATATTGTGTATATAGTGCTATTTGTATCTATATTAACACTTTCGTCCATATAAACCGAAATACTGGCTCGAAGTATTGTTTAAGATGACGCAAAGTCAATATACCGGCTAATTACGTATACATTGCAACATAAATGTGTCTAAAGGTAAAAACAATTACGGAACCAAATGATTAACACGTACTAGTTGACGTCTAACTGAAACTAAAACATCTGTTATTAGAGTTTACGGCTTACATACATAAATCACATCTAAATATATTATACAATCATCTTCTAGCTATAATACATGGCGACAAAACCAGAATAGTTCTACTCTCTCTTAAAACTATAAAAGATTACGTAGATCCGGGGTGTCCGTAATTCGAGGTTTTCTATTTACAACAAAAATGATGATGTAGAAAATATATCAATCTGACGTCAACAAGTCTATTAATTCCAGAAATAAAAATGATATTTCAGGATTCATTATGGACAACAAAGCGACTTGTATTTGTGTGAGATAAGTTATACTATTACATCAGTGGGTCTTAGACTGGGAGACAGTATCAGAGATAAGTTATACTATTACAGCAGTGGCTCTTAGACTGGGAGACAGTATCAGAGATAAGTTATACTATTACAGCAGTGGGTCTTAGACTGGGAGACAGTATCAGAGATAAGTTATACTATTACAGCAGTGGCTCTTAGACTGGGAGACGTGAGACAATATCAGAGAGGCATGTGGTAGTATCATGGGAGTTGGGAGGCAATAGCAAGAGAGGCGTAAGGTAGTATCAGGGTAGGCGTGAGGTAGTATCAGGGTAGGCGTGAGTCAGTATCAGGGGAGGCGTGAGACAGTATCAGGGAAGATGGGAGGCACTATCAGGGTAGGCGTAGGCAGTATCAGTCGAGGTAATGGCAGTATTAGAGGAGGCGTGAGACAGTATCCAGGGAGTTGTAAGACAGTATCAGGAAGGTGCGAGACAGTATCTGGGGAGGCGTGAGACAGTATCAGGGGAGGCGTGAGACAGTATCATAGGAGGCGTGAGACAGTATCGGGAAGGCGTGAGACAGTATCAGGGGAGGCGTGAGACAGTATAAGGAGAGATGAATGGCAGTATCAGGGTAGACGTGAGACAGTATCAGGGGAGGCGTGAGACAGTATCAGTGGAGGCGTGAAGCGTTATGAACATTTAGTGAATTTTGTATTTAAACAAGATTTTACACTAACATGTTTTCCAGTTAAAATACGTTTCATTCTAACTCACTAGGGACCTTTTTTGTACTACTGTACTTCCAACTGTAAGGTGAGAACCTTTCTAACCACTGTACTTTTGTACTTCTGTACTTCTAACTGTAGCCGCGGTAGCGTAGTTGTTAGTGAACTCGCTTCTCAAGGCTGGTGGTCCGGGTTCAACTCCCGCAGTGTGCGTGGAATTTTTCCCGACCGCGACGGCTCTCAGGTCGACCCAGCCTCAACTGGGTACCAGACATGCTCTGGGAAAGTAAAGGCGGCCGGCGTGATGTTGACCACATCACCCATCGTGTGCCGAAGGTCAATGAATAATACAGGTCTACCACTGTATTGCCCTATATACCACAAGGTATGAAAGGGTTCCTTTACTTTTTACTTACTTCTAACTGTAAGGTAAGAAATACCTTTTTTAGTTTCTCGTTTGAAATTACAGTGTATTCGATGTGGAAAAATGAGGGGAAAAAGAGATGAAGAGAACGGTATGTGAGAATTTTGTCTAATTTTCAAGGGGGCGCCAGCTGATAAAGGTTTGAAAATCACCGCACTACAGGAATAAAAATGAGGCTTGACAGTTACTAGTGCCGTATGCCGTTTATAATATACATGACTGAGAGAGACAGTAATATCAACAATAAGTCTGAAGGTAATAATTATTCTCTTGTGGGTATGAGCGAAATGAGATGAATAAATGAGACAACTTGAAGAGGGAAGTACCCACATCAAGACAACTGGGCAAGACCCACATCGAGCAATAGAAATAATACTTAATGAGTTCGGAGGCCTAAGTGAAGCTAGTCCACTTCAATGTGTGAGAGTCGACGTCAAAGTTCGAGCTAAGTGAGCTACATTCAATGTGTGACGACGCTAAGGTCGAAGTCACATTCAATGTGTGAGAGTCGACGTGAGCTAAGTGAAGCTACATTCAATGTGTGAGAGTCGACGTGAGCTAAGTGAAGCTACATTCAATGTAGTCGACGAGCTAAGTGAAGCTAATTCAATTCACAGGGGTTGAGAGTCGACGTGAGCTAAGTGAAGCTACATTCAATGTTTGAGAGTCGACGTGAGCTAAGTGAAGCTACATTCAATGTGTGACGAGCTAAGTGAAGCTACATTCAATGTGTGAGAGTCGACTTTAAAAGTTCATAAATACGGCTTACATTTGACAGACAAACACGATAAAGAGAAGAATGTTGTGTAATGCAATAATAGATAACTACAGCGCAGAGAAACATTCTACACAGTGCAGAGAAACATTCTACATAGTGCAGAGAAACATTCTACATAGTGCAGAGAAACATTCTACATAGTGCAGAGAAACATTCTACATAGTGCAGAGAAACATTCTACATAGTGCAGAGAAACATTCTACATAGTGCGGAGAAATATTCTACATAGTGCAGAGAAACATTCTACATGGTGCAGAGAAACATTCTACATAGTGCAGAGAAACATTCTACATAGTGCAGAGAAACATTCTACATAGTGGGAGAAGTAAACGATAAAAGGCAGGATATAATGAAAAGATAGAGAAAACAATGAGGAGAAAGATAATAGAATGAAGGCAAATAAAAGAACGAAAATGAAGATACAAAAGCATAAAGAGATTTACGAGACAATGCTGAGATTAATTCACGTCATTAAACACAATACAAACAATAGCAATACATCATCAAAGATAGTGTATGAGAAATAGATACATCATCAAAGATAGTGTAAGAGAAATAGATACATCATCAAAGATAGTGTATGAGAAATAGATACATCATCAAAGATAGTGTATGAGAAATAGATACATCATCAAAGATAGTGTAAGAGAAATAGATACATCATCAAGATAGTATGAAAATAGATACATCATCAAAGATAGTGTAAGAGAAATAGATACATCATTGAACATATAACAAACACAGACAAGTAGAACAAAGATTGATTAATAAACTTGGAATTGGTGTGTTGCCACTAGATGATGCTGGATTTGTTGAGGTTGAGATAGGAGGGCATATGGGCATGTCAGGAGCACTATGATGATATCCCTCATTTTCTTTCTCTTCGAACGCTCCATATCAACCACTTGTTAACCACACTTTGTGATGTGTATGTAATCTGAGCCAAAGAGTTGTTGCACGTTGTGCCAATTATGCGCCTACAAGTAGGCCTACACATCCGATTTCTGCGATGCTTTTTATTTACTAGCGTAGCTTCCCTGTTCCTACATCAGTCGTCTCTTACGACATGCCTTGTAGGTCGCAGTGGTAGTATTCTTTGCTTCCCTTGCGTGCCCCACAACCACACGGGCGTGCCCTAATATAACTGATAATTAACAAACAGAAACAAAACACCAACAAACACCAGAGAGTTGGTAAGCGAAGTAAATTGCATATTACAGAACTAACACACAACTGCTATAAGAAGTTGGCAAACACAACAACACAACGAATACACTATTATTAGAAAACACAAAGTCAGGGAAAAGACACCATTAAATACGATTGTTTAAAAACAGAACGTCTGAAAGTTTCCATTAAACATCAAATAAAATAGAAAAAGAGGGAACATATGCCCACATAATGCACGTTGGTCTACTCTATGTCGTGCTTGATGCCAGTAAGCACAAAAGACCGGTAAAGACATGAAAGGCACAGAATCTCATTAACGGTATTCGGGCTGGCTCTCAGATCGTTCGAGTGGGATGTGGTACAGTCATATTTCTGGCAATTAAAGACGTCTATCGCATGTCATCTAGATTAAAACAAAAACATATATATCTATAAAGGTATGTATATCAAATATATAAGGATTTGGCATTTGTTGGCTGAGGGTTTATGGGCTAAGAGAAGGTAAGAGCCATAAGAGAGATATATATATAGTTATATATAGGAAGTAATGACAGAGAACTAAACGTTAAAGAGAATTGGCTGATAAACAACATACTATACAGAAAAATTACATACTTTGGTCACATCAAGCGTCACGATGGCCTGGAAAGAACAATTCTAGAGGGCAGGGTCCCAGAACGCAGAGGCAGACCAAGAAGAAGATGGCTACAAGATATTAAAGAAACCATGAACATGACCATCGACGAAGTGGGTGAACTGGCAAGAGACATGGTGAATTTCAGATGTGCTGCAAAGAGAGCAACGTCCTATAAAGGATACGCACCTTGATGATGATGATGACAGAAATGTGATGAAATCACAGAGAAATGTCTGGTCAACCACTAGTAACAAATATTATAAAAAGGAGAAGATAGAGATATGTTGGGTATACCGTGGCAAAAAACGTCTGGTCAACCACTAGTGACAACTGTTATAAGAAGGAGAAGATGGCGATATGTTGGGCACACCTTGAGAAGAAATGTTTGGTCAACCACTAGTAACAACTGTTATAAGAAGGAGAAGATTAACAATGATCAACGAATATCAAAGAATGCATTGAAGTACGATGCAAAGGGTTCAAGAAAGAGAGTACGACCTAAGGAGACCCCTTAAACGGACTTTGCTGAGAGAGGCAAGAAATATCAGTCTCAGTTCCATGGAGGAGATTGAGCGAGTTGCCCAGGATAGAGCGGTATGGAGAAATTGCTTGCAGGCCTTATGTAACGTATAACGGTACCAGAGAAATTATGATTATTATATATAGGAAGTATTTTGGACATATAAAAAGACACGAGGGATGAAGAAAACCATTATGTAAGAAGATATCCTACAAAGAGGAGAAGAGAAAGAACACGGAGAAGAACGATGTAGGATGTTACTGATGATTTAAGCATGACGTCTGCAGAAACAAAACATTTCTCTCTTTGATAGACAGAAATTCGGAAGGACTATTAGAGTGCTCAAGATCTGCTCAAGCTATTCGATGATAATGATGCTGGCGATGGATAGGACACACATTGAGAAGACCGACCTGAAGCATTGCACGACAGACACTGTTTTGGAACCCGAAGGGAACGAGGAATAGGGGAAGGCCTAGACATACCCGGAGAAGAGAGCTGGAGGCTGATATTAAAAGGATAGGTAAAACGTGTAAAGATTTGGAAGGGATGGCAAGAGAGAGAGAGAAAAAGCTGGAAGAAATTTGTTTAAATCCTGCGCTACGTTGAGAGTTGAAAGGTCAAGTGATGTTGAATGAAAATAGTGATAATTGAATCTGGTGATATAGTTTGCAGACAAGAATAAATTTATCATTATTGTATTTAGCTCTTCTATCTAAGCAATTAGAAGAGAAATATAAATACGTAGAATCTGACGGAGAAATAATAACATTATATGTAGCACTCGATGGAGAAATAGTAACATTATACGTAGAATCTGAAGGAGAAACAGTAACATTATACGTAGAATCTGACGGAGAAATAGTAACATTATACGTAGAATCTGACGGAGAAACAGTAACATTATACGTAGAATCTGTAGTGGATAGCCAGTTTCCCCTCCTAGGTGGCAGCTGAGGAACAGACAGTTAGCCAGATAGTTAGTGTAGTATAATTAGATATTATATAGTTGAGACTATGTGTTGCACTCTTTAAGTAGAAGTGCAACACATAACTACGAGACAATGACGCTTTTGTGTAGTTAGTGAGTGACGATTGAGTAACTGTTGCTAGTGAGTAAACAAACATAGAGACAATCGACATGAATCCTTTGACATGGACGGACGTGTTTGGTCTATTGTACAGAGAAAACAACATAAATCAAATCTGGATATAATCATCGACTATGTCTTAGTCATTATATAACTACCATCCATCGTACGTTATGATCATCAACGTCAATTAGTTGCCAATCCTGGCTGTCAACGGGGCGGGGGTGTGGGGCATTACGGTTACAAATCTAACGGAGAAATAGTAACATTATACGAAGCACTCGACGGAGAAACAGTAACATTATACGTAACACTCGTCGGAGAAATAGTAACATACGTAACACTCGACGGAGAAACAGTAACATTATAGGCAGAATCTGACGGAGAAATAGTAACATTATACACATAATCAGACGGAGAAATAGTAACATTATACACAGAATCAGACGGAGAAATAGTAACATTATACGAAGAATCCGACAGAAACAGCCGACA
This sequence comes from Arion vulgaris, assembly GCA_020796225.1. NCBI lineage: Eukaryota > Metazoa > Mollusca > Gastropoda > Stylommatophora > Arionidae > Arion > Arion vulgaris. The sequence continues at coordinate 16,360,210 of CM036761.1, forward strand.
TTCATTAATATCAACACCAGTTTCTACAAAGAATCCGACAGAAACAGCGGAAATTCATTCATATCAACATCAGTTTCTACAAAGAATCCGACAGAAACAGTGGAAATTCATTCATATCAACATCAGTTTCTACAAAGAATCCGACAGAAACAGTGGAAATTCATTCATATCAACATCAGTTTCTACAAAGAATCCGACAGAAACAGTGGAAATTCATTCATATCAACATCAGTTTCTACAAAGAATCTGACAGAAACAGTGAAATTCATTCATATCAACATCAGTTTCTACAAAGAATCCGACAGAAACAGTGGAAATTCATTCATATCAACATCAGTTTTACAAAGAACCGACAGAAACAGTGGAAATTCATTCATATCAACATCAGTTTCTATCTTCTTGTTTACGCTCTCTTATTGTCGGGGCTCTCAAGGGAGCAAAGAAAAGTAACACTGCAACCTACAAGGCATGTCGTAAGAGGCGACTGAGGTAGTGGTCTAAGGAAGCTACCATAGTAAATAAAAAGCGTTGCAGAAATCGGATGTGTTGGCCTACTTGTAAGCGCATACATGGCACAACGTACAATCGCTCTTGGGCTCAGATCACATACAAATCACACAGAATGGTTAACAAGTGGTCGATAGGGAGCGTTTGAAGAAGAAGAATCTGCTTGTTCCTATTCTAAATATAATAATATCAAAGCCATATAACGGAGATTACTCGTGAAAAAGCGCAGTAACGTAATTACTCGTGAAGAAAGCCGCAGTAACGTAATTACTCGTGAAGTCGTTTCTTAGGCTAGTGGCCTGGGTTCAATTCCACACTAGACGCGGAATATGTTAATGATAGTAGTGACTCTCACGTCGACCCAGCATCAATTAGGTACAAGGAAAAGTACTGAGAAGTAATGGCGACCTGCGAATCGTGTGCCGGCGGTCAATGAAAACTACGCAGGTAACACCGTATTATCTAATATGTCTCGAGGTATGAAAAATGGTTCCTTTACCTTTGTACAGTACGAGGGAAGTAGGCATCCTTCGTATACTTAATTGGCTTCATTTTAAAAAATCTAATAATGAAACTGTGGTCTTCAAGTGTTTAATTATTGAGATCGTAATAAGTTGTGATTATATCATATGTCAAACTGACCATGACAAGGGTCAAAGTGCAAAGTAATTATTTGATTGTATGTGTGTCACATGGTTGCATTAAATGTAAGCATCCGCATATTTTTACTACCAAACACTACAATTTAATTGATGTATTAATCGATTAATTGCTACTCAACACTTTGCTGATTCTCACTGCATGCTTCATTTATAATAATGCAAGATGGACATATTGAAATGTACTAGATTCTAGGCCTATTATTATTTCTTTCAATCCTCTACTTGTTCTTCCCTTTGTTTCTCCTCTTCTTGTTATTCTTCCTCTTCTTCTTCTACCTCTTCTTCTTCTTCCTCTTTTCCCACTTCTTCTTCTTCATATTTTTCTTCCTCTTCTTTCTATATAATCTGTTTTCTGTTCTCAGATATCTCTCAGAGAATCTTGTTTTCTGTTCTCAGATATCTCTCAGAGAATCTTGTTTTCTGTTCTCAGATATCTCTCAGAGAATCTTGTTTTCTGTTCTCAGATATCTCTCAGAGAATCCTGTTTTCTGTTCTCAGATATCTCTCAGAGAATCTTGTTTTCTGTTCTCAGATATCTCTCAGAGAATCTTGTTTTCTGTTCTCAGAATCTCTAGAAATCTATTTTCTGTTCTCAGATATTCTCAGAGAATCTTGTTTTCTGTTCTCAGATATCTCATGGAGAATCTTGTAGAGGACAAGCCTTATGAATCGTGCTTCTGCAGCTCTCTCCTTTGTTCACCAATCTCCTCCTATTTCAGTTCTAAATTATCTAGATCCAGTTCTAAATTATCTATATTCAGTTCTAAATTATCTCACCTAATTCAATCTAGGGTGTCAAGCTTGGACTCTACTACTGAAGAGAAAGGGGGCATGCATGTAGAATGTGGTGGAGAGAGTCTGTTAGACTTTTGGCATGTGCACTGGTCAATTTAAACAGTTTTTGTTCTGTTTAAATGTGTTTACTGTCTACAGTGTCCAGGTGTGGAGCCTCATATGGTCAGGTGTGGAGCCCTACTTTAGTTGGATCCAACTGTTGTTGGGCTCTGTCAACTTTAGTTGGCTCTGTCTAACTTTAGTTGGACTCTGTCTATCTTTAGTTGGGCTCTGTCTAACTTTAGTTGGGCTCTGTCTAACTTTAGTTGGGCTCTGTCTAACTTTAGTTGGGCTCTGTCTAACTTTAGTTGGCTCGTCTAACTTTAGTTGACTTCTAACTTTAGGTGGAAACCTTGATTTGATCTCTCAGATCTTAACTACTTTCATGAAAGTATATTATGAACTGTAGTCTGTAGATTAATAGCCGTCCATTGCAAGCGATGATGACAACAATCTCAGACGTGTGCTGTTGCACCTCTCTGGTGTGTGCGGAGGTGACTGTAGAGTCCAATCCTAGAACAGAATCCCCGACCACAAGTGGGGCATACATGATCAAGGTTAGACATGTGCGTGTTGTGTGCTCTGTCTTTTCGCGCTGCTCGTTTTCTCTGTGCCTCAACAATACGATGATTCTCAGCTATTCGGGTTCCTCTTTTGTTGTTACAGCGCCACATTTGGCGATCTTGCGCAAGGATTCCCAGCACGTATTGTCTATATCGAAGCATTTCAGTGACACTTTAAGAGTGTCTTTAAAGCGTTTTTCTGTCCACCAGCTAAACGTCTGCCCCTTCAAGCTCGCCATACATCAATTGTTTTGGGATGCGTTTATCAGGCATTCGAGCAACGTGACCGACCCATCTCACTTGGGCCTTCTGCAACAGGGTGTTGACGCTTGGGATCTTTGCTCTTGTGAGGACTTCGCTGCCTGGCATTTTGTCCTGCCAGTTTATTTTTAGTATTCTGCGTAGACAGCTTGTGTGGAAATGGTTTAATTTTCTTGCGTGCCTGCTATACACTGTCCATGTCTCGCTTGCGTACAGCAGCGTGGTTAGCACTATGGCCTGGTAAACTTTCAGCTTTGTGACTATGCTTATCCCTTCCGTTCCCACACAGTGACACGTAACCTTCCGAACGCAGCACTGGTTTGGATATCCTATTGTTGACCTCAGAATCTATGTTTGCCGATCTGGATAGGAGGCTGCCAAGATAAGCAAAGTTGTCCGTTGACTGGAGACGCTGGTGTTTAATGTTGATGACTGGATCGTAATACTGTTCTCTAGGGGCGGCTGGAACATGACCTCTGTTTTTTTGGTGTTAATGGTGAGACCAAACCTATCACAGGCCATTGAGAACTTGTCCATGTAAGTCTGCATTTCTTCCGCAGAGTTGGTAGCGAGGGCACAGTCATCAGCAAACAACAGGTTTGAGATAGTTGATTCTTTTACCTTGGTGGAGGATTTTAACCTCCGAAGATTGAATAGATTACCGTCTGTCCTGTATCTAATCTTTACCCCATGTTCGTCGCCTTCCCAAAAGACATCCGTGAGCATGGCAGCAAACATCATGCTGAAGAGTGTTGGGGCCAGTACACAGCCCTGTTTGACGCCGTTGGTAACCTGGAAGGCTTCCGACAGCTTCCCTTCATCAAGTACACGTGCCATCATGCCCTCGTGAAACTGTTGGACGATCTTGATGAATTTCACTGGGCATCCACATTTTTCCATGATCTTCCATAGACCCTCTCTGTTGACCGTGTCGAAAGTCTTTGTCAGATCGACAAAGACCATGTAAAGGTTACGATGCTGCTCTTGGCTGTAGATTAAGCGGTAGGGAGCTACCAGATTCAACCAGGTTCAAACACTGCAGACGGCAGTTTGGAAGCAAATTTGTTCGGTGTGAATTTTAAAGAATGGTAAAAATAGACCTTACCGTTCATAAAGCAATGGCAAACTACTGAACGTATAATACTGACTAGAAAATTGACGACTAGTTTACTGTGGGGGATAGCGAAGTTCCGAAACGGATATGCCACGAGTTTCATATTTTTTCTAAAACAATCCTTTTAAAAAAAACTGTAAACAAACTTCTGTAAACAGACTTCTGTAAACAGACTTCTGTAGAAATAAAAATTCAGTTCAAACAGGGGAATTTGTAAACAAATGTTCTGTAAAAAAACGGTAAAAAACTTCGTTTATAAAAAGCAAATTTCTGAACAAATACTGACTAAAAAAACTATTTCTGTAAACGAATTCGAAAAAAAAATTTCTCTAAACAACTTTTAAAAAAATCTGTAAACAAACTTCTGTAAAAAAAAAGACTTCTGTAAATAAACTTCTGTAAACAAACTTCTGTAAACAAACTTCTGTAAAAAAAAAACTTCTGTAAACAAACTTCTGTAAACAAATTTCTGTAAACAAACTTCTGTAAAAAAAAAAATTTCTGTAAACAAACTTCTGTAAAAAAAAAAACTTCTGTAAACAAATTTCTGTAAAAAAAAAAACCGATGACAATAAACCCTATTTTCTTTATTAAAAAAAAACCACTGTAAAAAATGTCTGTTAAACACCTCTGGTAAAGTGATTGATTGATTGATTGGACCATCATCATTGCACTTCGGTGAGTAATAATGTTTGCTCAGATCTTTCTTACACCGGAAGATCTCAGCTGCAGTACACGAACTCCGTAGCATCAGCGAGAGTGTAATTTGAAGGTGGTGAAGATAGTGTGTAGGAATTTAATATTTTTCATCTTTTCCTAATGAAAAACCTCAGTACAAAAAAACCTCGGTAAAAGCATGTGTAAAATTCTCTGCAAAAAAACTCTGCAAAAAACCTCTGCAAACAAAGCTCTGCAAAAAAACCTCTGCAAAAAAACTAAACAGAAAACCTAGTTTGACTAAAAAAATCAATGAAATATCAAAAAACTAAGCACATCAGTCCGTCTTGCAGATGTCAGTCATGGGGGTGACATCTGAACGTAACTTCCGACTAACCGGAATGACGTCTTCAACGGCTCCCATCTGTCACACGATCTATCTTAAAATGTCTTAAAAACAAACTGACACTTAAAGACGGGCCAGCTTGTTGAAGAGAAATTTCCAGTTCTACCGACACTAACAAACCCCAAATCTTGTTGTTTTGACTTGTACGTGGATTGTATTTTTGTTTGTGTGTATGTAGAGTGACAATGTTTGATGAAAGTGGTTCTCTCCGAAAGATGTTCTAGAACGATATAGAACCCAAGTTTGAGTTCACAATAGATAGTAACGTGGGAACTGTGATAGGAAATGGGTGTTTGTTTAACCCTAGCGCTTGAGAACACTCACTGAAGATTACACAAAGTGGCTGAGTATTATGGGATGGATGTTACAAACACGGGATATATTTTGGGGGATGGAAAAAGTGTCAACATCTGGTCGGTTGGTAGATGTGGAGAAGTACTAAGGAGGGGCTAGTAGTTAAAGAGTCCGACACTTTAACCGTTGTTAAGTTGAACTACATGGACTTCAGACATAATGAAGAAATATGATTACTTGGAGTAATTAACGGTAATCAAAATGTGTCAACAAAATGATAAAGTAATTCATAGCTTACTTCACACTTTCCTTGTTGACCGAGAGCTGCAAAAGACGATCAACTAACTTGAAGCCGTTACTGTTTGCATGATGCAACACTTTGGCTGAAGTGGTCTGACATTGCCTGATTAAGGTCGAAAACCTTCAAGCACTCTAAAAATCAGAGAACTATTAAAGTTTGATTGGTAGTTTTCCATGTAAATAAGACATATTTGTTGCTACTGTAGTTGCTGTACTTATAATTGTGACCAGGCTTGTAAAATAACTGATGAGAGCAAATATAAAGACCATACTCTTGACTTTCAGAGCTGTACTCTTGACTCATGAGTTGAGTAGAATGGCGATACTTTGCTTGCACTTGGAATGTCGTGCAATTGTTGGCTCTTGTTTCTGGGCTCCCCACATTGGTAAATAGATGAAAGCTGTATAAGCTCTTGATGTATAGTGGTCTGCTCGTGAGATGTGAGGTATAAAAGAACAATGACGTATAAGTGGATTGCAGTCAAGGAATGGAACTCTGTGGTGGGAAACTGGCAAGATTTCTGCTCATGTACCTGACACTAAACACGAGAAGTCATATTGAGGTGAAGACTTCCAGGTCTTAAGGACACGTACACTCTCAAAAAACGCGCACGTACACACACGCAAGCGCACTTTAAACAAAATTGTTTTACGCACGACCCAGATTACCACTACACGAGCGCGTGATCACACGTGCTGACCTCCAGTATATTAACAACGCCAGCGTTCTAACTAATCACATCTCTAATAGCAGTGATAACAGACGTAATAATAATGGATGGTGATTAAAGCTAAGGTTATAATGATAATAGCAGCAAAGATACCATCTGCAGTAACGTATATCAAGTTATCATAGATTTGATTCAAAAACCTTGTTATCTATGTACTAATGTGTGTAAATGTAACGCGCTGCGGAATCTGAGCCAAAGTTGGAGGAATCGTTTATCTTTGCCAAACGAGACTAGCTTATAAATCTACACAAGTACATCTATAATGAGCCTGCAGCTTTATAGTTTAAAAAATAAATATAAAAAAATAGATAGAGGTGTCTAATATATATATCAAGAAGAGGCTAGACGATAAGAAACAGGTTTAGTGAATGAACAGCAAGACAAGGGTTCTCTCACACAAGTCAGATATGACAAGAGATGTGCTGGGACAATGTTGTACTTGTTTTAATTTAAATTTCGCTAAAGTGCATTTTAGTTCATTTAGAAAAGGTGAGGGTTAATTTTACACACACAACTGGAAGAAATGTAGTGTGGTATACATGATAATTTCACACACACTCAACTGGAAGAAATGTAGTGTGGTATACATGATAATTTTACACACAACTGGAAGAACTGTAGTGTGGTATACATGATAATTTTACACACACTCAACTGGAAGAAATGTAGTGTGGTATACATGTTGGGATACAAATTGAAAGAGGGATTTTGTCCATATGTTGTCTGGCTCGCAAGGCAAGCAAAGAATAGTAACAATATGAACTAAGTCGACTGCAGTAGGGGCCTAGGAATGCTACTCTAGTAAATAAGAAGTGTCGCAGAAATTGCGTGTGATGGTCTAGTTGTAGGCGCATAACTGGTACAACGTAAAATCGCTCATGCTCAAATCACATACAAATAGTAGTTGAACAAGTGGTCGATATGGATCGTTTGAAGAAGAAGAAGAAGAAAGCGTTGTTTGAAGTAGCAGTTCTGTGTGAAGACAAAATTGGGGGTATGCCATAATGACATGTCTTCAGGTACGCGCCGTTCTGGAATTAGCGACAAGGGAACAGCTAGAAAATGTACCTCTCGCTACTAGATCCTTTGAGCCGCTAGTTGCAACGCGAAGTGTATTGGAGTTACATACAGCGGGCGAGACACAGCGAGCGACATACGGTGAGCTACAGTAAGGCTACATACAACGATCGACACACGCCAAGCTGCACTCCAGCTACATACAACGAGCTACACTCCAGCTACATACAACGAGCTACACTCGTCGAGCTACATGCAGGTTACGCACACAGAGATACACTCGGAGTGCATACAGCACGCTACACTGAAGTTACAAAGAGCATGCTACACTCAAGCTACATACCAGCTACACTTAAGTTACATACAACGATCAACACTTAAGTTACATTTGGTAACAAAGTAAAGAACTAACAAAACTTCATGGATATAAACATGACATATGCCCGCCTGCCCAGCGTGTTCGTAACGCGTTGAACTGCGGGTGACTAGCCCTCTATGAGTGCGGGTCAATTCTGTGGGCTGGCAGAAAAGCCACAGGTTCCCCAGATTCACGGTGTTCGTGGCACCGAACCGAAGGGTTACGATGTCCATGGCACCGAGCAGAATAGCTGAAAGCTCAAGTGCTTCTGGATCGGAAAAAAACAAACATGACATATAATTAACCTGACATACGGTCTATGTTATCATGTGCTTTGTTGATGAGAACTGAATATTGCTACACAAATAACCATTAAGCAAGTTCTTATGTCTTCAGAACAAACTATTTTACCGGATGTATTAGATACTTAACACGCCTGTAGTCGTTTAAGGAAGTTAGTCTATATTGTTCTTGTTCCAGTCAAATTAAAACTTAACAACATTAGATTAGAAACTGGTATCACAACTAATCAATTTCTGTAGTGTAGACGTTAGGTGCTCGCATCTCGTGCTCTAGTGTAGACGTTAGGTGCTCGCATCTCGTGCTCTAGTGTAGACGTTAGGTGCTCGCATCTCGTGCTCTAGTGTAGACGTTAGGTGCTCGCATCTCGTGCTCTAGTGTAGACGTTAGGTGCTCGCATCTCGTGCTAAAGGTAACCGGTTCGCTCCATCTGGATATTTTTTCCAGTGATCAGTGATCTCAGTGTAGGTGAGATCAAGCTCCAAGTCCTATTGAAGACAAACGATAAAAGGCGTCTGTGAAATCTGAGCGTAAGTAAGACTTAATTGTGAAAAATGTCTTGGTAGCTACAAAGAAACTGATTTCTGAATCATTTTTGTTATCATTATCATCTTGTAGCTTGTTTATCATTATCATCTTGTAGCTTGTCTATCATTCATCTTGAGCTTTTTATCATTATCATCTTGTAGCTTGTCTATCATTATCATCTTGTAGCTTGTCTATCATTATCATCTTGTAGCTTGTCTATCATTATCATCTTGTAGCTTGTTTATCATTATCATCTTGTAGCTTGTCTATCATTATCATCTTGTAGCTTGTTTATCATTATCGTCTTGTAGCTTGTCTATCATTATCATCTTGTAGCTTGTTTATCATTATCATCTTGTAGCTTGTTTATCATTATCATCTTGTAGCTTGTTTATCATTATCATCTTGTAGCTTGTTTATCATTATCATCTTGTAGCGTGTTTATCATTATCATCTTGTAGCTTGTTTATCATTATCATCTTGTAGCTTGTTTATCATTATCATCTTGTAGCTTGTCTATCATTATCATCTTGTAGCTTGTTTATCATTATCATCTTGTAGCTTGTTTATCATTATCATCTTGTAGCTTGTTTATCATTATCATCTTGTAGCTTGTCTATCATTATCATCTTGTAGCTTGTCTATCATTATCATCTTGTAGCTTGTTTATCATTATCATCTTGTAGCTTGTCTATCATTATCATCTTGTAGCTTGTTTATCATTATCATCTTGTAGCTTGTTTATCATTATCATCTTGTAGCTTGTTTATCATTATCATCTTGTAGCTTGTCTATCATTATCATCTTGTAGCTTGTTTATCATTATCATCTTGTAGCTTGTCTATCATTATCATCTTGTAGCTTGTTTATCATTATCATCTTGTAGCTTGTTTATCATTATCATCTTGTAGCTTGTCTATCATTATCATCTTGTAGCTTGTTTATCATTATCATCTTGTAGCTTGTCTATCATTATCATCTTGTAGCTTGTTTATCATTATCATCTTGTAGCTTGTCTATCATTATCATCTTGTAGCTTGTCTATCATTATCATCTTGTAGCTTGTTTATCATTATCATCTTGTAGCTTGTCTATCATTATCATCTTGTAGCTTGTTTATCATTATCATCTTGTAGCTTGTTTATCATTATCATCTTGTAGCTTGTCTATCATTATCATTTTGTAGCTTGTCTCTTCTGAAATACGGCTCCCATGACAACAACCATGACAAACTCTCTGATCTGTGCAAGTTGGCCGGCATCAGCAGCAGTCATTCTCAACTCGTCAATGACATCTTGCACCCATTGTCGTCTAGATCTTCCTCTTGCACTTCTTCTAGGCACAGTTTTTTCTAGAATTATCTTCTTCAGGCACACATGTCATTTAATGTATCCGAAATATTTAAGTTACCTTGACTTTATGTTCTTTAATAACCAACTGTCTTTAATATCAAGCTGTTGCAGAACAGAAGCATGACTTCTCGTCTCTGTGTCCATGATATTCTAAGTACTCTTCTGTAGCATTTACATTCAAAGACATTGATGGTTTTCTCTGTGGCTTTATCAAATGTTTATGTTTTACAACCATACGTTGTCATGGAAAAAGTCTAGGTTCGTTTCAATATACATCTTAAAATATTCAACTAAGTTACACTAGGACGTTGTGTAAGTGAATGTATTACGTGTATATTAAGTTACACTAGGACGTTGTGTAAGTGAATGTATTACGTGTATATTAAGTTACACTAGGACGTTGTGTAAGTGAATGTATTACGTGTATATTAAGTTACACTAGGACGTTGTGTAAGTGAATGTATTACGTGTATATTAAGTTACACTAGGACGTTGTGTAAGTGCATGTATTACGTGTATATTAAGTTACACTAGGACGTTGTGTAAGTGAATGTATTACGTGTATATTAAGTTACACTAGGACGTTGTGTAAGTGAATGTATTACGTGTATATTAAGTTACACTAGGACGTTGTGTAAGTGAATGTATTACGTGTATATTAAGTTACACTAGGACGTTGTGTAAGTGAATGTATTACGTGTATATTAAGCTACACTAGGACGTTGTAAGTGAATTATTATGTATTTAAGTTAACAGACGTTGTTAAGTGAATGTATTACTGATATTAAGTTAACTAGGACGTTGTGTATGATGTTCTGTATATTAAGTTACTGACGTTGGGTAATGAATGTATTACGTGTATTAAGTTACACTAGGACGTTTGTAGTGAATTATCAATGTATATTAGTTACACAGACGTTAAATGCATGTATGTACTGAATAAGTTACCTAGGACGTTGTTAAGTGAATGTATACGTGTATATTAAGTTACACTAGGACGTTGTGTAAGTGAATGTATTACGTGTATATTAAGTTACACTAGGACGTTGTGTAAGTGAATGTATTACGTGTATATTAAGTTACACTAGGACGTTGTGTAAGTGCATGTATTACGTGTATATTAAGTTACACTAGGACGTTGTGTAAGTGAATGTATTACGTGTATATTAAGTTACACTAGGACGTTGTGTAAGTGAATGTATTACGTGTATATTAAGTTACACTAGGACGTTGTGTAAGTGAATGTATTACGTGTATATTAAGTTACACTAGGACGTTGGGTAAGTGAATGTATTACGTGTATATTAAGTTACACTAGGACGTTGTGTAAGTGAATGTATTGCATGTATACACACACAACTATAGACAAGTCGTTTGAACTTAGAAAGGACATCAGAAAGTATGGAGAAATTATGATGAATGGAGAAATAAACAAATAGTCTGTTTTGTTCAATGAAGAACAGATTTATTATGAACAAATAGTCTGTTTTGTTCAATGAAGAACAGATTTATTATGAACAAATAGTCTGTTTTGTTAATGAAGATCAGATTTATTATGAACAAATAGTCTGTGTTGTTCAATGAAGATCAGATTTATTATGAACAAATAGTCTGTTTTGTTCAATGAAGATCAGATTTATTATGAACAAATAGTCTGTTTTGTTCAATGAAGATCAGATTTATTATGAACAAATAGTCTGTTTTGTTCAATAAAAATAGATTTATTATGAACAAATAGTCTGTTTTGTTCAATGAAGATCAGATTTATTATGAACAAATAGTCTGTTTTGTTCAATGAAGATCAGATTTATTATGAACAAATAGTCTGTTTTGTTCAATGAAGATCAGATTTATTATGAACAAATAGTCTGTTTTGTTCAATGAAGATCAGATTTATTATGAACAAATAGTCTGTTTTGTTCAATAAAAATAGATTTATTATGAACAAATAGTCTGTTTTGTTCAATGAAGATCAGATTTATTATGAACAAATAGTCTGTTTTGTTCAATGAAGATCAGATTTATTATGAACAAATAGTCTGTTTTGTTCAATGAAGATCAGATTTATTATGAACAAATAGTCTGTTTTGTTCAATAAAAATAGATTTATTATGAAGAAAATGAGATATAATAAATATAACATAGATAAGACCACTATTTTTAGAAACTGGTTATAAATGGTTATAAATGCAACCACTAGTAACAACTGTTACAAGTAAGAGAAGATGAGGATGTGTTGGACATACTCTGAGAAGAAATGATTAAAGAATCACAATTCCAGTAGGAGGCAGCGGTTTCAAGAAACAAAGGCGCCCTATTGTAGGTCTGCAACGGAATTTACTAGAAAGGGAGAGAAAAGGTTGACTTCCATAGAAGAGATTGAGCGAGTTATCATATAACTGATAACTGATGAATGGACACGTATCTGTTGAAACTGACTAAACTGATAATCTTGTATTCTGCGGAAAGAGTTTATTTTTATTTATCATGTTTGTTGGCCTACACCCACTAATATAACACATAACATGTTCGCTTTAGGTTGCAAAGTGCCGTGTCGCGGCTTGAAGAGGCTTTAATCCCCTACATAAGAAACACATTAAAAAAAACATGCTATAAATGTGTACTTTTATTTTGTAAACATGCTATAAATGAGCACCTTATCTTGTGTGTGTCATGACATTAGCAAGAATTATCGCAGATTATGTTTGTTTTGTTTTTCCTTGTGTCAGTAATCTGACGAAGATGTGAAAAATCTAACAGAACAGACGTGGTTATCAGGTGTGAATCACTTCCTTGACAACAAAGACATAATATGTTTGAGAAATCAGTGCTGTCATAGCTGCCAGCAGCAATAAACTGCAGATAATAGCATGGACATAACATAAGATTTGTCCATGCATTATTACAATATTCTCTTCCTCGTTATTGTTCTGCAGACTCCCCGGGAGAGTGCAAACCTCCCTTCTGTGTCTAAACAGAGAATGAGTAATTGTTTCAAGATGACAATTAACTGGACAGCTAATTATTATGCCTCAGGTGATCATTGAAAGGCTTATCTTACAGCAGGTACAAGAATACCTGCTATTCATAATACGTTTAGTGACGAATGCTTTTCATTGATTTCAATTTTCAAGAGAAAATTTTTTGTTTGTTTCTGTACATGTTTTCTTGAATGAGTGCTAAACTTTTCTCTATTCAATATTGTTCTTCTAAATTATATAAAATATTTTCTCTATTCAATATTGTTCTTCTAAATTATATAAAATATTTTCTCTGTTCAATATTGTTCTTCTAAATTATATAAAATATTTTCTCTGTTCTATATTGTTCTTCTAAATTATATAAAATATTTTCTCTGTTCAATATTGTTCTTCTAAATTATATAAAATATTTTTCTCTTTATTTCTATGTTGCTTAAAAGTAGCGAAGGATGTGTATATATCGTTTCTATGTAGATCTTGTTCCAGGATCAAATCCACAGCAGAAGTGATTTTATCTGACGTAACATATTCAGGTCGATCAAGCTTAATGGGCATTAGTGACTTGAGAATAAGAGTGTTTTTTTATTGTAAGAGCTCCAGGGAGCAAAGGAGCCAATGAATACGATCAATAAATAGACAGTGTACACGTATTAGGAGTTTCAAAAAAAGAAATTACCAAATACCGGATTCGAACCACAAATCCGTATTTCTAAAAACACCCATTGCCTAGCGCATCAATAGGAGCGTTTTTACGAACACAACCTGCGAGCTATTCTAACAACACCCATTGCCTAGCGCATCAATGCGTTTTTACGAACACAACCTGCGAGCATTCAACAGCACCCATGCCAGCGATCAATAAAAGCGTTTTACGAACAAACTGCGAGCTTTCTAACAACACATTGCCTAGCGCATCAATAGGAGCGTTTCGAACACAACCGCGAGTATTCTAACAACACCCATTGCCTAGCGCATCAATAGGAGCGTTTTTACGAACACAACCTGCGAGCTATTCTTACTTGTACGCTCTCCATTTAATAATGATCAAATGCGTAGACGACTCAGAGTTAAACCACACAATGAACTAACAAAATCAACTACCAAGCTCAAACAGTGTGGACGTGTGTTTTAAACTGACAACAAAAGACTCAATTCAGTACTTACAAACTAATTATATCAGCTCACGCGTGTAGTCATTGTATTACCTATTATTTGTTTCCTACCATCAAATTGTGATGTTTGATCAACGTTTTTAACGCATACAATAAGGATGTTCTTTATCTAGACATGTCTCTAGTTTAACCCTTTAATCGTGAAGATAAACAATGATTTGTGTTACGAATGTTGACAAACATGGATGTACAAGGGTTAAAGCTATGTACTTCTTAGACGTTCAGATTACAACTATTTAACGAGGTGAACAAAATGAACACATGCACAAAGAGGAAACATTGATGAACAAGACAACAAAAGGGATGTTGTTTAAAACAAGATTGTTAAATCGGACTGTCTACGCTCTCAAACAAAGAAGTTAGATAGATAATTGGTTCAGGCACTAAGGTACAGAAATTCAAAGTGTGTTTTTCGAAGGTAAACTAAGTAACTGTGCTTTGTAATAAATCTGGATCAATATTAGTGTACATGACGGCAGAAGGAGGATGGTACAGTTCAATGTACATGACGGCAGAAGGAGGATGGTACAGTTCAATGTACATGACGGCAGAAGGAGGATGGTACAGTTCAATGTACATGACGGCAGATGGAGGATGTACAGTTCAATGTACATACGGCAGAGGAGGATAGTACAGTTCAATGTACATGACGGCAGAAGGAGGATAGTACAGTTCAATGTACATGACGGCAGATGGAGGATGGTACAGTTCAATGTACATGACGGCAGATGGAGGATAGTACAGTTCAATGTACATAACGGCAGAAGGAGGATAGTACAGTTCAATGTATATGAGGGCAGATGGACAATGTTACAGTCCAATGTATATGAGGGCAGATGGACAATGTTACAGTCCAGTGTACATGAGGGCAGATGGACATTGTTACAGTCCGGGGGTGTACATGGAAGAGGCAGATGGACATTGTTACAGTAAAGTGTACATGAGGCAGAGGGATATTTTACAGTGTACATGAGGACAGATGGACATTGTTACAGTCAAGTGTACATGAGGGCAGATGGACATTGTTACTACCCAGTGTACATGAGGACAGATGGACAATTTGCCGGTCCATTTGACTCGAGTACTAATGGAGATGTCAAGGTTTCCTGTATCGAAGGATTGTTATACACGTCCTCGTTCCATCTTAGGACTAACAGATAATGTCCCAGCTCCGTGTACCTGAGAACATAATGAGACTCACTCAGTACATCGTAGCAGAGAACAGTAGAGAATGTCCTATCACTGTGCACATGAGAACTGAAGATAATGTCCTATCACTGTGCACATGAGAACTGAAGATAATGTCCTATCACTGTGCACATGAGAACTAAAGATAATGGTCATCACTGTCACATGAGAACGAATGAATGTCCTATCCTGTATCTATAAACAGACGAGAATCTCCCACACATTTTACAGAGACACAGATACTGAACGTCCTTACCCAATGTATCTGATGACTGACTGAGTACATCTGCCCTCCAGTGTACCCCATGACACGAACACAGACGAGGGTTAGAGAGAACTCATATACAAAGAATATATATTGTACATATTTGATCTGAGTGCACCTGACAAAGTGACTGTTACGTTGTCAGTAGACACAGGTGTACGAATGATACAAAGTTTTCGTGTAAACATTTCTCACTATTCATTATTACTAGAAACAACACACCTTTTCCTACAAAAAAAATCTCGTTTGATTGTACTCTAGCATAGCCGTAGTGTACTTGGCGATTTACAAACAGAGAATAGGTACGTACAGGTAAGCATAGGTAAGTGACTTCAGTGCAGGTAAACTTTTCTTTCTTTAGAAGTTTGGCACAAGTACAATGAAAATGTTAAGTAACTGTAAAATATATGATGTTTCTTTTGTTTGAAATCGAACTAGGAACTAACTATTAATGTTGGTTTGTTTGTTATCAATGGAGAGATAGTTGTTGCTTATTTGATGAGCGTTAGTATACCAAAGATAATACTAATATTGCTGCTACTAAGACTACTATTAATACTATTACTACTATTACTACTACTACTACTACTACTACTACTACCTACTACTACTACTACTACACTACTATACATACTCATCATAAATAACTTGTCCTGAGCAGAACTTTGCCACCCCAACAGTCCTCTGGAATTTCTCTCTCTAATAGGCCAGATATGCTGCCTCTGCAGCCGTCATGTTCAAACCATTAGTTACATCCTGAATCCATCTTCTCCGTGGTCGTCCTCTTAGATTTGTTAGTACTATTCCCGGCCTTGGACTCTTCCCTAGTGTGTTTATAAGATCATCCTAGCTTGGGGGCCTCACCAGCGAATCTTGTTTCTATTATGTTGTGTTACATATTATTGTTGGGGTTTTCTAGGCATTGTTTTGGAAGGTAGTCTGCCATTGCTTTCCTTCCTGGCAGTGACCATACTGGTCCATGACGTAGCCTTGTCTATATTACAGAGATCCTCTGCCTACCTTCCTGGCAGTGAACATACTGGTCCATGACTGTAACCATTGTCTCTATTACAGAGATCCTCTGTCTACCTTCCTGGCAGTGACCATACTGGTACATGACTGTAACCATTGTCTCTATTACAGAGATCCTCTGTCTACCTTCCTGGCAGTGACCATACTGGTCCATGACTGTAACCATTGTCTCTATTACAGAGATCCTCTGTCTACCTTCCTGGCAGTGACCATACTGGTCCATGACTGTAACCATTGTCTCTATTACAGAGATCCTCTGTCTACCTTCCTGGCAGTGACCATACTGGTCCATGACTGTAACCATTGTCTCTATTACAGAGATCCTCTGTCTACCTTCCTGGCAGTGACCATACTGGTCCATGACTAACCATTGTCTCTATTACAGAGATCCTCTGTCTACCTTCCTGGCAGTGACCATACTGGTCCATGACCGTAACCATTGTCTCTATTACAGAGATCCTCTGTCTACGTCGTGAGTTTTGAGACCATAACCATTGACACTCTGTCGGCTGCTCCTCACTCGTCCACCACCTGCTCCATGGCTTCCACGACAGTACCGGAAGGGGAGGAGCTAAACGGGTACTCCCCTTGCCCAGGGGTGTCCTGCAGACTAGCAGAGGGAAGGGGCGCCTTACATCTCCTTTGATAGAGGTTTACCCTACCCGCACCTGTAATACTACTACTACTAATACTACTACTAATATTATTACTCCACCAATACTACTGCTGCTACTACTACTACTAATACTATTACTTCCACCACTACCACTGCTGCTACTACTACTTCTACCACTACTGCCGACTACTACTACTACTACCACGCGTACAAACGTGGTTATAGTATGCGTCTATTGAGAGCTAAAGGCTTGTATAGAATTCTCTTGTCTGGAGAAATGACAATTCTCTTGTCAGGGAAAATGAAAATTATGTAAAGTAAAACTCTTGTTTCTCAACTGTATGCTCAGACACTGGCACATCTAAGCAAATAGCACTTATAGTATAGTATCTAACATGTTCACATCGGGGGAGAAAGTTATTTTGTGCAGAAGTACTAGCCGAACCGACAAATCTTATACACTTCTACGTGTCTGTAAGTCTGTCCGCTGATCGGACTAGAGGCTGTCAAAAACTGCAAGGAATTATCTCCAGTGTTTCTTGAGATGTCTCAATGTTGTATTTGAAAGTTGAGAGAGCCAATACAAGCCTGGAAGTTTTTGAAGAACAAATAAAATAGTGTCTGTCCCAGTTTGAGCTTTACAAAATATGTCCTTATGGTGTACAAGTTGCCGTGTTAAATATGTCCTTATGGTGTACAAGTTGCCGTGTTAAATATCTCCTTATGGTGTACAAGTTGCCGTGTTAAATATCTCCTTATGGTGTACAAGTTGCCGTGTTAAATATTCCTTATGGTCAGTGCGTTAAATATTCCTTATGGTGTCAAGTTGCCGTGTTAAATATGTCCTTATGGTGTACAAGTTGCCGTGTTAAATATCTCCTTATGGTGTACAAGTTGCCGTGTTAAATATGTCCTATGGTGGTACAAGTTGCCGTGTTAAATATCTCCTTATGGTGTGCAAGTTGCCGTGTTAAATATCTCCTTATGGTGTACAAGTTGCCGTGTTAAATATCTCTTATGGTGTCAAGTTGCCGTGTTAAATATCTCCTTATGGTGTGCAAGTTGCCTTGTTATATATGTCCTTATGGTGTGCAAGTTGCCGTGTTAAATATCAGCATGTTAAGAACCTTGACAGTTCGAATTAGAATGCAGGCTGGATAGCCGCTGTCCGACAAAATTCATGAAAATATTTCATATAGTTGCCTGATTCACCATCTTCAAAATTACATCCAGGACTGTCGCTGGTGCTACGGAGTTCGTGGACTTCCGCTGAGATCTTCCTGTGTTAGAAAGAGATTGGAGCGCATATGGTTACTTACCGAAGTGCAAGAGATGGCATATCAATCATTCTATTAATCTTTCTAATATGTCAAGTTTCCGTACAACAAATTTCTTAATGAATAGTTTCTAATATGTCAAGTTTTCCGTACCATCTAATTTCTTAATGAATAGTTTCTAATATGTCAAGTTTTCCGTACCATCTAATTTCTTAATGAATAGTTTCTAATATGTCAAGTTTTCCGTACCATCTAATTTCTTAATGAATAGTTTCTAATATGTCAAGTTTTCCGTACCAACTAATTTCTTAATGAATAGTTTCTAATATGTCAAGTTTTCCGTACCAACTAATTTCTTAATGAATAGTTTCTAATATGTCAAGTTTTCCGTACCAACTAATTTCTTAATGAATAGTTTCTAATATGTCAAGTTTTCCGTACCATCTAATTTCTTAATGAATAGTTTCTAATAGTCAAGTTTTCCTACCATAATTTCTTAATGAATAGTTTCTAATATGTCAAGTTTTCCGTACCATCTAATTTCTTAATGAATAGTTTCTAATATGTCAAGTTTTCCGTACCATCTAATTTCTTAATGAATAGTTTCTAATATGTCAAGTTTTCCGTACCATCTAATTTCTTAATGGATAGTACATCTCAAAGAGTAATGTTGCTATAATACAATGGATATTACATCTCAAAGAGTAATGTTGCTACAATACAATGGATAGTACATTTCCAAAGAGTAATTTCTAATAATAGTCAAATTTAGGATTATTGTACCATCTTTCTAGAAAGTTTCAATGTTCAAGCTACCAACTACTAATGAATAGTAATCTCAAAGAGTAATGTTTCTACCATCACAATGGATAGTACATCTCAAAGAGTAATGTTGCTATAATACAATGGATATTACATCTCAAAGAGTAATGTTGCTACAATACAATGGATAGTACTCCTCCTCAAAGAGTAATGTTGCTACAATACAATGGATAGTACATCTCAAAGAGTAATGTTGCTACAATACAATGGATAGAAAACAAAAGGTTGATCACGCAAAAGGTAGACCTTAGAGATAACAGAGGCGTCGACAATTAGAGTGTTTATGATCCGCACACAAAAGGTCGTTCTAGACATCTCTTCTTATCCTGAGGCTGTGAGGCAAAACATTATTGGAAAAAAGAAAGAAATACTAATTTCTTATGCACATATATTATATATTATATCTAATTAGAATAACATTCGGTTGATAATGTTCTTGGGAAGCTATACTTAATGATAAGGAACGATGAACTGACTGCTAACGGGTCTGATGATTGAACACGTGTTACAGAATTAATGTCGGCATATCACACGGACGCACTGCGACACCAAAGACTTACAAGAAACCGGAAACGCGTAGATGTGCGCTGTGAATCTGATAGTAGAATATTAAAATTCGTTTTACAGTCGTGGTTACTCGTTTTAATGTACTCAGCATGAGTATTAGAAGCTTGACGAGGATGTAAGGCGAGGGCTAGAAGGAAAACGAGGGCTAGAAGAAAGGCGAGGTCTAGTAGGAAACAAGTGTAGACTGAGTAGGACAAGGAGGGATGAAGGAAAGAACATGCTAGAAAGATTACCATAATGTAATCTAAATATGAGAGTGTGATAATTAAATGAATATCTTGTCAAATTTGTCGTTTTTAGTAACCAAGGAAGGAATGTACTTCTGTAGAACATCAACAAATGGAGTAGACGGTAGATAAAATATAGAAAGAATAGGGAAGGGGTATATGTATAGAAGTTGTGTTCCTGCTACTAGTTCCAAATGTACTCGATTCGCTCCCTTGTGAAACGGTCGAGTTTTCCCCCCAGAGATCCATGATCTCAATGTAGATGAGATCGAGTTCCTACTTCTATTGGAAATGACGGTAAAGTATAGGTCCCATGTTTAAGTTGAGCATACACAAGAAACATTTGGCAGCTTAAAATCCAGAAGATCAGAGTCAGTGGAAAGTGTTACCGGGCGAAAGTTCTACTTTCTAATAAGATAAAAAAAACAATTCCTACAAAATATTGTCACAATCGTCCAAATTACATCGGGGACACTCGCATGTGCTACGGAGCTCGTGCACTGCCACTGAGATTTCCTGTGTAAAGAAAAGTACAATCGTAGGAGATTTAGGTCAACTGGCCCAGACGATACAATCATTTGCTTAGAGGCACAGATCACATATAAATCACAACGAGGTGTTTAACAAGAGGACGATATGGAGCGTTCAAAGTCGAAGAATCAAAAACAGATCAACAAAATTATTTAAAAATCACGATAATGAAAAATCAATATAATTAACGAGGATGGCTGGAATAATTTTCAAAATGTTTTTGCTGTGTGCTGTGACAAGATAGCACATGCTCTCTGTCTCTCCCATGATTACTATGAATTTATTTTGTCCTTGTCGCATATCGTGTTAAGTCAAAAACAAGTTAAGATCATCTAATGACAGATTTAAATGAAAACAACATGATTGCCAAGATAAGCATCTTGAATTTGCTGACGTTTTCTTCCAAACTGTGTCTCACGTAACGTTTAGGGCAAACTAACTCCAACGAAAAATCTTTATCCCTCCCTCCCTCCAAAACGTCCTACTCAGATCTGCAGGCTACATTCCCCCGCAACCTGTGTTTCGTTTCGCGCGGTTCTTTCATCATGAATTTTTTAATCTGCAGATATCGGACGATATTTCTGTTTCTTCCATGTTTTTATTTTGCCCTGCTGAGATATGCTTACCCTAATTCATTCATAGGGACGTATATTTTTTCCAGAACATACCAGATGTTGATGGCAGGTAGAGGGACGGGCAACGCTTCTTCAGCATACACCTGGGAAACGATGAAATATGATGATGCGAAAGGAGGGGTTGGTACAGCTGTGAATCAGATAAAGATATGGGGACCATTATGCATTACATACGTCAGAGAAGATAGTTTGTTAAATTTGTAGATAAACGTAAGGTTAAGGTTCTACAACTCTAGGATAAAAAACAAATAGGTTACGGCGATTAGGTGTAGTTCATGTTAATTCTCTAACGTGGTGTACATCACTCTCATAAAATACCGTATCTGAATAATCTTTCACGAAGGGCTAATATTAACACATGACGTTGAAATGAAGTGGTAGAGGAGCTGTAAGGACAATATTTTTTGTGTTGAAGTCATTTACAGAGAGAGAGAGAGAGAGAGAGAGAGAGAGAGAGAGAGAGAGAGGGATAGCGGAACCTCTTGGCATTGGCTATGATAGCTTCCAGTAGCTAGAAATAGGTCTCCACAGGCGTCATCATCATCTCTCGTTTTCTTCTTTACGTTGTGATGCTCTTCGCTCTTAGAGCAGCGTCTTCTGTTTACAAGTGTATTTTTCTAGACGCCCCTAGAAGTGTTGCCGGAGTTTGTGCTTTGTGCAATACTCTCGGCAGTAGTTGTACAATTTCTTGGGAGAGGAAACCGAGCGATATGGGATAAAAACCGCTGCTAGGAAGTCGACCGTTCGGATCTATACCTCTATATCTATATGTCTATCTATATGTCTATCTATATGTCTATCTATATGTCTATCTATATGTCTATCTATATATACATTTGTCTGCATGAGGCATAAAAGCTTAGGCAAATAAATGCACAGTATTCTTCTATTCTTAGCGCTCACTTGATTGTCTTCCAGCCAGTTGTGATTCATTTCTTTCAGTTCTTGTTCTACTATTCTTTCCACTCTAATATCTTCCAATTAAATTATTTATATGGTAACTGTCATGATATGGTAACTGTCATGATATGGTAACTGTCTGATATGTAACTGTCATATATGTAACTCATGATTGTAACTGTCATGATGGTAACTGTCATGATAGGTAACGTCATGATATGGTAACAGCTATAATATGTAACCGCTATGTCCGTGAATAGATACTGTCTTGGTTGCTGTTTCCGTAAAGTATTTCTCAAAGGATGGGATTATAAGTAAATCTTCTGGAGGACAAGGAAACCATATTTAGTCTGGCACCTACTCAGGAACATGTTCTGCCTTGGTGGCCCTTCCAGGAACATAGGTTACAGCTGCCATATCCCACTGTGGCCTTGGAAAACTCAAGCCTTACCATCACAACCAGATAATGGCATCATGGGGAGGATTGATTGCAAATGACAACACAAATTTCTGATGCACAATCTATTTCTCTTCTGAACAAATAATATTGTGATATTTTGTTTATATGAATAAGCATATGATAAATGTTCCTTTATGTACCTAATATGTTGTATGGGTAAGACATTGGCTACCTAAGCTAGAGATTGCGGGTTCGCGTCCGTTCAAATTAGATTTCTATTAGAACATGGGTTGAAAGTGCGTTCGTAAAGAAGTTTTCATCATTTGTTTGTCTCGTTCGGCTGATATGAATTCAGGCCTAGTCAGTGAACCTACTATGATATCTTTGACTGATGTTTGCATTGAGGCTTGCTTTCTTTACCATCAGCGCATGTCGGGAAGTCTCAAACAAGATAGACTAACAGTGGCACAGCAAAGAATATTCTAACACGATTTAGGAAAAGAGCACACAAGAAAAGAAAAGAGGGGCATAAAAGAATATTTTGATACAATAGAAAGAAGGTGGGTAGCATATATATTCAATACACTAGACGAATACTGAGCCCAACCAGAATTTAAAAGACACGATGGATGAAAAAAGAGGAGGAAACAACAAAGATATATGTTAAAGAACACAGGAAGAGTGTTCAAAACAAAGACAGTTCTAGCAGGAAACAAACAAACAGGTTTAAATGATAACGCATTATTAATCACCTAGTACCGGAAGTTGTTTACTTACACGATAAACTAGTCTTTGCACGGCACTTGATGATGATACTGACATAAGGATTCTAGTGTTAATATCTACAGAACTCTTATTAAATCTGTAATTTTAGTTTAATTTCTGGAAATGAGATCAGGTGTTACTTTCATATCGTATGTTTACTTTGATAGATGTTCATTTCCTGTCTATTACTACGAGTGCTCGTTCCTCCGCGGAATTTTTTCCTCTACGACAGTCCATTGGTCAGGTTTTTTTTGAATCTATTTTTTCAACGCATGTCAGAGTTCTATATTTTGAGGATTAGTTCTATATATATATTTGAGATAGTTCTATATATTTGAGGATATATATTTGAGGATTAGTTCTATATATATATATATTATATATTTGGATTAGTTCTATATATATATATATATATTTATGATTAGTTCTATATATATATATATATTTCTTTAGAGGTTTATCAGTTCTATATATATATATATATTTGAGGATTAGTTCTATATATATATATATATATATTTGAGGATTAGTTCTATATATATATATATATATATTTGAGGATTAGTTCTATAGATATATATATATATTTGAGGATTAGTTCTATATATATATTTGGTGAGGATAGTGTTCCAGGCAGAATTGCTCAAGTAGCCGTGGAATTGTTGTCCGACTGTAACGGCTCTCAGGGCGCCCGGTCTGTTTTGGCTACCAGGAAAAGCACTGGAAGTAAAGGCGGCTGGCGTGATGTTCACTACATTATCCATCGTGTGCCAACGAGCAATGAAAAATAAGCGCCCAACTTCGTATTTCCCGATTTACCACATGGTATAAAAGGGTTCCTTTACTTTAAAATATAATATATATATGCCGGGCGTGAGCCGAAAGGGCGGTCCGGATTTTAACTCGTGACCGTTAGAACGAAGGCAAACTTGCTAACTACTACGCCACAAAGACACATATAGTATTTATTGAATAAAATATCAATCAGGGCTTTCTATCTAATTAATTACTGTCAACAATTTGTCTCATAGTAATACATCAATCTCATTGGTAAGTGATGCTTCTGGTCGAATAGATTAGAGCACGGCTCTCATGTAGGAGACATAGGTTCAATCCACTGTAAGGACAAGGAGTTTTCTATCGGACACCAACAAAAATAACATCCTGATCAGCTTAGCGTCGACTGCACTAAACAGGCAACAATTAAATTTCACAGGCACATGCCGTTCCCCCTGTCCTACACCGCCCAAATAGCGGTATTACTGGTAGTAATGATATATTATTTGTCAGTTTTGTTTTATCATAGTTAAACAATTGTCCTCATTTTAACTTGCGTGTTTAAGAACCCGGAAAATTGTTCTCATATTAAGACATCATTCTTGCGGTTAAACAATTGTTCTCATATTAAGACATCATTCTTGCGGTTAAACAATTGTTCTCATATTAAGACATCATTCTTGCGGTTAAAAAATTTTATCCTTCAAATTCCATTAAGACATCATTCTTGTGGTTAAACATTTCATTCTTGCGGTTAAACACTTGTCCTCATATTAAGACATCATTCTTGCGGTTAAACAATTGTTCTCATATTAAGACATTATTCTTGCGGTTAAACAATTGTTCTCATAGTAAGACATCATTCTTGCGGTTAAACAATTGTCCTCATATTAAGACATCATTCTTGCGGTTAAACAATTGTCCTCATATTATGACATCATTCTTGCGGTTAAACAATTGTTCTCATTTTAACTTGCGGTTAAACACTTGTCCTCATATTAAGTCATCATCATTCTTTGTCATTAAAAAATTTTTCCTTATCATAATAAAATTATGTTCATAGTAAGATAACATTCACGTAGTAACACATTAGCATTATGACAAAACATCATCATAGTCATCATCACAATAAGAAAACATCATTAGAAACATAACGATTAAAAAAACATCATCGTGATACAATATTATTACAGTGGTATGAGACTATTCTCACGCTAAAAACCGAGTTTACCTTGACTGGTAACTGGAAGAGAAAATACTAAATTCAGACCTGTAACTTTGAGAATGACAACAAACGAAGAAGTGAATATATGAATGGTGGAAAACGGTAAGCAGGAAACGGTTAGTAGAATCATTCATGTGATTTGCGTGGGAAGCAAAGTTATCTCTTCTTTGAGCAGCGCAGGTTACTGCAGCAATCATTCTGAGCTCACATGACAGCTGCACAAACACCAGCTCAGGTTTTATTTACCACAATCTACCAGGCATTTTCAGCTTTGAGAGGCTAATTATGATTATTCTTATTTAATGTGTAAACGTAGGTTGATTGATAGAGAATTTAACGACATCCTTGGTTGATATATAGAACTTAACGACATTGCAGATATAGGTTGATACAACCGCTATGTTGATATATAGAACTTAACGACATTGCAGATATAGGTTGATACAACCGCTATGTTGATATATAGAACTTAACGACATTGCAGATATAGGTTGATACAACCGCTATGTTGAAAATAGAACTTAACGACATTGCAGATATAGGTTGATACAACCGCTATGTTGATATATAGAACTTAACGACATTGCAGATATAGGTTGATACAACCGCTATGTTGATATATAGAACTTAACGACATTGCAGATATAGGTTGATACAACCGCTATGTTGATATATAGAACTTAACGACATTGCAGATATAGGTTGATACAACCGCTATGTTGATATATAGAACTTAACGACATTGCAGATATAGGTTGATACAACCGCTATGTTGATATATAGAACTTAACGACATTGCAGATATAGGTTGATACAACCGCTATGTTGATATATAGAACTTAACGACATTGCAGATATAGGTTGATACAACCGCTATGTTGCATAAGATTACGACATTGCAGATATTCTGAAGCCCATGTACATGAACTAACGAAAAACAGATATAGGTTATTACACAATCTACCGCATTTTATAGACTTTAGAGGCTTAGATTATAGTTATTCTTATTTAATGATTTAAACGAGTTGAGATAGTAGGTTAACGACATCATGGTTGATATATAGAACTTAACGACATTGCAGAAATGGTTGATACAACTGTTAGGTTGATATATAGAACTTAACGACATTGCAGAAAAGACTTGAGCTTGGAAATTTTTCCAAATGTTGTTAGAGTTTGATATATGGCTGAAAACTTAAGCGAACATTGCAGATATTGCCTGAAAATTGTTAGGTTGAAATATCATAGAAACTTAACGCACATGTGAAAAGTACAAATCTCGAAATCGACGTTGTTTTTAAATGAGAACTCGCCATCCATCCTGAAAAGTTCACTTCGCGGAACATCGCTTTCATCCCAGTCCGCCTGAAAATCTGTCTCTAGCAAGTTCTCGGCAGATCATTCGCTTTCATCCATCGCTTATAGTCCGCCTGAAAATCTGTCTCTAGCAAGTTCTGAATCCTTCTCCAGCCCCCTGAAATTGTTCAAGTTCTCCTTTGGATGTCCTGTGCCTGCCACCTTCGTTTGGTGTCCTCCTCGTACTCCTGAGGCCTATTTATACATAACTGAACCAGATTTCAAATTGGTATAAATAAAGTCTGAAACGTACACCTTAAGAATATCACAGGATTATTACAATAAAGTATGATTTAAAGTATACTGCAGCGAAGTTTTATGATTAAACAAGATTGATCTATAGAACTAGACTGTGCTAGATCAAGTTAAAGTTGATTGATAGATACTGACACCAACAACTAACAGACAAAAAACAAGTTAGATAATAAAGATAACAGCAACTTGATTTCTTGAATTCAGAACAAAATGTTTCCTAAAATAATTGACAAATTTGAAAATGTGCTTTCCTAAACAAATTTGTTCAAATTTGAAAAATGATTTCTTGAATAAAAGTGTTAATACTTAAGTGTTTTACTAAAAAAGTGTTCAAAAGTTAAAAATGTTTTCCTAAAAAAAAGTGCTAAAACTTAGTGTTTTCCTACACCCGTGTGGTGCCGGGGTCCGCAAGGAAAGCAAAGAATAGTACCACTGCGATCTACAAGGCATGTCGTAAGAGGCGGCTAATGTAGGACCTAGAGAAGCTACCCTAGTAAATAAAAAGCATCCCAGGAATCGGATGTGCTGGCCTACTTGTAGGCGCATAACTGGCACAACGTACAATCGCTCTTAGGCTCAGATAATAAACAAATCACACACAGTGGTTAACAAGTGGTCGATATAGAGCGTTAGTAGAAGAAGAAGAAGCACTTTCAGAAAAAAATGCTAAAGAAAATAGGTTAAACAGAAATGTGTTTTTCTAAATATTTTTTTTTAAACTTAAAAGTGTTTTCCTAAATAAAATTGTTTTAAACTAGAAACTGTTTTCCTAAATAGTGAAAATTAAAACTGTTTTCTAAATAGTGAAAAATTAAAAACTGTTTTCCTAAATAGTTTACAGCTGAAAGATATTTTCCTTGTAGAAATAATACTAGTGAAATAAATGTGTGTCCAGTTTTGGTCCCTGGTTCCACTGTGTGACGTTTACACGTCAGCGGGGCATTAGGTGCATGTTTTGGTGTGGCCGGTCAACATGTATACGTCGTTCACTGGTCCCGTTGTTGAAGAGTGGCAGCTGTGTGATACCAATCAGGTAATTAGGTTGCGTTAAGTCCGGCCCTTCCTGGTCACTGAGTTGAACATTATTTTCAAGAGAGCCGACGTGACAGGTTGCTTAATTTACTCATCATGTACGATGTGCAATTCCTGGTACAGTTAACTCCCTAGTCCACTGCGCTGAAAATATGCACTTGTATTTTCTGTTTTAAAGTAAGATTCTGAACTGTTGACGGAACCCACTGTATAAACGATTGCATCGCTGATACTTTCAACTAGTTGAAAGGTGCTGAGCACTAATGAAACCGCTTATGTGCACACTCATCGGTTCTATACTCTCTATTTCTCTCTCTGTCTCTCTCTGTCTATTATTTTGCTTTCTGTTCCCATTGGAAAAATTCTTAAAGCTAAACATGACCTTCGATGTTGATATTGTTGTGTTTTGTTCATTTCAACTTTCCTTACTTTGCTCAGTTGTGATATTCTTATTAACAATATCTGCCCGGCTGCCCAGCGTGTTCGTAGCACGTTGGACTGCAGGTGACTAGCCCTCTGTGTGTGCTGGTTCAATTCCGCGGACTGACAGAAAAGCCACAGGTTCCCCAGATTCACGGTGTTCGTGGCACCGAACCGAAGGGTTACAATGCTCATGGCACCGAGCCAAAGAGATGAAAGCTCAAGTGCTTCTGGATCGGGGGAAAAAAAAATTACAATATTTAATGTCATATTTATTCTATGGTTATAGCTTTTGTAACAGCTAATTTTGATTTCAATTGTATGATTGATGGATTGATGGATTGATGGATTGATGGATTGATGGATTGATAGATTTCAATTGTATGATTGATGAATTGATGGATTGATGGATTGATGGATTGATGGATTGATGGATTGATAGATTTCAATTGTATGATTGATGGATTGATGGATTGATGGATTGATGGATTGATAGATTTCAATTGTATGATTGATGTATTGATAGATTGATGGATTGATGGATTGATAGATTTCAATTGTATGATTGATGTATTGATGGATTTCAATTGTATGATTGATGGATTGATGGATTGATAGATTTCAATTGTATGATTGATGAATTGATGGATTGATAGATTTCAATTGTATGATTGATGGATTGATGGATTGATAGATTTCAATTGTATGATTGATGAATTGATGGATTGATGGATTGATAGATTTCAATTGTATGATTGATGGATTGATTCATTGAATCATCGCTAGTTCACATCGCTAGTTCACATCGCTAGTTCACATCGCTAGTTCACTTCGCTAGTTCACTTCGCTAGTTCACATCGCTAGTTCACATCGCTAGTTCACATCGCTAGTTCACTTCGCTAGTTCACTTCGCTAGTTCACTTCGCTAGTTCACATCGCTAGTTCACATCGCTAGTTCACATCGCTAGTTCACATCGCTAGTTCACATCGCTAGTTCACATCGCTAGTTCACATCGCTAGTTCACATCGCTAGTTCACATCGCTAGTTCACATCGCTAGTTCACATCGCTAGTTCACATCGCTAGTTCACTTCGCTAGTTCACTTCGCTAGTTCACATCGCTAGTTCACATCGCTAGTTCACATCGCTAGTTCACATCGCTAGTTCACATCGCTAGTTCACATCGCTAGTGAACATCGCTAGTTCACTTCGCTAGTTCACTTCAGTGAATAACTATGTTTTCCAAACATCAGCGAAGGTGTCCAATGTAGCTTTGAAGATGGTAATGTTTTTCTAAGACTTAAATTTAACCATGACTTTTTGATTGAATTTTGCCCAGGACGAGGTTTTGCAAACAAACTCTTAACGATGTTCAACTGATAATAGTTCTTTACCGTGCTCAAATTGATCACGGGACTTACGTCTTAACCTCCGTCTTCGATAGGACTAGGAACTTGATCTCATCTACATTGATATCAGAGGTCTATTGAAAGATATTCCGATCGCTCCAGGAGGTTAAAGACCGAGTATTTGTGTTAACGTCACAACCGAAGACAGTTAATCGATGAATCTGTCAGTGATTTCATTAACAACAGTAAAATATGATCAACTATAACAAAAATACATTTGGTTTCCAGTGTCCATAGCTCGACCTTTTTCTGCCTTTTAGAATCTTCTAAAATCGAATCGTCATTAACCAGTCTGAAATCACTGACCCGGGTGGATCTCAGGAAGAGAGAATCAAACATCTGGTGGTGTGGTCGAAGACATGGTCATCATTGACCATATTGATTGGCTTATCCTCGGACAAGGTAGTCTTCTGAGCACAATTTCCTCGTGTTTTTTCATTGTCTTTTGTGTTTCTAGAATGTTCAGAACTGATCACAACAATAGCTTAACCATATGAAGAACTAGAAGCTTAATCCTTAACGCATTAACTAACAACTGCGGTTGCCTGCGCCAGTTTGTCTGTCCCATTTTGGCCATTTACCGCAAACCACGTCATGATTTGTTTCATTGTCAAATTAGCTAAAGATTGTCTTGAATATATTCTGATGGTTATCGTCTCTTATCGTAGAAGTATTCCCCACTATTACCTTGTGAAAAATGTACATTTACTATCTCAAAATTACATGGAAGTCATCGTTTGCGTTAACAAGTAAGAAAAAAAACTAATTTAATCTGTACATACACTTGAGCAGTGAAAATGTAAAAGAAAAAAGAATTCAGCAACATCATGTTTTTTTTTTCTTACTACAGTAGTCAATGTGTTACAATCATCATCAAATAGCTTGTCTTGATCTTAACTTAAATGTGCAATACGTGGGTACCTTGGGCTAAGTGGTTAAACCCTTGCGATCCAAAAGCCGTGGGTTCCAATCCGGACCACGCCGTTCCGTTCACGAGTGCATTTTTCCAGGGACCCTAGGATTGTTGTACTTTAACTGTTGTTATTGGTTACTAAACGGACGTCATTTCACTCCGGGCAGAACCATAGGTGCTCAGTATTCCCCAATAGATATCGAAGAGTATGCATGCTGATGGTTCCCGTGTCTCGCTGATTAAACACATTCCTCACTCTGCCCCACATGCATCCAGTTCTACTTGCACGAGTAACTTCGAACTGCTTAAATCGCTGGATTGATTCAACATCTATTTTAGTATCTTCATCCAACAAGCAGTCGCGAAAAGACCGAAAAACACCCCCTTATCCATCTTCGACTCCCGAACAATCGATGCTGTTGATACAAGTTTGTCCGCTCTCTCATTTCTGAAAACACCTGCATGCCCAGGAAAGTAGATCCACGTAAGTCTCTGGAAGTTAGAAAATTCTATAGACGACATGCATTCATACGAAACCTGCTCTTCTGGATCTTGTGAAGCATCGACTGAGAGTCAGATACAACAACTGTCCCAGTAAATGCAGTCCCACAGAGCCAATGGAGGGCAACATAAAGTACAACAATATCATAAGCTATTACGTGACTCTTGAAAGTACATCATTATATCACGTACTGTTACCGTGACTGTAAAGTACAACAGTATATCATAAGCTATTACTGTGACTCTATGAAAGTACATCATTATATCACGTACTGTTACCGTGACTGTAAAGTACAACAGTATATCATAAGCTATTACTGTGACTCTATGAAAGTACATCATTATATCACGTACTGTTACCGTGACTGTAAAGTACAACACTCCTGTCTGTATCATATTGGTTCCCGTTTAGCTAAATTCAAAGTCATTTTGAAAATGAGAAAATTCAGAACGAAGACAACATGGCATCTCAAAACATCCGGACGTTTTTATGTGCATTTTGACAGGTTTAGAACTTGACATCTCATCCACCCTTCTACATTTTCTCTGACTATTTTCATACTTTTTATGCTTTGCAAATTTTATGTTTATCTTTGAGCAAACGACGGCAAACTGCAATTGAGATTGACAATTCAATATTATATGATGAAGATATTCTACAAGCAAACTGGTGAGAAACGAAGAAACAAATCAATAACAAATAAATAAGAAACTAATTTCCAAATATAGACGTCAGTAAATAAACAGGAAGACGGGAGCGACAATAACTAACAATTTGAACTGTTTGCAACAAGGCATCAAACAGAATGAGGGGTGGTGGAAGGAGGAAAATGAGAGGAAGGATCAAGATGTGAGAGAAAGGAACATTTGGCAGGTACGGTCGTACAGCTAACGCCAACGCCTAATCATTTCCTGTATGAGTTTTCCTCTTCTTTTTTCCACCTCATTTGTTTTGTTGTTTTCCTGATGACAATGTTTTTGTTTGAAATTGTTCAACAAGAATCGTTTAAAATGGAAGAAACATGCAACTTTCTCACCAAACACAGCTGACGAGGGACAAACATCATGGAAGAATACCAACAGAAGTGAGAAATGCTGTTTACATTTTGTCTTCATCAAAGCAGACATCCCGCCTCTCTGACAGCCTTGTTTTTTCCCCTCTAGGTATAGAGGTTTGAAAGACAGGAGTTACATCTACCCTCCAATCATCATCCAGTATTTCAAAGTTCTGGGAATGGATTCAGTCACTAAATCAGAAGTTAAACAAAAACTGAAAGGAAAGTTGCATATGGAAAAGCCTATGCTTGCTGATTTTGTACGCACCATTCAGCATCAGTGAAGAATGCATCGACAGCTTATTGAAGGAAGGGAAAAGATTGGTAAGCCATATGTTATTAGCAATGTTTTACAACTTAAAAGCAGATTATCCCTTCTTTTGAGAATCGAGCTGTCATAACGAGACCGTTGTTGCAGCTACAGCTTCAGTTTTCTTCTGTTAAATAATTGCTTTTGCAAGACGGGAAAACTTTAAAGGGGAAAAAGAGACGGATGTCGATGGAATAACTTCCAAAATGTGGTCGTTGTAGTGCTAAAACGGGTGTCAGATTGAAACAATAAACTAAAAGAATAAATTCAAAACCATTTTAAAACTCTTCAACACTTGCTAAAATGAAAATCGTTTTAGAAAAAAATATTTTAAATGAATTTTACGAATTCATAAAAAAAAATTCTGACATAATTTCCACTATCTTCAAAATTATATTGAAAAACCTCGCCGGTGCCACGACATTCGTGAACTGATGCTGAGATCTTCCTTTATAAGAAAGAAATCGGAGCACACATAATTGTTCTTCGAGATACAGTGGTGATGGTTCTATCAATCAATCAATCAATCAATCAAAATAAATAAATAATATATAAAGACTCTGGTGAGCAAAATAATGACAAGTATCTTCTAATATGTCAATAAATATGTCAAAGGTACTCAAATATTGAACTTGTAACGTTTTAGTTTGAGAAATATGCATGTCTTTGACTCTAATCACTGCCCACTTATTAACTTAAACATAAGAATTTAGCCATATCAATCTGTGACTATCGTTGATGAAAGCTGATTTCTTCGCTGGTTTATCGACTGTTCATATGTCACAATATCTTTCTGTTTGTCTTATTCTTTCGGTATTTCAAGTAATAATAATAATTCCTCTCGTACCGTTATAGCTTATATAGGGCCTACAAGTAATTTCTCCATGCCGCTCTATCCTGGGAAACTTGCTCAATCTGTTGCATGAAATTTGGATACTTCTTGTCTCTCTCAGCAAAGTTCGTTTCAGTGTCTCCCTAGGGCGTCCTCTCTTTCTTGAACACTTTGCGTAGCACTTCAATGCCTGCTTTGGTATTCTGTGATCGCCCGTGTGCTCCCGGAGCCCGCAATGGAAGCAAAGGATAGTACCACTGCCACCTACAAGGCATGTCGTAAGAGGCGACTGATGTAGGACCTACGGAAGCTCCCCTAGTAAAAAAAAAGCATCGCAGCGGTACTCTGTAGGCGCATAACTGGCACAACGTACAATCGCTCTTAGACTCAGATCACATACAAAGCACACAGAGTGGTCGATATGGAGCGTTCGAAATCGTAGCAGTAGTAGTAGTGTCCTTTTATCAATTCTTCTCAAGTTATGCCCAACATATCTTCATTTTCTTCCTTTTGTAACATTTGTCACTATTGTACCATTGTATTTGATGAAAATATCTTCAAGATGTCAACTATCTTCATTTTCTTCCTTTGTAACATTTGTCACTATTGTACATTGTATTTGATGTAAATATCTTTCAAGATAGCTCCATTATTTTCATTTCTCCTCTTGTAACATTTGCACTATTGTACCATTGTATTTGATTAAATATCTTCAAGGTATGCCCAACATATCTTCATTTTCTTCCTTTTGTAACATTTGTCACTATTGTACCATTGTATTTGATGTAAATATCTTCTCAAGGTATGCCCAACATATCTTCATTTTCTTCCTTTTGTAACATTTGTCACTATTGTACCATTGTATTTGATGTAAATATCTTCTCAAGGTATGTCCAACATATCTTCATTTTCTCCCTCTTGTAACATTTGTCACTATTGTACCATTGTATTTGATGTAAATATCTTCTCAAGGTATGTCCAACATATCTTCATTTTCTCCCTCTTGTAACATTTGTCACTATTGTACCATTGTATTTGATGTAAATATCTTCTCAAGGTATGTCCAACATATCTTCATTTTCTCCCTCTTGTAACATTTGTCACTATTGTACCATTGTATTTGATGTAATAGAGAGATATAATTGTTCATGCTGCACCCATTTCATCCAAATAAAACATCAACAAAGAATTCGATTTGACAGTCTCTCATAATTGATGAAATCCTGGAATATCTTTGCGCCATGAATAGGCTGCCGTTTGTTTGTGTATCCAGTTTCTATAGCTTACGTCTTGGTACCAAGGACTATCACACAACTTGCAAGTATGTTAGGAGGATTCCAGGGAAAATGTATTAGAAGTATAAGTCAGAGGATAAGATTAGCAATACCAGACTTCAAGAATGATCTAGTCTTGAAGAGATAAATAAAGAGAAACAATGAGGATGGTAACGATGGATTAGATATTTCCTCAAGAGGATCAAAGAATGGATTTAAGGACAAGCTATGCAGCAGATACCGCAAGGACAGGGAAAAGAAGAGACATAGAAGCACATGGACAAAAGCTTTTGAAGCGGTGCTCAAAGACATGCACAAGACTTAATTTGAGTTCGAAAAAAGGGTACGAGATTGAAGTACGTGAACAATTTTTCGTTTCTGTCTTATGTGTCCTTGGACGCGTCGAGTACTGATAGTAGTGTGTGTGTCTGTGTGTAGGGAGATGTCGCACTCTAAGACCCCTCCAAATCGTATTAACATATTAGATTCGAATTTGACCCTGTTGGTCTCTCTCTCCACAGTCCGTTATACAACGTCGCACCAAGCATGTAGAACAGTGTTCATGTTCCCTGGAGAATTACATACTGACAAATAAAAATAACAGGGAGCTACGGCTTGTTGTTATTATGAGACCGAGACATCCATGTAGAATAGCTTCCCAGTTTTAGAGTCTACCCACGAGGTACTGTTTTCTGATTTGCCTTCTAGTTGGCGCTGAGGAGTACGTAATTACTTTAACTGCCTTATCACCAGCAATGTGCATCGAGAATCTGTAACCATGGTAACTATAGGTACGTACCCTTTTGCACGCTGTGATGGGGAATGGTAAACTAATCAGGTGAGTTGATTGCAGACTTGTCGTAACATAAGGCGGGAGCTGCTATGGGAATGTTACATAACCCATGGGCTTCTATTGTTTACATTTTTCCCATTGAAATCGCAAACAGGAATATCTGTTAAGTAGATCAGCCGACGAGGTGATAATTCAAAAACAACGCTACACGTCAAGATTATGAGCAAGACCGTGATGCATTCGTACAACGTAGCAAGAAGACATCAGACCTCAATCTGCCATCTTGAATATTGTAAGGTTAAGTTTTTACATCTTTTGATCAGACTGTACTCAATGATTGAAACAAACTTGTTTCATACAGCTTTTGATCAGACTGTACTAAATGATTGAAATAAACATGTTTCATACAGCTTTTGATCAGACTGTACTAAATGATTGAAATAAACATGTTTCATACGGCTTTTGATCAGACTGTACTCAATGATTGAAACAAACTTGTTTCATACAGCTTTTGATCAGACTGTACTAAATGATTGAAATAAACATTTAATACGGCTTTGTCAGATTGACTCAATATTTGAAACAAACGTGTTTCAAATGTGGAGAGAAGCATAAACAGGTATGTCATAGTTTTCTAAAAAACTGTCCCAAGTGGGCAGCACAAATTTAAAAATCTCACATAGCTTTCTAAGATGTGTCCCAAACGTACAGAGAAACATACAAAAAAAGCTCTAATATTTTGTCTAAAAAGTGTCCCAAACAGGCAGGGAAAAATACAACCAGACGCTCCACTTCTACATACTTTTTCTAGATATCAAAATTTACTGTTAAACTTTCATATAATCTTCTATCTACTTTTTCTAGATATCAAAATTTACTGTTAAACTTTCATATAATCTTCTATCTACTTTTCTAGATTTCAAAGTACCATTATACTTTTTCTAGTTTCTCCGTACTTTCTTTAGATGTCTGCCCCGCACTTTCTCTAAGAACAATTTCCTGCATCCAGAAAATATTGACAGTAATACCAAAAGTTGCCCCGCATCATTTAAAACGTATATACTTTGAACAATTTTTATTAAGTTAAGAACAGTAAACCCGTCCGCACCTGTCAATTTTTACTTGTCTTGTTTCTCCTGCGCTGCCGTCGCCGTTACTGTATTTCCCCACAATTACATCAACATGGCTGCTGAATGCGAACAAGCAAAAATTCTCTTCCGTCCTGAAACTGTTTTCTACATTAGTTCCGTGAACAAGTTGGGCTTTTATGAAATTGAAAACGAAAGGGTCCCATGCTGTAAAGACATGCAGAAGTAACATTCTATTCTTTTCTTCTTACTTCTTTCTACTTCTTCTTCTTGCATTCACCTGCTATGAATTTAGACATAGTCATGGCGTCTGACATGGAGCTTTTAATTGATTTGTGCGTGAGGTCGTGCTTTTCTTTATATTAGTGTACCCCACCATACAGTCTTTTCCGACATCAGGGGTATTTCTATTGTTCAAATGAACACTTTTAGAAGTTCTGTTTCTTGAGAAGCCTGTTTATGACACATACCAGAATATTCGCATGGTCGATGGTGATTGCAGATGACAAAGTAGAAGAACTAACAAATATTGATATTAGTTTAATTTAGCTTTGACTTCTTATAGTTCTTCTTCTTTGAACTCTCAATATCGACCACTTGTTAAACCAGTCTTTCTGATATGTATGTCATTCCAACCTAATTGTACTCTGTGCAAGTTATGCGCATACAAGTAGTCCAGCACATCATATTTCTGCGAAACTTTTTATTTACTAGGGTAGCTTACCTAGGCCCCGACCTCAGTCGCCATGTAGGTTGCAGTTTACTATTCTTTCCTCCCTTTGCCAGCCTCGACAACACACGGGCATAGATTGGCTTAAACCCGATGATATATATATATATATATATATATATATAGAAAAGAGAGCGAGAGAGAGAGGAGAGAGAGAGAGAGATAAACATAGTGATTGTCTTCTTCTATTAAAACGTTTAGCTCATCCAGAGCCAACTATAAACTTATGGGCCTTCGGACTGGGTAAGAATTATGGGAAATCAGACCCCAACTACACGTGACCTCGCATTCCAGTATTGGTGTATATAGATGAATTCATGTTAAAATCAACACAAAATGCTAAATCGATGTTATATTATGCAACAAGTTCAGTTTAAGAATAAGGAATATTAATATTACGAATATTGTTCACAATATAGAGAATACTGCAGTAAAACTATTTGATTGGCAAAACTCGTAATTACAAAGTACTACAGTTTTACAAATTACAAAAACAATGACAAAATACAGCAACGTTTCGATCAACAAGGCCTTTATCAAGCAAACGAATAACAGGAGTGAAGAATAAAAAAAAAAATCTTATGGACAACTACATACAAACGTTTCTAATAGAAATTTGGGAATAGAAACGAATAACGAAATAAATATAACACAAAAACACACATAAAAACTAGAAATAGAAAAGAAGAAAACAATAAGAAATAAAGTGAATATATAACTTGAATACATGCAACATATGCACATATATATTACAAGACATGGGAAGAGAAAGTATCAAGAAGCATAGGAATGTAA
Source organism: Arion vulgaris (assembly GCA_020796225.1). Classification (NCBI taxonomy): domain Eukaryota; kingdom Metazoa; phylum Mollusca; class Gastropoda; order Stylommatophora; family Arionidae; genus Arion; species Arion vulgaris. The sequence continues at coordinate 16,398,236 of CM036761.1, forward strand.
TACGTTGAGCCCACGTGGTTGCAAGGTACCATACAACGAAATCAACCGATTCTCCAGAGCAAATCGACTGCGATCATCGAGGAACATGATCGGATGGCTGTGACCTGGACATCGTGAGCTCTTAAATGGCCAATATCATTGAAATGGGTGGCTACAGGGGTCATAGAGCATTGGCGTATGTTGCGCAAGTGTTGGACGAATCGGTCACTGAGCCTCTTGCCTGTCTCGCCGATATAAGCCTTGTTACACAGCTTACAGATAATGGCATAGATAAGATTACGGACTCGCATGTGAAACCATCTTCAATAACAAACGTGGCTAAGGAAAAGATACAGTACGCATCTCACACGTTTAAGCACACGTGTTGCAACGCCGACAGCTACACTGGACAGTGCCAAAATGACTCTGGATACTTAAGGTGACTGTGTACCAACATATCCATAAGACTTCTTTCCCGTCTGTAAGCCACCAAAGGATAGTTGGGGAAGACTGAACGGGTCTCAGGACCTGACTTAAAGATAGACAGATGACGGAATAAAACATTGTTCACCAATGAACTATGGGGGTGGAAAGTTAAGATAAGTTTTACTCTGTCAGAGTTAGTAGTCCTATGCTGGCTGGTAAGGGCCATTTTCACCAATAAATAATCATAGACTCACAGAATTGAGTAAAATTGCAAAAAGCTTGCAGTGTTCTATCAAACATCTATATTTTCCGGACTCCTTTTCTGATCTAGTCAGGAACCTCCAGTCAGTTGTCTGGCCTTGTTAACTAGAGTTGGCTGTGGCTCAGCTCACATATAAAAATACATATATACCACTCTGGCAGTTATACGACGACACTGACAGAAAGAATAAGAATGCAGGAAGACAAAAAAGATTGTTTGGAAACCTGAAATGATACAATGCACGCGCGACAGGTTTTTGGACGTGCATGAAATGAATTATGACAAATTGCCGTCTTACCCATTTGTTTTGAAACAGTTACGGAAAGGAAATTGGAAGAAATTGGGAGCCGGTGGGAAACAGAAATGAAACAAAAAACTCCAGCAGTTATGGAGGAAGAGGTAATAGAGAGAAAACAGAGGATGGCAGTCAAATTTTCGGTTTACGAGAAGGTCGTGAATTGGTTTTTCTTGCAGAAGGAAGCTACCAGGTTTCCGACAGAAGTCAATCACAAAGGTGTAAGAATAATTGACTGTCAGTGCCAAGTTTGTATAGATGTATATATTTGGAGAGAGTGAGATTAATCTTCGTATTGTGTTAGTTCTATATCCAATGTCTTTCTCTCTCTCTCTCTTTCTTTTCTCTCTCTCTCCGTTATAGAGTAACAAATCAGGGTCTCTGTGACGTAGAGGCTAGGTGCTCGTCTCTCAGGTCAAAGGTACCAGGTTCGCTCCCTAGTGGAGCCATCTGGATATTTCTCCAGCGATCCCTGATCTCAGTGTAGGTGGGCGCTCGTGTGGTGCCCGGGCCCGCAAAGGAAGCAAAGAATAGTACCACTGCGACCTTCAAGGCATGTCTTAAGAGACGACTGATGTAGGACCTAGGTAAGCTACCATAGTAAATAAAAAACATCGCAGAAATCGGATGTGCTGGCCTACTTTAGGCATATAACTGGCACAACGTACAATCGCTCTTAGGCTCAGATCACATACAAATCACACATATTAGTTAACAAGTGGTCGATATGGATCATTCGAAGAAGAAGAAGATACAACAGTTTTAGGGATAAAGGTCGTCTACGCAAACGAGACAAATACCAGAGGCAGTAGGAACAACATATATATATACACAGCGCACTCAAGGACACTTGCCTGAACTCTCAGCATATCTAGAATGCTGAAATGCATAACAGGTGCAGAGGAAATCAAGATAAAAAGTAGGAAAGTTTTGGCCAAGCACAACAAAAAAATCAAATAAAATTAACTTCATGTGGAAAATCTAATAGTTGAAAGTCTAGCATGGACACAACTTGAAACTGATGTAATTGCAGGAAGTTGAAAAGTAGGTTTCTGAAACATGAGGGTTATATGTGCTGATTCTACTACCATCGTGTGATATATGACAAATGAGGGTTATATGTGCTGATTCTACTACCATCGTGTGATATATGACAAATGAGGGTTATATGTGGTGATTCTACTACCATCGTGTGATATATGACAAATGAGGGTTATATGTGGTGATTCTACTACCATCGTGTGATATATGACAAATGAGGGTTATATGTGGTGATTCTACTACCATCGTGTGATATATGACAAATGAGGGTTATATGTGGTGATTCTACTACCATCGTGTGATATATGACAAATGAGGGTTATATGTGCTGATTCTACTACCATAGTGTGATATATGATAAATGAGGGTTATATGTGCTGATTCTACTACCATCGTGTGATATATGACAAATGAGGGTTATATGTGGTGATTCTACTACCATCGTGTGATATATGACAAATGAGGCTTATATGTGGCGATTCTACTACCATCGTGTGATATATGACAAATGAGGGTTATATGTGGTGATTCTACTACCATCGTGTGATATATGACAAATGAGGGTTATATGTGGTGATTCTACTACCATCGTGTGATATATGACAAATGAGGGTTATATGTGGTGATTCTACTACCATCGTGTGATATATGACAAATGAGGGTTATATGTGGTGATTCTACTACCATCGTGTGATATATGACAAATGAGGGTTATATGTGGTGATTCTACTACCATCGTGTGATATATGACAAATGAGGGTTATATGTGGTGATTCTACTACCATCGTGTGATATATGACAAATGAGGGTTATATGTGGTGATTCTACTACCATCGTGTGATATATGACAAATGAGGGTTATATGTGGTGATTCTACTACCATCGTGTGATATATGACAAATGAGGGTTATATGTGGTGATTCTACTACCATCGTGTGATATATGACAAATGAGGGTTATATGTGGTGATTCTACTACCATCGTGTGATATATGACAAATGAGGGTTATATGTGGTGATTCTACTACCATCGTGTGATATATGACAAATGAGGGTTATATGTGTGATTCTACTACCATCGTGTGATATATGACAAATGAGGGTTATATGTGGTGATTCTACTACCATCGTGTGATATATGACAAATGAGGGTTATATGTGGTGATTCTACTACCATCGTGTGATATATGACAAATGAGGGTTATATGTGGTGATTCTACTACCATCGTGTGATATATGACAAATGAGGGTTATATGTGGTGATTCTACTACCATCGTGTGATATATGACAAATGAGGGTTATATGTGGTGATTCTACTACCATCGTGTGATACCATCGTGGGATACCATCGTGTGATATATGACAAATGAGGGTTATATGTGGTGATTCTACTACCATCGTGTGCTACCATCGTGTACTACCATCGTGTGCTACCATCGTGTGATATATGACAAATGAGGGTTATATGTGGTGATTCTACTACCATCGTGTGATACCATCGTGTGCTACCATCGTGTGATATATGACAAATGAGGGTTATATGTGGTGATTCTACTACCATCGTGTGATACCATCGTAGGATACCATCGTGGGATATATGACAAATGAAGGTTATATGTGGTGAGTCTACTACCATCGTGTGATACCATCGGGTTATACCATCGTGTGATACCATCGTGTGATATATGACAAATGAAAATCATGGCATATCCTTTACAGGACGTAGCTATCAACGACAGTAAACGAGTCGTCAGTTTCCTAGGGACCACTTATACGTCCAGTAGTTTGTCATTGCTTTCTGAACGGTGAGGTCTATTTTTATCTTTCGCAAATATCCAACGAAAACTAATTTGCTTCCAAACGTGCCCACCGCGGGGTTTGAATCATGTACGCTTGGGTTGTGATCGAGCTCACTACCGCTTAAGCTACAGACACCCACGTGTGATAGATAGAATAATAAATATTACTCAGTGTGTGTGTGTGATGAGGAGATTTATTGATTGTATGATAGGACCATCATCATTGCACTTCAGTGAGTAACCATGTGTGCTCCCATCTCTTTCTTACACAGAACGATCTCAGCTGCACTGCACTTCAGTGAGTAACCATGTGCGCTCCCATCTCTTTCTTACACAGAACGATCAGCTGCACTGCACTTCAGTGAGTAACCATGTGCGCTCCCATCTCTTTCTTACACAGAACGATCTCAGCTGCACTGCACTTCAGTGAGTAACCATGTGCGCTCCCATCTCTTTCTTACACAGAACGATCAGCTGCACTGCACTTCAGTGAGTAACCATGTGCGCTCCCATCTCTTTCTTACACAGAACGATCTCAGCTGCACTGCACTTCAGTGAGTAACCATGTGTGCTCCCATCTCTTTCTTACACAGAACGATCTCAGCTGCACTGCACTTCAGTGAGTAACCATGTGCGCTCCCATCTCTTTCTTACACAGAACGATCAGCTGCACTGCACTTCAGTGAGTAACCATGTGCGCTCCCATCTCTTTCTTACACAGAACGATCTCAGCTGCACTGCACTTCAGTGAGTAACCATGTGCGCTCCCATCTCTTTCTTACACAGAACGATCAGCTGCACTGCACTTCAGTGAGTAACCATGTGTGCTCCCATCTCTTTCTTACACAGAACGATCTCAGCTGCACTGCACTTCAGTGAGTAACCATGTGCGCTCCCATCTCTTTCTTACACAGAACGATCAGCTGCACTGCACTTCAGTGAGTAACCATGTGCGCTCCCATCTCTTTCTTACACAGAACGATCTCAGCTGCAGTGCACTTCGGTGAGTAACCATGTGCGCTCCCATCTCTTTCTTACACAGAACGATCTCAGCTGCAGTGCACGAACTCCGTAGCACCAGCGAGATTCCCCAATGTAATTTGAAGATTTTGAAGATATTTTGTAGGAATGTTATTTAAAGCTTTCCTAATGAATTTTCGCGGGCAGCAGCTTTCCAGCCTTCTCTTCTCGATTTTGAAATGCCAAGAGTTCTTTTACCTGTACATTTTGAACACGGGACCTACGTTTTATCGTCCTTCTAGGATAGGACTAGGAACTCGATGTCACCTACATTGAGATCAGGGATCTCTGGAGAAATATCTCAATGTCTCTACGAGGGAGAGACTAGCACATTTAGCACGATATGCGTGCACCTATCCTCTACACCAAAGCGACCCTAGTTGCTGATGACTAAACGGATAAAGGTCGTTGTATGTGTGTTTATGTGTGTGGGGAGAGTAGAACAGGGTTGGTTGTGTGTGTGTGTGTGTGTGTGTGTGGAGGTGGTGAGCGGGCGCGTTAAGTAGCTTTAGCGCTGTAACAAATAATATATATACATATTGAGCTGATAACGACAATAAAGAAAGTAGTAGGTGAAGATCATAAGCAGAAATGAAATACATATTGAGCTGATAACTGACAAATAAAAGAAGAAAGTAGTAGCTGTGAGAGAGAAACATAAGCAGAAAATGAACATACATATGTTGTTAATAAGTTGGAAAATACAATTTCAAAGAATGCTTATATAGTAGAAAGAAAGAGAGAAGCTACAATGTAAGGCAAAACATGAAAACAATAGTCTATGAAGGCGTAGCAGAGAAAGAGCTAAATAAAGCATGAGCAAAGAAAGAATTAATGAAATAATATTAAATAATGAAGGTAAAACAGTTACAAAAATAGGGAAAAATAAGCTGAATTAAACAGAATAAGAACATCGTGAAAAGTAATAACAGACAGATGGAAACGAATATAAGACGAACATTTATTAATAAAACATTTGAAGAGTGAGAAAAGGGTTTCGCGTGAAGAGATTAGATGAGAAACATCAAAGACTAAAAGCTGTGATCAGTTTCACATCGTTGAAAGTAGCAGGATATATAAATCACATGTTTCATATAAGATTCCTCTGTTTCAAACAAAATGTGTACAACATTATGTAATATCTGGTGTGTGGTGTGTGTGTGCGTTGTTTTCTTTCAAAACTGAAAACGTTTCTGTTTGTAATCTATGTACAACATTAAATCTGATGTGTTTTTGAATTCAACTATTTCTTTGTTTAACATCTTATATACAAGATTAAACAATCTCTGTTTTGGAGCTGAGAACCTTATGTTTTAAACATATGTATAAGATTATATAATATCTGTTTATCAATTGAAATATTTCTCTGTGTTGAAAACCTATTTGCAACATTAAATAATATGCTTTTAAACTCAAATATTGCTTTGTTTAAAATCTGTATTTAAAAAAAGTTAATTGTATATCCTTTACAGGACTTTGCGAATCAACCCCAACTTTTAACGCTGTTTGTGATTTTTCAAGCCATTATTAAGTTCAGTAGTTTGCCATTGCTTTCTGAACGGATGGTGCCATCGTTCTTCTGTAAAAATCCACGGGAAACAATTTGCAACCAAGCTGTCCGCAGCATGATTGGAACTCAGAACGTCGGGGTTAATAGACTGAAACACTATCCCCTAAGCCACAGACGCCACGAAAATTGTATACAACATTAAAAATATGTGTTTTTCAACTCAAAAATATCTCTGTTTAAAGTCTATATACAATGAAATAATCTATCATTTTGAAGTCTATATTACAACATGAAACAAATTTTGAAGTCAAATATTTCTCTACTGAACACAAATTTTGAATCAAATATTTCTCTAACAAATTTTAAGTCAAATATTTCACTGAAAAAATTTTGTACAAATACATTCTTTGTCAAAAATCAAATACTTGAAAATAAATTTCTATTTTTAGCTCTAATAAATGTAATTAACTATCTAAAACAAATGTACAGAAAAAATTAATATATACTTTTAGCTCAAATATTACCTTTTATTAAAATCAATATACAATGAAAAGTAATATCTATTGCCGTCTCACATACATGTAATTATTATGTAAAATCTATGTTCAGTTTAGAATAGTCTACATTTTGATCGTCGACTCACATACATGTAATTATTATGTAAAATCTATGTTCAGTTTAGAATAGTCTACATTTTGATCGTCGACTCACATACATGTAATTATTATGTAAAATCTATGTTCAGCTTAGAATAGTCTACATTTTGTTCGTCGACTCACATACATGTAATTATTATGTAAAATCTATGTTCAGTTTAGAATAGTCTACAATTTGATCGTCGACTCACATACATGTAATTATTATGTAAAATCTATGTTCAGTTTAGAATAGTCTACAATTTGATCGTCGACTCACATACATGTAATTATTATGTAAAATCTATGTTCAGTTTAGAATAGTCTACAATTTGATCGTCGACTCACATACATGTAATTATTATGTAAAATCTATGTTCAGTTTAGAATAGTCTACATTGTGATCGTCATAACAAAACTGTAAGTATTCAGCAAATGCTCAACAACATTTCAATGATAGATCTACAATTACTCAACTCACGATTAACCCATTAATTTGAACTTATGTAAACACTATGTTGCAGCTTCGAATCAGTGGACACAGTGACATTTCTTTTGAAGAGTCAAGAGCTACAGTTCAGATCAAATATTATTCCTATAGCGTTATATACAAATGATCCTAAAGATGCAATCAATGAGCATTAGCTCATGAATAACATCGTGTTCCGTAAGATGAATGATTTTGTCCACGTTAAATCACAGTGGTTTAGAAAAACAGTAAAAGACATGGTGCCTAGAGTACAAATGCAGGACGATCAGACAAGTGGCAACAGGACATCGAAGAAACATTGAACGGCTGAAGCGGAGAACTTGCAGACAGTTTCATGGCTATGATGAAACACGTTCCATAGAGATGCTACTACTTTAGCTCTATACTGTCAACAGCTGGCTATACAGTCAACAGCTGGCTATACAGTCAACAGCTGGCTATACAGTCAATAGCTGGCTATACAGTCAACAGCTGGCTATACAGTCAACAGCTGGCTATACAGTCAATAGCTGGCTATACAGTCAACAGCTGGCTATACAGTCAATATCTGGCTATACAGTCAATAGCTGGCTATACAGTCAATAGCCAATAATCGATCGTATTCATGCTATAATATTTACAGGAATTCAACAAGAGAAAGAAAACACATATTATATAGGGTGTTCAAGATAAAGGTTGCCCGATTGAAAGATCAAAACTTGTCAATCGGGCTACTTTTATCTTGAACACCTTAGAAGTCAAACGAGGGAATTTCAGAAGAACAAACTGGACATAGATTGTCTTTCTGTCTACACAAATCGAACATATTTTCCCTCCAGGTATTAACGGAATACTGGTAAAGTAACTATATGTGTATGTATGCCTACATTGTAAGATATATGTGGAAGTGGTGCTGCTGCAGTAGATGAGGAAGGAATACTCTGGAAACGTGGAGTATGTGAGACGTGAGAGCCAAATGTTAATGGGAAAACAAAAACATACAGCCGTAACTACAACACTTCATCTACAGATGTCCGGAGTTGAAATATTTTCTTCTCACGTGTCCTGATGATAAAATGCTCACAAATGGCTCTTATTTTCTTAACGATAGTTTTCTTTCCTTTCCCGGAGCCCGCTTATTCCACTTACGTTCACTTTTAAATAAAAAAAAAAAACTTCCGCCGAAGTCTTTGAAAAAAGAGAATAAATCATAAAGCGACTAGAAACTTCTGGAACAAATGTCGAGTTAGTTTCAAGTTAAACAAAAAACAAATGTGTGGGATAAGAGAGGTGTTATCTCTTACAGATGATGCATTTTAGACTTTGTCAATTTTAATGATCTGGTATTAGCTAGTTAGAGGGAAAAGCGAATACTCCAAAACGTAACTAGTAGCATAGTGTTGTATATGGTATTAGTTTGTATTTGCTTTCGTTTCTCAAGAGATGAAACGATATAGACATAATTTATGAAGGTTAGTCAGACAGAATATATGGTTGTATAATTAAATAGGAAAGAAAGAAGGGTTGTGGGGGTGGGGGTGAGTTAACAGAAAGTAAGGTAGTTTGATTATGTGAAGCTATTTGATTTAATGTTTATCTATTTCATTTTCCCTACACAGTTTGACTGCAGTTCTTCTTATCTTGAATTCATCATTTATATATCAGCTGTGTGTTGTCGAAGCTCTCAATGGCAGTCAAATCCAACCTACTATGAACCAGCAGGTGGTGGTTAAGGGCCTATGCTCCAACCGGGTTCAAAAGGCACAAGAGGGAAACAGATAAATGCATTTTTCATTGTCAAATAGCTTGTCCTGAGCAGAATTTTGCTATCTCAACAGTCCTTCGGAATTGCTCTCTCTCATAGGCCAGTTGTCATGCCTCCGCAGCCGTCATGCTCAAACGATCAGTTACATCCTGAATCCATCTTCTCCGTGGTCTTCCTCTTCTCCTCTTTGCCGGGTTACCTCCTTCCATGATGGTCTTCTCCATTCTACGTTCTTTATATCTGTCCAAAATACGTCCTTGTTCTCAAAAGTCTTATTTGTATAATCAGCTAGTTTTCTTTTCAAATTTCATTTTTAGATATAAGTATTTGAACAATAACGAAGCATAAGGGTTTGTTTAATGGAAGATAAATAAGGGGATGGGAGAGCGGAGGGGACAGAAGAGAAAGGAAAATATATTTATTTCGGGAGTAAAGAATGAATGTAGAGGGGGTTCTCTAAACTCTAGAAAAAGTTGTCAAGTGGCAGATTCTCTAATGTTGCTACTGGTTTAATTTAACGCCTTCAAAGAGCAACTAACAATAAACACAATCATAACGAGAGAGAAAATGGAGAGCTGACAATGTTATGTTTAAGTTATATGATCGCGGTGTCAAGGTTAAAGGTTAAACAACTAGAATGCCTACAGTGCTCACGTGAGCACATTGTTCAATGTTTGCTTCATCCAGTGTGTTGCCGAGGCTCGCAACGGGAGTAAAGAATAGTAATACTGATACCTACACGGCATGTCGTAAGAGGCGACTGAGGTAGGCGCCTATGGAAACTACCTTATTAAATAAAAGTCGTCGCGGAAATTGGATGTGTTGGCCTACTTGTAGGCGCATAACTGGCACAAAGTATATTTGCTGTTTGCTTTACATTTGCTGTTTGCTTTACATTTGCTGTTTGCTTTATATTTGCTGTTTGCTTTATATTTGCTGTTTGATTTACATTTGCTGTTTGCTTTACATTTGCTGTTTGCTTTACATTGCTGTTTGCTTTACATTTGCTGTTTGCTTTATATTTGCTGTTTGCTTTACATTTGCTGTTTGCTTTACATTTGCTGTTTGCTTTATATTGCTGTTTGCTTACATTTGCTGTTTGCTTTACATTTGCTGTTTGCTTTACATTTGCTGTTTGCTTTACATTTGCTGTTTGCTTTACATTTGCTGTTTTCTTTATATTTGCTGTTTGGCAATACTCTTATTTATCTTCGAACGCTCCATATCGATCACTTGTTATCCACTCTTTGTGATTTGTTTGTGATCCGAGCCTAAGAGCGATTGTACGTTGTCGTAGTTATGCGCCTACAAGTGGGCTAGCAATCCAATTTCTGCGACGCATTTTTATTTACTAGGGTAGCTTCCTAGGCCACTACCTCAGTCGCCTCTTACGACATGCCTTGTAGGTGACAGCATTACTATTCTTTTCTCCCCTTGTGAGTCCCATCAACACTCAGTCGGGCAATACTCTAATCAGATTACATGTATTTTTGCGTAGAGCGGCCGAGTAATCTGAGAAAATCTTGCTCAACGCTTCATCTTGAAACGCCTCAAGCACTTTTATAAAACTAACTTTGTTTCTAGTACTAACATCATCTGCTTGAAAATGCCGGATGTTATTCGCATTTAGTAACAGCTAAAAGAAACTTACAGCAATTGTCCATTATCTGAGGTTTGTTTCGTGTATCTAAACAGTTTTCCAATTTTAATGGGCTGAGAAAAAAAAATGTTGGAGGCAGAGGGAACATGCAAAATAAAACCGACAAATTATCCGAAACAGCTGCCAGCCACAGTAAGAATAGGAAGAAAATAGAGAAGAAAAGATCAAACTTAAGTGATGATTTGATGTCTAAGAAACAAGGAATAGTTTGAAGAAGAAAAGGTTACAATCAAACTGAGAATAAATGAGGAAATAGATCAAATAGTAACATTGTCTCTCTAACAAAGGTTACAATCAAACTGAGAATAAATGAGGAAATAGATCAAATAGTAACATTGTCTCTCTAACAAAGGTTACAATCAAACTGAGAATAAATGAGGAAATAGATCAAATAGTAACATTGTCTCTCTAACAAAGGTTACAATCAAACTGAGAATAAATGAGGAAATAGATCAAATAGTAACATTGTCTCTCTAACAAAGGTTACAATCAAACTGAGAATAAATGAGGAAATAGATCAAATAGTAACATTGTCTCTCTAACAAAGGTTACAATCAAACTGAGAATAAATGAGGAAATAGATCAAATAGTAACATTGTCTCTCTAACAAAGGTTACAATCAAACTGAGAATAAATGAGGAAATAGATCAAATAGTAACATTGTCTCTCTAACAAAGGTTACAATCAAACTGAGAATAAATGAGGAAATAGATCAAATAGTAACATTGTCTCTCTAACAAAGGTTACAATCAAACTGAGAATAAATGAGGAAATAGATCAAATAGTAACATTGTCTCTCTAACAAAGGTTACAATCAAACTGAGAATAAATGAGGAAATAGATCAAATAGTAACATTGTCTCTCTAACAAAGGTTACAATCAAACTGAGAATAAATGAGGAAATAGATCAAATAGTAACATTGTCTCTCTAACAAAGGTTACAATCAAACTGAGAATAAATGAGGAAATAGATCAAATAGTAACATTGTCTCTCTAACAAAGGTTACAATCAAACTGAGAATAAATGAGGAAATAGATCAAATAGTAACATTGTCTCTCTAACAAAGGTTACAATCAAACTGAGAATAAATGAGGAAATAGATCAAATAGTAACATTGTCTCTCTAACAAAGGTTACAATCAAACTGAGAATAAATGAGGAAATAGATCAAATAGTAACATTGTCTCTCTAACAAAGGTTACAATCAAACTGAGAATAAATGAGGAAATAGATCAAATAGTAACATTGTCTCTCTAACAAAGGTTACAATCAAACTGAGAATAAATGAGGAAATAGATCAAATAGTAACATTGTCTCTCTAACAAAGGTTACAATCAAACTGAGAATAAATGAGGAAATAGATCAAATAGTAACATTGTCTCTCTAACAAAGGTTACAATCAAACTGAGAATAAATGAGGAAATAGATCAAATAGTAACATTGTCTCTCTAACAAAGGTTACAATCAAACTGAGAATAAATGAGGAAATAGATCAAATAGTAACATTGTCTCTCTAACAAAGGTTACAATCAAACTGAGAATAAATGAGGAAATAGATCAAATAGTAACATTGTCTCTCTAACAAAGGTTACAATCAAACTGAGAATAAATGAGGAAATAGATCAAATAGTAACATTGTCTCTCTAACAAAGGTTACAATCAAACTGAGAATAAATGAGGAAATAGATCAAATAGTAACATTGTCTCTCTAACAAAGGTTACAATCAAACTGAGAATAAATGAGGAAATAGATCAAATAGTAACATTGTCTCTCTAACAAAGGTTACAATCAAACTGAGAATAAATGAGGAAATAGATCAAATAGTAACATTGTCTCTTAACAAAGGTTACAATCAAACTGAGAATAAATGAGAAATGATCAAATATAACATTGTTCTTAACAAATGTTGCTACATCAAACTGAGAATAAATGGGAAATAGATCAAATAGTAATTTGCTTCATCTTAACAAGTTACAATTAAACTGAGTATAAATGAGGATATAGATCTAAATGGTAAATGTCCATTCTCAGCAAGTTAACTAATCAACTGAGAATAAATGAAATAGACACTAGGTAAGCAATTTCTCCTAATCAAAGTGTACAATCCAAACTGAGAATAATGAGGAAATAGATCAAGTATTTAACATTGTCCCTCTAACAAAGTTACAATCAAAATGGTGAGAATAAATGAGGAAATAGATCAAATTGTCCATACATTGTTCTTACTAAAGTTATCAATCAAACTGAGAATAAATGAGGAAATAGATCAAATAATACATTGTCTCTAACAAGGTTACAATCAAAATGAGGAATAAATGAGGAAAAGATCAAATAGTAACATTGTTCTAACAAAGGTTACAATCAAACTGAGAATAAATGAGAAATAGATCAAATAGTAACATTAGTTTAAAAAGGTTACAATCAAACTGAGAATAAATGAGGAAATAGATCAAATAGTAACATTGTCTCTCTAACAAAGGTACCAGGTTTGCGCTATCGGGGAGCAATCGGAATATTTTTTAGGAGATCCCTATACTCAGTGTAGGTGAGATCGAGTTCCTAGTCCTATCGGTGACGGACGATAAAACGCAGGTCCCTTGTTTTGAGCACCTAAAAAAACACTTGGCAGTTCAAAATCGAAAAAACAGGCTGAAAAGCCGCTGCCTGAGAAAAATTATTTGAAGAAGATTAAAAATAGAATTCCTAAATAAATATCTTCACCATCTTTAAAATTACATTGGGTCCTCGCCGGTGCTACGGAGCTCGTGCACTGCAGATCAGATCAACTAACCATGGACTCGTAGAATTGTGTAAAATTGCAGAAAATCTCACAGTATTCTATCCAATACTTATAAAATCGGCCCCCTTAAACAGGAATTTTCTTCTGTGCTTGTCGACGTATGCTGCCGGGGGTCATATAACAAACAAACAAGACGCAACCAGCATGCGATGGGAACAATAAGCACCCGTTACCGTCTGCTGAAGAAGACGTAGCACTAATGGGAGTGCCCGGAGTGTAATAAAGTCTGCTTTCAGACAATGAATAGCGAACACTTCCTCCGATCGCCCATGACCAACACAAACAAAAGCCAGACCTCCACACCCAATATTTGGACTTGCTAATTGTCCACAACTGTAACAAGTAGTTAGCACCGAAGGTCAACAGTTTAAGATAACAGGCCAGGCAGTGTGAAACCTATTCTGTGGCAGGAGCGTAAACTTTTCATAGAACGGGATGGGGTCCTTTCTTTAATGAATGTTGATTGAATGACCAGTTGGCTTTCATTAGACAGTCTCACTTATTAGAACTTACTAACAGGACAGCAACTACGTAATCATAGAGTTTTGTTTATCTAAATAGAACCTAACTGTGGTAGCTCTTTCAAACTATACTCTACTGTGTTATCTAAACTATACTCTACTGTGTTATCCCACAAATAGAACCAACTGTTGGGTAGCTCTTTCAAACTATACTCTACTGTGTTATCCACAAATAGGAACCAACGGTTGGGTGCTCTTTCTAAACTATACTCTACTGTGTTATCCACAATAGGAACCAACTGTTGGGTAGCTCTTCTAAACTATACTTACTGTGTTATCCCACAGATAGAACCAACTGTTGGTAGCTCTATCTAAACTATACTCTACTGTGTTATCCCACAAATAGGAACCAACTGTTGGGTAGCTCTTTCTAAACTATACTCTACTGTGTTATCCCACAAATAGGAACCAACTGTTGGGTAGCTCTTTCTAAACTATACTCTACTGTGTTATCCCACAAATAGGAACCAACTGTTGGGTCCAACTATCTAAACTATACTCTACTGTGTTAGCTAAACTATACTCTACTGTGTTATCTAAACTATACTCTACTGTGTTATCTAAACTATACTCTACTGTGTTATCTAAACTATACTCTACTGTGTTATCTAAACTATACTCTACTGTGTTATCTAAACTATACTCTACTGTGTTATCTAAACTATACTCTACTGTGTTATCTAAACTATACTCTACTGTGTTATCTAAACTAAACTATACTGTCTTTATCTCGTTCTATATCTTCTTCTTCGGACGCTTCATATGTTAAACCACGCTTTGTGATTTCTATGTCATCTGATCCTAAGAGCGATTGCCAGTCATGCGCCTACAAGTATTCCAGCACATCCGATTTCTGTGATGCTTTTTATTTACTATGGTTGCTTCCATAGACCCCTACCTCAGTCACCTCTTACGACATGCCTTCTAGGTCACAGTGTTACTATTCTTTGCCCCCCTTGTGAGCGCTGCCAACACACGAGCCAGTATATATCAAAGCACTGACTATATCTTTGAGTATTAATGCTTACCAGATTAATGGCTGATTTGTGTCCGTCAGTTTTGCTCTTTGTAAAAGTGTGAATCTAACTCAAATGTGTGTTTGTTTGTAAGTTTACGAGTCACTGATACGTTTATGTATGTATGTGTATATATATGTGTGTGTGTGTGACTGTTACATTCGAGATGATATAATCAATTCCATGGTTGAAATCGTGGACGACTAGTCTAGTGAGGCAATGTTCACGGAAATATAGATAAACTAGCCAGTCCCAACCAGTCCCATGTTGATAGCAATGATAACAAGCTATCATGTCCCAGTGTGTAGATATGATTATATACTAAGTCTCATGTTGATAGCAATGATAACAAGCTATCATGTCCAATGTGGATAGATATGTATATACACTAAACAGTCCCATGTGGATAGATATGATAATAAAATATCCAGCCCCACGTAGATACATATACTAAAAACTATCCAGTCCCATTTGAATAACAATATTCTCTAATTAATCCCATACAAGTAGCAATCAAGATTGAAGTTCTGTTCCCTACAGTAAAAATCAGTAACAATCAAGATTGCAGTTCTGTTCCCTACAGTAAAATCAGTAGCAATCAAGATTGCAGTTCTGTTCCTACAGTAAAATCAGTAGCAATCAATATTGCAGTTCTGTTCCCTACAGTAAAAATCAGTAGCAATCAAGATTGCAGTTCTGTTCCCTACAGTAAAAATCAGTAGCAATCAAGATCGCAGTTCTGTTCTCCACAGTAAAAATCAGTAGCAATCAAGATCGCAGTTCTGTTCCCTACGGTAAAAATCACTTTCAAAGTTCCATCTGGATAGCAATCAACATTCTTATGCTGTCACATGTGGGTAGCAATCATGATTCTTGTCCACTATCGTGTGGGTTACAACCACATTTCTCAACAAGTTCCCTGTGAAGTACACCATATATTAGCACCATCTGTTGAACTCCTCTGAAGTTTTGTTTCTTAAAATATAAAATGAAAGATATTTTACGCAGAGGCATCCACTTTCAAAGTAAGAACGAGCATTCTTACTGTTCAAATAAGAACAGTTATATCAGGGCGTGAGGGTCAACAAACTTTAAAAATTAATAATGAACTTCTTATAGAGAATCCAAGATTATTAGAAGTTCTGTGAACCTGTTCATGAAAGCACTTCATAGAAGTTTCTGCAAGATACAACAAAGATATGAACTACATTAACAAAATCGTAAACATGACGTGTATGTGAATGCTGGCGTGTATGCGTGTATAGTTGTATGTGTAGAGTTTCCTGTTTCGAATGAACATAAGATAAGGACAGAAGAATGGATTAAAACAAAAGATAAGGAAGGAACAATTGTATAAGTAGTATCTCAAGTCTACAGTTATCTCCCCATAGTGATAATTGTTGGAATTTATGTTGAGTTTTCAACCAAGTTTTTATAATAGATAAGATTGTGGTAGGCTGAGTAACAAGTAGGGGTGCAGATGTAGGGACTGTGCCTTGGGTGGTAGGTACCAACTGGTAGTCGTCATGTTATGAAGGCTTCAAGAGATATCTAACTGGTAAATACATTTTGAAATCATGAGCATGATAAATGTGCTGCCGTTGTATAGAAAGTAGGAAATACAGTACAACAGTGGTTCTCAAAGTGGTGTCCAAGAAACCCCGAGATACCTAGGTATGCACTGATCGTCGGGATCATCCTGTGCAATTTTTCGTTTGATTAAAAATTTAACTACCGAATTTAAAAAAAAAACCAATGTTTCCCAATTTATTTATTTTTTCACTCGTTTTTTGTTTAATCGGCAGGTATATGTACTAATTAAGCTCAAGTACCATTTAAGCGCCATACCAGGCGTCCTGATCACACCTGGATGTATAGCGGGAGAAAACAGAGGAATAAGAAAAAGATCACAAGCTATCAAAATATGAAAGATTAAATTAACCACTTTGATCTTCAGAGCCGATTTAGGCTTACTGCATTGATTATGTTAAAGCAAACATCAAGATACTAGCTACGTACATCAATATACTGGCTACGTACAACATCAAGATACTAGCTATGTACATCATCAAGATACTAGCTACGTACAATGCATGACAAATGCACTAAGACAGAAAACTACACTTATGGAGTGAAAGATGTTTAAAAATTAGTAACGATCAGAATGTGTTAATGTTAGTTTAGAACTAATTTAACTGTGAAACTAATCATGGCGCAGTTCACGGCACTTGGCTAAGGGGAAGAGAGAAACTGGCGCAGACAGCAGCATTTAGTAGTGGATGTGTTAAACAAATACATTAATTACACTGATAATTTACGACTATATCTCATGTTAACCAGTCCGTACATGCTAATTGTACCGTTCATATCATACTCGGGTCAGATAATATGTGCGTAGTCTATCTAAGATGTATCCAAAGTAATGCTTACTGGCTTACTGATTGCTCTGTGACTTTTTGATTGAAACATATTTCTTATTTGTTGCAATGTACTTTGTCATATTCGTGCAACGATTCATTCAGTTACCGAATAGTTGTAGAATTGTTGCATTATCAGTTAATGTATCATCATTCAACAGACGGTTGCTAAGCAACTATATCGGAAGAAAATCTCTTTGCAACACTAACACAAGTTCAACAATATTTTCGATATTAAAAAAAAAGGAACAAACAGAAACATTAAAAGAAACAAAACAAGTCAAGAGTTTTTACTTACCAACTGACGCTGATTTCCCAGGATTCCCATGTTCGTGTGGGTCCTGTAGAAGAGATATAATGCAGAAATGTTAATGGTAATTATATGAATATAAAGTAAAATCTTCTTCTTCTCTTCCACCATTTACTTCTTTATAGAAGTGTTGAAGAGGGGAATGATATTGTATATGCATGTTATAATACACTTAGTAAGTTGTCTCTTAAGGCTGTTCCTAATGCCGTCACTCCATCTTGTGCATGGTGTTCCTCTTACTTTGTACTCGTTATACTTTTTCAGTATGGCTGTAGGTGGTAGACCATACTATGTCATTCTTGTCAGATGTCCAAACCATTTAATGTATTGTTCTTTTATGAATTACACTGGAATTACATGAATAAAAACATTAATGACCACGTCGTATTTTACACAGTATACAACAAGATTGTGAGCAACAAGATTGTGAGCAACAAGATTGTGAACAACAATATTGTCAACAACAAGATTGTGAGCAACAAACAAGATTGTGAACAACAAGATTGGGAGCAACAAGATTGTGAGAAACAAGATTGTGAACAACAATATTGTCAACAACAAGATTGTGAGCAACAAACACGATTGCGAACAACAAGATTGTGAACAACAAGTTTGTGAACAACAAGTTTGTGAACAACAAGTTTGTGAGCAACAAGTTTGTGAACAACAAGTTTGTGAACAACAAGATTGTGAACAACAAGTTTGTGAGCAACAAGTTTGTGAACAACAAGTTTGTGAACAACAAGATTGTGAACAACAAGTTTGTGAACAACAAGTTTGTGAACAACAAGTTTGTGAACAACAAGTTTGTGAACAACAAGATTATGAACAACAAGATTGTGTTCATGTCTAGTTACATACCTCTAACAACTAGATATCTATTGTAGATTTGTCTAACATTCCATCTTTATTTTATTTATTTCTTTTCTCCAATCTTGATTTGCCTCACATCAACCTTGATTTGCCTCACATGAATCTTGATTTGCCTCACATCAATCTTGATTTGCCTCACATCAATCTTGATTTGCCTCACATCAATCTTGATTTGCCTCTATCATCAATCTTGATTTGCCTCACATCAATCTTGATTTGCCTCACAGCGTCACTATAAAACGCAATGAAGCACAGGTCTTCTTCAATAAACTTCTTCCTGCTCTTCGTCTCTCCTGCTATCCCTTCCAATTCTTTCTTGAGATATCCTTTTAATATCAGCCTCCAGCTCTCTTTTCCAGGCATGTCTAGGCCTTTCCTTACTGATCTTTCCCTGCTGGTTCCAAAAACGTGCCTGTCTTGCAATGCTAGTTCCCGTCCATGTTGAGATTATATCATTCTCTTCTTTTAAATATTGTTTTTTTTTATTTATCTAAACCGTTTGTCATCTTAAGTATGGCAGAAAACTAGGCTGCGGCGGGTGCCTTCCGAACCTCTTCATATTAGATATCTGTCAAGAGCAGAATTGGTTTCCTGCAATTATGATTTAAAAATAGAAGCTATCCGTTTTAATGAAGAGAGAGAGAGAGAGAGACCTGGGCTGGGTGAGGGGGGAGAGCTCGTTTATTAAACCAATAAGAACAACAAACACCCACCGTGGTTGAGAAATTAATTCATAAGAGCCGACAGACAGACAGACAGACATACAGATCTGGAAGATATTCCTTGACAAGGAAGCCTACATATATTTATTCTAACAAAGAAACGTATTTTAGATAAATCTAACATATAGGAGATAAATCTAACATATAGGAGATAAATCTAAGATATAGGAGATATGTCTAACTTACAGGAGATAAATCTAACATATAGGAGATATGTCTAACTTACAGGAGATAAATCTAACATATAGGAGATATGTCTAACTTACAGGAGATAAATCTGACTTACAGGAGATTTTCTGACTTAAGAGGGATAGACTTAACTTACATGAGATAAATCTAACATATAGGAGATACATCTAACATGTAGGAGATAAATCTAACATATTGGAGATAAATCTAACATATAGGAGATAAATCTAACATATTGGAGATAAATCTAACATATAGGAGATAAATCTAACATATAGGAGATAAATCTAACATATTGAAAAATCAACATAGGAGATAAATCTAACATATGGGAGATAAATCTAACATATGGGAGATAAATCTAACATATAGGATAAACAACATATAAGAGATAAATCTAACATATAAGAGATAAATCTAACATATAAGAGATAAATCTAACATATAAGAAATAAATCTAACATCATAAGAGATCATACCAGAGAACATAACAGGAAACACACTAAGACACCACACAACAATAAAGAACCAGCAAAACACAACATAAAGATCACCACAGCAAACACACTAAAGACACCACAGCAAACACACTAAAACACCACAGCAAACACACTAAAGACACCCACAGCAAACACACACACACAGCAAACACACAGTACACAGACACCCCAAACCCGCAACCACTAAAGACACCCACAGCAAACACACTAAAGACACCCACAGCAAACCGTCTCAACCACTCCCCCGCTCCCCTCAGAATAATGTATACAATGGATATGATTTTAGAAAACTCTAGACTTGAGACTAGTCATTTTCAAGATCCCTCCTCCTCCCCACCACCTCACTCATATTAGAAAAATTGTAGAAAAAACATCACGTAGAATTGAGCACTTGTGGAAAACTAGCTCGTCGTCTGCTGGAGAGAAACATTCGACGAAATTTAGGAGAAGCCGACGAAACAATACAATTGACAGGGAGAATTTGATCAAATGGAGATGCATGGGAATATCATTAACGGATTTCTCTTAAACTCTCTCAATCTCTTTCTCATACGCGCCACCCATCTCCCTTAATACACACTCATTCTTTGTCTCTGTTCTCTCTCTCTTAACATTATATATTATTGTTAACAGCCACTCAATTAAAAATAAATTCTACATCCAAAGAAAAGGAAAAAATAATGAACAATAGCAACAAGGCCTGACACTTTGGCCTGATAGAGAAGAAATGACACAGTGTATGAGAAATGACAACAGAACTGACAATAGCCATGACAGAAAAAAGTAAATTGAGTAAGAATTTTGATGAGACGAGAGGATAGCTTAAAAGAAAAGATGAACGATGTTGAAGAGGATATATAACGAGATTGCACAGATGACACAGATAAAAGCAGAGATGAGGTGGAGGCCGTTTGTAAGGGGACGGTCACTGTTTTCGTTAGATTTTCTTCCCCAAAAGGTATCGATCTCCGTTCAATGCCCTGGAACCACAAGAACACAAAAGGGCTTCTTGCCCAAACACTGGAAACGGCCACTTGCTATTGTCTGGGACTGCCGCTTTTTACATTCAGATGGTCGAACAAGGGAAGACAGAAGTAAACCCACACGAGAGGATGGGGAGAGTGAGGCAAGAGGAGAAGTTTTTAACAGGGATTGGGGCAGGCAGTAGTGAGGAGGGGTCACACTTAGAAATGCAAGAATGTTTAAGCGTCTAGAAGCAAGAAAGACAAGGCTGGAGTTATCAGGATTTTGCAAGTACCCACAACCGCGTGGCGTGATTAAAGACAAATAATGGATTCTTTCTTTGATTTCTTCCCAGTATGCAGAAAGAAAATCTCCAACTATTTTAAATCATTTATGGTCAGACCGGTTTTTAAACAATATATCTTTAACTACATTTTTAGTTGATAGAATTGAAGTTACTTCTTCTTCTTGAAACGCTTCATATCGACCACTTGATAGCCACTCTGTGTATTTTTTATGTGATCCGAGCCTAAGAACGATTTACGTTGTGTCAGTTATGCGCCTACAAGTAGATTAGGACATCCGATTTCTGCATTGATTTTTATTTACTAGGTAGCCTCCTAGGTCTTACATCAGTCGCCTCTTACGACATGCCTTGTAAGTCGCAGTGATACTATTCTTTGCTCTCCTTGTAGGCCCCGGTACCACACGGGCGAATTGAGGTCCAATATGTGCATACATTTTTCCCCAGTCAACCATGTTACTGTTTCTTTTAGAGAACCCACTTTCATTCCGATTTTCATTTTCTTTTCTTTGTCTCTCTCTCTCTCTGTCTCTAATTCTCTCCCCATTCTCTCTTCATGTTATGTTTTAAATGTTTAATTGTTTCTTTGTAATATCTGAGATTCGATGTTCATTCAGAGCACAATGTCGAATTCTCTAGCTTTGTCTGTGTTTTATTTTATTTATACGTTCTCCCTTTTCTAATTATATATCTTTATGTCTAATCTCTTCTCTCTCTCTCTCTCTCTCTCTCTGTCTGACTAATTTTTTATGTGTGTCTAATTCTACTTGTATGTTACTAATTCTACCTGTGTATTACTAATTCTATCTGTGTGTCTAATTCTCTTGCTCTTTCTAATTCTTTATGTGTGTTTAATTCGTTGTGCTTCTCTGTGTGTTTACCTCTCTCACTATGCCTAATTCTTACTGCCTCTATGTATGTCTAATTCTCTCTGGCTCTGTCTAATTCTTACTGCCTCTATGTATGTCTAATTCTCTATGGCTCTGTTTAATTCTTACTGCTTCTATGTATGTCTAATTCTCTCTGGCTCGGTCTAATTCTTACTGCCTCTATGTATGTCTAATTCTCTCTGGCTCTGTCTAATTCTCTCTGGCTCTGTTTAATTCTTTTAGCCTCTCTGTGTGCTAATTTTCTCTGCTTGTCTAATTATTACTTCCTCTTATGTCTAAATCTTTCTGCCTCTCTGTGTATCTAATTGTCTCTGCTTCTCCATGAGTCTAATTCTCTAATTACCTATTTCTCTTTGTCTTTTTTTGCCTCTCACTTTGTCTAACTCTCGATATCATTATAAATGTCGAATTATCTTTGAATATGTATTTCCTTAAGGAAGTCTCTCGACCTTTAAGTCTCACAAGATATATATATCTGCTTCTCTCTATCTCTCTATATATTTCACTGTATCCCTCTTTCTGAATACTCATAGTACTAACTTATGTATCTGCAGTTGTATCTTCATTACTCTTAGTGTATGTATGTTCTTCAGAGCTTACTTCATTTCGGTTTTTTTTATCTCTATTTTATCTTTGTATTTTTTGTTGTTAGAGACAGTGGCTGCTTTGCCACTTATTTTCTTATCGTCCAATCCTTCCATCGTCTTATTAGTCCCTAAACTCTAACCGACCTTTAGTCGTACAAATTCCGTTTCAGTGCTTCTCTGGTGTGCACCATTAACCGACCCTCGTTCAAGCCTCCAGAAGTGAAGCGGCTCTCGTAAGAGAAGAATAATGAAATTAAAGATATAAAATGTTGAGGAAATAAAGAATAGCGAGGATGGTATATAGAGGAAAATGAGGAAGAATAACGAGGATGTAAGGAATGAGGAAGAATACGAGGATGATGAAGGAATGAGGAAGAATAACGAGGGATGGAGAAGGAATGAGGAAGAATAACGAGGGATAGTGAAGGAATGAGGAAGAATAATGAGGGATAGGGAAGGAATGAGGAAGAATAATGAGGGATAGTAAAGGAATGAGGAAGAATAATGAGGGATGGAGAAGGAATGAGGAAGAATAAGAGGATGGTAAGGAATGAGGAAGAATAACGAGGGATGATGAAGGAATGAGGAAGAATAACGAGGGATGATGAAGGAATGAGGAAGAATAACGAGGGATGGAGAAGGAATGAGGAAGAATAATGAGGGATAGTGAAGGAATGAGGAAGAATAATGAGGGATAGTAAAGGAATGAGGAAGAATAATGAGGGATGGAGAAGGAATGAGGAAGAATAACGAGGATGGTAAGGAATGAGGAAGAATAATGAGGGATAGGGAAGGAATGAGGAAGAATAACGAGGGATGATGAAGGAATGAGGAAGAATAACGAGGGATGGAGAAGGAATGAGGAAGAATAATGAGGGATAGTGAAGGAATGAGGAAGAATAATGAGGGATAGTAAAGGAATGAGGAAGAATAATGAGGGATGGAGAAGGAATGAGGAAGAATAACGAGGGATAGTGAAGGAATGAGGAAGAATAGCGAGGGATAGTGAAGGAATGAGGAAGAATAATGAGGGATAATGAAGGAATGAGGAAGAATAGCGAGGGATGAGTTTGGGTTGAGGTGTAAGATGAAACTCATACTAACAGATCTGCAAGGAGCAACAAAGTGGAATGAGATCTGGAATGGGGTGGGGAGGAGAGGAGGGCGAATGGAAGAGGGTGAGTGTCGAACACTACCAAATGGAATGGGGTAGAAGAGAAGAATGGATAACCTCCCCTTTTCAAGAGAATCAAAGATCGAAAATGGGTTTCTGTGTAGTTGCGGCCATTGTACCGCTCATCGATTCCGAAGAGTGGAATTACCTCCCTCTTGTACAAAGTGGAGGCTCAACAGAAAGACGTTGGCGATCCAGAAAAGAAATGAGGATTGTACGACCAACAGAAAGGAAAGAATCGTTTGAAAGAAAAATAAAACAAATATAGGAAAGAGAGAAATGGATGGGCAAGTAGAAAGAGAATTCCATCAGTGATTTTTGTTATCCAAATGTAGGCTTAATGCGTCATGAGATGGGGTGACAAACACAGAAATTCTCTAAATACGATCTCTCTTTTTTATGTTGTTGTCAGGACAAAAACAACAAGCACTATAACAGCCATTGATATGGCGTCGTTCTAGACATTTTTATTGTTGGGCTTTTGTGGTCAGCGCAATCAAGATGTTATTACAGAAGAATGGAAGACTACAGCTTTTATGGATGGAAATAGTGGGAACATTCTAGAAGATATGAACAATATATCAACAGAACTGTTTGTGTGTTTCTCATTCCCCAATTCATAGTATATGACCGCCATTGTGTTGTTGGGGTTTACAAGGAGAGCAAAGAATAGTAACACTGCCACCTACAAGGTAATAATCGGCTGAGTGAGGGGCCTAGGGAAGCTACCATTGTAGATAAAATGATTCAAAGAAATCAGATCTGCTGGCCTACTTGTAGGCGCATAAATGGCACAACGCACAATCTCTCTTCGGCTCAGATCACATACAAATCACAAAGAGTGGTTAACAGTTGGTGGATATGAAGCATTTAAAGAAGAAGTCCATATTTCGTTGTCATGTGTTATTATGTTTATAATGATTGTTAGAAATATATTACTATTATTATTATTATTTGTATTATTGTAAATGTTACATGGCGCTTGCGTTCCTAGTCATTAATCAAGTACATCACAATATATACAAATGGACGACACTGCTTTACACTGTTGCGTTGCAAACCAGGAATGTGATGAGAACAAGTCATCGATATGAAGCGTTGCAAACCAGGAATGTGATGAGAACAAGTCATCGATATGAAGCGTTGCAAACCAGGAATGTGATGAGAACAAGTCATCGATATGAAGCGTTGCAAACCAGGAATGTGATGAGAACAAGTCATCGATATGAAGCGTTGCAAACCAGGAATGTGATGAGAACAAGTCATCGATATGAAACGTTGCAAACCAGGAATGTGATGAGAACAAGTCATCGATATGAAGCGTTGCAAACCAGGAATGTGATGAGAACAAGTCATCGATATGAAGCGTTGCAAACCAGGAATGTGATGAGAACAAGTCATCGATATGAAACGTTGCAAGAAGAACAAGGATAGTATAAGACTAAAGTCTCAAATCTAAAGCCTCTAGACTTCATTGCGTCGGTTTAACCCTATATGGCTCGGTCCCTCCGTAGAAATGGCAGAGTGTTCACAAATTCTTAGCTCCGATAACAATCCTAGGTGTCTCTGGAAAAATTGCAATCGTAAAGAGAACCACGTGGTCCGGATTGGAACCCACGACCGTCAAAACGCTGTCTGGTGTTCCTGTGTCTTTTCTCATCGGAGAGCCTGTCAGGTATTCCTGTGTCTTTTCTCATCGGAGAGCCTGTCAGGTGTTCCTGTGTCTTTTCTCATCGGAGAGCCTGTCAGGTGTTCCTGTGTCTTTTCTCATCGGAGAGCCTGTCAGGTGTTCCTGTGTCTTTTCTCATCGGAGAGCCTGTCAGGTGTTCCTGTGTCTTTTCTCATCGGAGAGCCTGTCAGGTGTTCCTGTGTCTTTTCTCATCGGAGAGCCTGTCAGGTGTTCCTGTGTCTTTTCTATCGGAGAGCCTGTCAGGTGTTCCTGTGTCTTTTCTACTTCATTCTGGCCACGAGAGCCTGTCAGGTGTTCCTGTGTCTTTTCTCATCTAGAGCTGTCAGGTGTTCCTGTGTCTTTTCTCATCGTAGAGCCTGTCAGGTGTTCCTGTGTCTTTTCTCATCGGAGAGCCTGTCAGGTGTTCCTGTGTCTTTTCTCATCGGAGAGCCTGTCAGGTGTTCCTGTGTCTTTTCTCATCGGAGAGCCTGTCAGGTGTTCCTGTGTCTTTTCTCATCGGAGAGCCTGTTAGGTGTTCCTGTGTCTTTTCTTACTTCTATTTCCCTTGGGTTCCATCGGAGAGCCTGTCTGGTGATGTTATCACTTTCGTGCCTCTTTATATGCCCATAATATTTCAATTTTGTCATTCTTATTTGATTGTCAATCTTATTCATACACTTCTACAAGAAGTCATTGGTGGAAGAGAAGATGAAGATTTGTAACATTAGCCAGTTTTCTTTGACTGTGTGTTCTTTCTGCATATATCTATTTGTTCTCTTCTCTATCTATGATATACGATACAATAAATATTAGCATATCAACATGTATATCTATTTGTTCTCTTCTCTATCTATGATATACGATACAATAAATATTAGCATATCAACATGTATATCTATTTGTTCTCTTCTCTATCTATGATATACGATACAATAAATATTAGCATATCAACATGTATATCTATTTGTTCTCTTCTCTATCTATGATATACGATACAATAAATATTAGCATATCAACATGTATATCTATTTGTTCTCTTCTCTATCTATGATATACGATACAATAAATACTATAGTTCGTTCCAAAATTCGTGATCACACTAAGGTTTAGTTTGTACGAAATCTATCTGATGGATACAAGTAATTTTGTGCATGCAGTCTTATATACCTCACGACCTTACGAATCCATGTTTAACTAATTGGTAGGTAGCTTAGTTGATGCAAAAAACGTTTTTGTTATATAATTTTGCATAAACACAACAAAATGATAATCAAAGTTTAGAACTTACAGTAATACACAAAAATGGTGGCGAATGATTGCAAAGGCGTATTCCTATTACATATAATAAAAAGAAAGGTCACATAGTGAACAAATGATACCTTCCACTTCTATAAATGAAAGTAAATGTTGCTACATACGCCAATGACAGTCGGTAGGAAACATTGTGAACTGATCCGATTTTGACGTTCACTGAATTGCATTTGGAACACGGAAGTGCTTAGTAATAGACAAACTTGACAATCGTACTGTAAAATTTCGACAAGTATACCAGATCAACATCGCGGAAAATTTAGTAATAACATATAATACAATTCTTACAGAACTAAAGGTTTGGTTGGGCAAAAAATACTTTTGGAACGTCATCACTGTTACCTATATAAAAATGCAAAAATCAAGACTTTCTGTCAAGTGAATGATTTTATATCGGTCGGTAAAGATGATCACGAATTTTGGAACGAACTATAGCATATAAACATATATATATATCTATTTGTTCTTTTCTGTCCATGATATACGATACAACAAATATTAGCATATAAACATATATATATATATATATAAAACTTGATGTAGATGGAGAAATCTGCAAATAAAAACTGTAATAGCACAGTGAAATGAAACAATTTGCTGAAATGATCAACACATTTCCATTTGAAAAAGTAGCAACAAATAAAGGAACATTGTTAGATAAAGCTGATTGAATTAAGTGAGAAGATCTGGAGATGACAAGAACACAAAACACCGATGAACATCAAGATGAAAGTTAGTGGATAATATAGAACAAGACAGAAAGAAAACTAGAATGAAATAATTGTATAATGTGTTCAGATTTTCATAGAAAATTAAAAATTGTAATTGAATGAAAACAGACAAAAATATTCAAATTGAATTTCTAGAAAATATAAAAGATAAGGAAACTGTTGAAGTGAATAGTCAGAAAAGGATAGCAAGTGTGGCGTATGTTGAAGTGAATAGTCAGAAAAGGATAGCAAGTGTGGCGTATGTTGAAGTGAATACTCAGAAAAGGATAGCAAGTGTGGCGTATGTTGAAGTGAATAGTCAGAAAAGGATAGCATGTGTGGCGTATGTTGAAGTGAATACTCAGAAAAGGATAGCAAGTGTGGCGTAAAATAGTCAAACTTGCTTTGAAGATACTAGAAACATTGCCATAAATGAAGACAGGGGCAGACGTTTGAAGAGAGGCCTATCCTGGATGGCTGCAGCAGACGATGTTATTAAACATATATGCGATCTAGACGAGATGAGGCATGGGGAAGAATGGATGTCTATATCAGAGGATATGATTGATTACACCAGGGTTGTCTGTACACTTGGACGCTGCTGTAGGGAACAGGCACCTGGCGTCGCCAATGCGGAGATTCTTGCACTCGTGGATCAGCACTACCATCCAGGAAATATCATTATCTACACCGATGGCTCTGTCAGACGTGGAACCAGATCATCGTGGGCTTATTCAGCACAACGAAACGGTCGCACACTTCATGAGGACTGCGGAGCTTTCGAGACATCAGCATCGAGTATGACTATGGAGATCACTTCTGCCTCCAGGGCCCTGTCATGAGTGGCTGAGCAACAGGTAACTGATAGGATTATCATATCAGATTCGATGAATATGCTTCAAATTATTGAATCTGGAAGTCTGCGCCTGGAATGGGTGGACATCATTCGGAGATCACATCTCAAGGAATGGACTTTGTTGTACACACCTAGACATGTTCTAGTGCAGGGTAACGAGCGTGCTGATTTTCTTGCAAACAATGTTCCGACTCAAGCAGGCAAAAGTATGCACAGAGCCGATGTCATCAGTGCAGTACGCTCTCATTTATGTGATATGGGTAAGTCTCAGACATTGGAACGAGTGCGAGAATTCTGAGTTAAGTTTGGACATGCCAGACAATGTCGTCTTCGTGGTAGAGAGAGAAGATATAGTAATCAACTTCTCATGGTTTTCTTTCTTTCTCGAATCCTGGATGCCTCACAGCGTCAGGTCAGGAAGAGATTTCTAAAACGGCCCTAGTATGCGCTTCGTAGATAGTCTCTTTCGTCGCCTCTGTTATCTCTGAGGTCCATCTTTTGCGTGGCCGGCCTTTTTGCTTTGTACCCATTGTATCGGAGCAGCATTGCTCTTTGGGGTGCACTGTCTGATGGTAATCTGCTTACGTGACCAAACCATTTAATTTGTTGTTTCTTGATGAAGTCTAGTACTGATGTTGTACCCACTTTTTCCTGATGTCTTCATTTCTCAACCGGTCTCTTCTTGTTACCCAGCATTCTGCGTAGACACTTCATCTCTGTTGTGACTAGTTTTCTTCTATCGTTTGTTGTCAGTGTCCAGGTTTGGCACTGGTAACATAATGGGAGAAAGATTGTGTTGAACATTGCTCTTTTTGTGTTCATGGTGACGTGTTTGCATCTTAAAATTGGCGCCATTTGCCTATCATTTGATTTGCTTTGTTGCATCTGTGTTGAATTTCATTAGTTATTCTTCCATTTGCTGAAAAATGCTCCCCAGGTATGTGAAATCTTTTACTTGATTTAGTAGATGATTATCGATGGAGATGTTGGTAGTGTTTTCCTCTCTGGCGAATGTCATTACTTCTGTTTTGTCGATGTTAATTCTCATGTTGTATTCGTTACATGCTAACTGGAGTCTGTTGATGTGTTGTTGTAGCTGTTCTTCTGTTGTTGATATGATTGCCTGATCGTCTGCAAAAGAAATTCATTTAAGAGTTCTCCGAGGTTGTTTCCTTCGCTGGTGTTAGCTATTTTACAAATGTGGTCAATGTACGTGATGAATAGCAGCGGGGATAGTACGCAACCTTGTCTTACTCCTGACCCTACGTGAAACTTTTCTGATAATCCTGTATTTGTTCTAATCGTACATTGGCTGTCAGTATAAATGTTCTTGCAAAGGTTGATTAGGTGTTCATTAACCCATAGGTTGTTAGTATTTTTCACAACTTGTGCCTATCTACGCGGTCGAACGCTTTTTCCTGATCTACAAATGCAACGTGTAAATGTTTGTCGGATTCGATAGTCCTTTCTACTAACTGTCTGAGGGCGAATATTGCGTCTGTACAGCTTTTGTTCTTCCTGAATCCCATTTGGGAGTCATTAAGCTGTGGCTCGATGATGTGGCGGAGCCTTTCTCAAGTATTTTGCAGAATATTTTCCCAGTGTGGCTCAGTAGCGCTATGCCTCTATACTTTGTACAGTCTCTCTTGCTACCTTTCTTCTTCCAGATGGGAACAATTGTAGCATTCCTCCAATCTTCTGGTGTTTCTTGTGTGATCCAGACTTGGTTGAATAGTCTATGGAGCCAGCTGATTCCTACCTCTTTAGTTGCTTTGATTAGGTCGGCCGGGATATTGTCTGGGCCTGGTGTTTTATTAGGTGGGGCCATATTTACAGCATTTCTGATCTCTGATAGTGTTATGCTTGGTTCTACTTCTGAAGTTACATTTACTGTGTGTTCTTGAGTGTTCGGTTGGTCCTCTTGTTGTAGGTTGAGAGTTCACTAAAGTATTGTCGCCATCTGTTCATTATCATTTTGGATCATTAAGAGCTTGGCCGTTTTCATCGTTAATAATTTCAGTTGGGTCATATTGTTCTTGTCTTTTCCGCATAGCTTTAATTTTCTTGTAAAAATGTCTTGTTGAATTTTTGTAGTCTGAATTTAATGTTTCCCATAATTTTGCCATGCTTGTATTTTAGACTTCTTTTTTATCTCCTTGGCTTGTTTTCTAGCTGTTCTATACTCAGTGAGTCGTTTTGATGTATGTTTTTGCCCATAAGTTGTATCTGTGTTTTTCTCCTTTACGCTAGTTTTACTTCGTCATTCCACCAAGTTGTGATTTTTGGTCAGGTACCTCTGTATTTTACTGTTCCGCATGTTTCTTTGGCTGCTTCTAATAAAGTTCTCTTAAATACTGTCCATTCTTCTTCTACTGACTTGCTTTCTTCAGTTAGTTTAGCAAAATTATCTGTGACTCTTTGAAGATATGACTCTTGTGTGTTGACATCTGTTAATTTATTGATTTTGATTATTTCTTTTGTAGTCGTGTGTTGCCCTCTGGTACTCTTCTTGTGTGTTCTGATAGTCATAACTACCGCTTTGTGGTCCGTGTCTATGCATACATTTGGTATAGCCCTAGCGTCTACCACTGACCTTCTTTTTTATCTTTTGACTAGAATGAAATCTATTTGGCTCTTGCAGTCTAAGTTGTTCCATTTGTACCAAGTATAAATGTGTGATTGCTGATGTTGAAATTGTGTGTTGGTAATAATTAGGTCATGCTGGTTACACAATTCCAGAAGTCTTATGCCGTTTCCATTTCTCTGACTAGTGTTGTCTCCGAAGTGACCTAGATATGTCTCAACTCCTGTCCTATCAGAACCTAAATGTGCATTCAAATCACCCAATAGAAAGTAGTCTCCCCTGATTTGATTCTATTTATAGTATCGCTAATGACGTCATAAAATTCATCGCATTCTTCTATATTGTCAGCACTATTACACGGCGCGTAAATTTGAATGTAGGTCGTGTCCATGTCGTTCTCCCCGTATTGTGATTGTCATTATTCTTTCTGAGATGTAACCTATGTGTAGTATTGACTTAGCTAGATCTGGGTCAATGATGAATCCGACGCCATGTTTAGCTCTTGCATTGATTTCTACACCTGAGTATGCGTATGTGTAATCTAGATGTAACTTCTTGCAGCCTTGTCCTTTGGTGCGTGTGTCTGCTAGTCCTAATATTGCTATTTTACGTTTTTTTCATTTGTTCTACGATGTCTTGAAATTTTCCTCGTGCTCCACAGATATTAATAGTGCATATCTTGATGTTATTTCTTGGTTTCCCCCCCTGTGTCCCTGCTTACCGTTTTCGAAATCTCTTCATAATTCTACGAGCACAAATTGGATTATACCACTGTCGGCTTGCTAGGCCTGTCCCAGTGGCTTCAGAATTACCTAGATGGGTCACACGGTGCACTAGACTATCACATTCAGGCTAGAATACACAAATTCCATCCAAAGAAAACTGAAAATCGACTTCGGTTAGAGGCCGGCAGAAATTCACAACCAGCTTGCCTCGCCATCTTGACCGGAAGTCTTCTCATGGGTACGGTGAGCAAATGAACTTTAGGATGGCTGCTGCAGCGGAGGACAGAGCACGAATGGAATGCCCAATGTGCCATGACGTCGATCGCATAACATAACATAGACGCATTGTAAAAAATACACCAAAATAGATTTGTAAAATGTTATAGAGCGCATAAATGTTATAGAGTTATTATTTATTGGTTACTGATCTGATGTTATAGTACTCCGACAGACACATAGGTTCTCAGTCTCCCTTATAGTAATAAATGAATGTTTGCTGAGAATATAGGAATAATTGAAAGTTTAATGGAGAAATATAGGAATAAATGAATGTTTAATGGAGAAATATAGGAATAAATGAACGTTTAATGAAGAGAGAGCCGCGGTAGCGTAGTTGTTAGAACTCGCTTCTCAAGGCTGGTGGTCTGGGTTCAACTCCCGCAGTGTGCGGGGAATTTTTCCCGACCGCGACGGCTCTCAGGTCGACCCAGCCTTAACTGGGTACCAGGCATGCTCTGGGAAAGTAAAGGCGGCCGGCGTGATGCTGACCACATCACCCATCGTGTGTCGACGGTCAATGAAAAATACGGGCCTTTCACTGTATTGCCCTATATACCACAAGGTATGAAAGGGTTCCTTTGCTTTACTTACTTTAATGGAGAAATATAGGAATAAATGAACGTTTAATGGAGAAATGTAGCAATAAATGAATGTTTAATGGAGAAATATAGGAATAAATGAACGTTTAATGGAGAAATATAGGAATAAATGAACGTTTAATGGAGAAATGTAGCAATAAATGAATGTTTAATGGAGAAATGTAGCAATAAATGAATGTTTAATGGAGAAATATATGGAGGAATGAACATATGAAGGAATGAGTGTAGAAATGTATGGAGGAATGAACATAATGAAGGAATGAGTGTAGAAATGTATGGAGGAATGAACATATGAAGGAATGAGTGTAGAAATGTATGGAGGAATGAACATAATGAAGGAATGAGTGTAGAAATGTATGGAGGAATGAACATAATGAAGGAATGAGTGTAGAAATGTATGGAGGAATGAACATAATGAAGGAATGAGTGTAGAAATGTATGGAGGAATGAACATAATGAAGGAATGAGTGTAGAAATGTATGGAGGAATGAACATATGAAGGAATGAGTGTAGAAATGTATGGAGGAATGAACATAATGAAGGAATGAGGGTAGAAATGTATGGAGGAATGAACATAATGAAGGAATGAGTGTAGAAATGTATGGAAGGAATGAACTAATGAAGAATGAGGATAGAAATGTATGGAGAATGAAGCATAAATGAAGATAATGAGAAATGTATGGAGGAATGAACATATGAAGGAATGAGTGTAGAAATGTATGGAGGAATGAACATAATGAAGGAATGAGGGTAGAAATGTATGGAGGAATGAACATAATGAAGGAATGAGTGTAGAAATGTATGGAGGAATGAACATAATGAAGGAATGAGTGTAGAAATGTAAGGAGGAATGAAGAATGAAGGAATGAGTGAGAGAATGATGGAGAAGAACATAATGAAGGAATGAGGTAAAATGTATGGAGGAATGAACATAATGAAGGAATGAGGGTAGAAATGTATGGAGGAATGAACATAATGAAGGAATGAGTGTAGAAATGTATGGAGGAATGAACATAATGAAGGAATGAGTGTAGAAATGTAAGGAGGAATGAAGGAATGAGGGTAAAAATGTATGGAGGAATGAATGATCGAAGAAACATTAAAATAAAGGAACGTATCTTCTTCTTCTTCTTTGCGTTCGTTCTTTACAACCAATTTTAATCACTCTTTGTGATATGTTTGATCTTTGCCAAGAACGTGTATACGTTGCACATTGGTTTGTAGGCCCCTAAACGCATAAACTTCTACGTTTAGGACATGTGCATCCGACTTCAGCCAAACCTCCTTAGTCGCCTCTTACGACATGCTGGCAGGTAACAGTGGTTCTATTCTTTATATCCCAAATTTGGGCCCCGGTAACCACTCAGGCGAAGGAACGTATGAATAATCGAATGAATGAATGAATGAAAGTAAGAGCATTTGAATGAACGAATAAATGTATGCATGCATGAATAAACAAATAAATGAATGCATAAATGAACAAATTAACGTGAGAATGAATGAAAGAATGAACGTAGAACTGAATGAATGAATGAAAGACTGAACGTAGAATTGGATGAAATCAATGCACATGTCCTAAACCTGTAGAAGTCTATGCGTTTAGGGGCCTACCAAGCCAATGTGCAATGTATACACGTTCTTGGCAAAGATCAAACATATCACAAAGAGTGATTAAAATTGGTCGTAAAGAACGAACGCAAAGAAGAAGAAGAAAGTAGAACTGACTGAATGAACGAACTTATGAATGTACAAATGGAATATTAATGAACAAGCAACAAAAACAAAAGAAGAATGAAAGCCAGTCATAAAATGAATTCAATGAACAATGATGGGTGGGAATATGTGTACGTGACAGGAAGTGAACGTTATCTCTTCTGTTGACTTCTGGAAAGAAGGAAGAAAGTCTTTGACAAGAGTACGGCACCAGATTAGCGTTGATCTTATTTAGAAAACCATCAGAAGCAGAATGATGTACAACATCACTGATGTTTATTTAACAAAAGCAAAGAACTATATTGTCAACGATTAACATGGCTTCTTTCTTGTGTTTCAGTGTTGGTGAACAAGTACACACACAATGCAAACTGTGTACAGCAAGTACAGGACCTGATGTAGACAGAGCATATCTTGTTACAAAGATTTGAGAAATGTTTATGTCTGTACATGTCTAATTTATTTCCATGAATGGACACTTTGATAACTTATGATACTGTTTTATGAAAAATGTGCTAGAATGAACTAGTTTTTTCTCCCTAACGCTTACAGTAGTAGTAGTTTTGATATTATTTTTGTTATGTAACTCGTTTTTAAAAATTACTTACAATGATTAAATTGTTGATGCATCTGTCGAGATAATTGTGCATAGAGCAATAAAAGTATCTCACATTTTACGTCATCGCAATCACAAACAGAATTGATCAAGTTTAAAGAAGTTACACATTGAGTGAGACTTTAATTAACATGGCAACTTTACGACAGTGTGGTGCTAGGGTCCACAAGGGAAGCAAAGAATAGTACCACTGTGACCTACAAGGCATGTCGTGTACCTCACATGTGGTAGGGCCTCGGGAAGCTACCCTAGTAAATAAAAAGCGTTGCGGAAATCGGATGTGCTGGCCTACTTGTAGTCGTATAACTGGCACAACGCTCTTAGGCTAAAATCGCATACAGATCACACTGAGCGGCTACTAAGTGGTCGATATGGAGCGTTCAAAGAAGAAAAAGGAGAAGCTTGGCAACTGTATAGCGCAGAATTGAACCCTAGGGTTCTTGGTATGTCTTGCTGGTTATGTGGTGATGTACGGAAAAGTACATATCTGAGGTGGTCAGACCAGATCACATCAGATGACAATATTTTTTTACATATCAAGACCAACAAGAACTTTAAGGGTTCAGTATGTATAAATGTACCTGTAATCAGGTGGTACCTATATGTGCTCGGTCCTTTGTAACAGAAATAGTCAGCGCCATATTACTAATTTGTCCTACAATTTGCCCAAAACCATAAATGTTCTTTTTTCTTTCTCTTTCTTACTTTTGGTTTGGCAACTCTTGTACATTTTGCCCCACTCATCAGAATCCAATTTGTGTTTAAATATGCTTCTTCTTCTCGTTCTTATCTCTAATCCTCTTTGCCTCACAGCGTCAGGATAAGAAGAGATTTCTAGAACGGGCTTTTGTGCACGCTTCATAAACAATGTTTTTGATCGCCTTTGTTTTCTTTGAGGTCCACAGTTTACGTGAACGGCTCATTGCTTTGTATGCACCGTATTGGTGTAACATTGCTGTTTAGGTATGTACATTTACTGTAAATAAAGTCTCAGTCTCAGAGGTGTATTTATAGAGCACTTACACAGTAACTATGGCGAAAATTGAAAATGTTCCCTTGAACACATTATGAATATGATTCCCGTAAGCTGGCACTAAGCTTTGTCAGAAAATAGAATCAAGGGAAATACAGTATATAACTTTTTGATTTAATACATATTTTAATGTAACTATATTTTTTTTCCGATCCAGAAGCACTTGCTCGATGCCATGGACATCGTAACCCTTAGGTTCGGTGCCACAAATACCGTAAATCTGGAGAACCTGTGGCTTTTCTTCAAACCCGCGGAATTGACCCCGCACTCACAGGGAGCTTGTCACCGTTCAAAGCGCTACGAACACGCTGAGGAGTCGAGCTAATATAACTATAACAATTGTTGTAAATTATATTCTAATATAGCTATATCAACTGTTGTAAATTATATTTTAATATATCAATAACAAGGGTTGTAAATTATATTTTAATATAACAATAACAAGTGTTGTAAATTATATTTTAATATATCAATAACAAGTGTTGTAAATGTTGCTGAAGAACTGATAGTCTTGCAAGATGTCTGAAAGATTACACTTGTGAATGGAATATCTGAAAGTTTACAGTAATAACAGGAAGCCAAATAAAAAAAAAGAAAGTTAGGATGTGAGTAGTAGCAGTTGAAATAAGATTATAAGAGTGATGTTTTTTCTTATCATTGTTTGGTGGTCGAGGACAGATATGTACCAGATTTTTCTTGCTATTCATAAAGGATGTTATTTAGTGACCCCCATAGACGCCGCCTTCGCTTTCACTCGCCTATTCTTATCTTGTCAGCGGTACTTATCTTGATAGCCAAGGATTGTATCCTACAGCGAGGACTATACATTCTCTCGTTCTTTCTCTCATTCTTGCTTTCTCTCTCTTCTTAGGTCAGGATTTGACACGTGTAGAGCTCAAAGGCGTTCAATGCTTAAGTCAGAGGGGATGTTGTGAAGGAAGACAGTGGTAGTTTTGTTGTGACTACAAGCAGTCTCACTATGGCAATGTCAGAGGGGATGTTGTGAAGGAAGACAGTGGTAGTTTTGTTGTGACTACAAGCAGTCTCACTATGGCAATGTCAGAGGGGATGTTGTGAAGGAAGACAGTGTTAGTTTTGTTGTGACTACAAGCAGTCTCACTATGGCAATGTCAGAGGGGATGTTGTGAAGGAAGACAGTGGTAGTTTTGTTGTGACTACAAGCAGTCTCACTATGGCAATGTCAGAGGGGATGTTGTGAAGGAAGACAGTGGTAGTTTTGTTGTGACTACAAGCAGTCTCACTATGGCAATGTCAGAGGGGATGTTGTGAAGGAAGACAGTGGTAGTTTTGTTGTGACTACAAGCAGTCTCACTATGGCAATGTCAGAGGGGATGTTGTGAAGGAAGACAGTGGTAGTTTTGTTGTGACTACAAGCAGTCTCACTATGGCAATGTCAGAGGGGATGTTGTGAAGGAAGACAGTGGTAGTTTTGTTGTGACTACAAGCAGTCTCACTATGGCAATGTCAGAGGGGATGTTGTGAAGGAAGACAGTGGTAGTTTTGTTGTGACTACAAGCAGTCTCACTATGGCAATGTCAGAGGGGATGTTGTGAAGGAAGACAGTGGTAGTTTTGTTGTGACTACAAGCAGTCTCACTATGGCAATGTCAGAGGGGATGTTGTGAAGGAAGACAGTGGTAGTTTTGTTGTGACTACAAGCAGTCTCACTATGGCAATGTCAGAGGGGATGTTGTGAAGGAAGACAGTGGTAGTTTTGTTGTGACTACAAGCAGTCTCACTATGGCAATGTCAGAGG
This sequence comes from Arion vulgaris, assembly GCA_020796225.1. Lineage (NCBI taxonomy): Eukaryota > Metazoa > Mollusca > Gastropoda > Stylommatophora > Arionidae > Arion > Arion vulgaris. The sequence goes on from CM036761.1 coordinate 16,436,235, forward strand.
GGATGTTGTGAAGGAAGACAGTGGTAGTTTTGTTGTGACTACAAGCAGTCTCACTATGGCAATGTCAGAGGGGATGTTGTGAAGGAAGACAGTGGTAGTTTTGTTGTGACTACAAGCAGTCTCACTATGGCAATGATGGAGTAACTAAGTGATGTTCTGGTTGCAGTTGTAAGCTTTATCGATGCATGATTGTTACATTAGCTCAATGAATATGCTCAGTAAGAGATGTTCTGGCTGCAGTTATAAACTGTTATCGATGCATGATTGTTACATTAGCTCAATGAATATGCCCAGTAAGAGATGTTCTGGCTGCAGTTATAAACTGTTATCGATGCATGATTGTTACATTAGCTCAATGAATATGCTCAGTAAGAGATGTTCTGGCTGCAGTTATAAACTGTTATCGATGCATGATTGTTACATTAGCTCAATGAATATGCCCAGTAAGAGATGTTCTGGCTGCAGTTATAAACTGTTATCGATGCATGATTGTTACATTAGCCAATGAATATCTCAGTAAGAGATGTTCTGGCTGCAGTTATAAACTGTTATCGATGCATGATTGTTACATTAGCTCAATGAATATGCCCAGTAAGAGATGTTCTGGCTGCAGTTATAAACTGTTATCGATGCATGATTGTTACATTAGCTCAATGAATATGCCCAGTAAGAGATGTTCTGGCTGCAGTTATAAACTGTTATTGATGCATGATTGTTACAGTAGCTCAATGAATATGCTCAGAAAGATTGAAAATGGCTAGTCTCAAAGACAATGGCTGCAGTCGTGTTCGTATATGAGTTTTCCCATTTTTCCTCCCATCTCCTTCCTTCTGAATAGAGATGCAGATTTATTAAAGTTATCAAAGTCGTCTACACGATCTTCTTCTCTTATGGCGCTGGTGATATCTACACTATCTATTGACAGCCCTTCCTCGATCTCTGCTGTGTCAGCCATTGCTAGAGATTTTCTTAGTTTTTTAAATTTGTGTTTGCATGAGTGATGTTGTTTCTGAAATAGACCTTTAACATTGTTACTCCACTCCTGGCGTTAGTTTGTCCTTCACCTACTTTCACACTTCCGTCATATTCTGTCCGTACTAGTATGCTTTAATTAGTAGAATTTAGACAAATATTTGATGGTCCAGGAAAAAATGGTTAATACTAAATTATACCACTTGAATGGAACCACAAGGAAAGAGAAAAGGAGAAGCCATACACAGACTTGGATACGTTGTCGGGGAACTTATGGGTTTGAATTATCCTGGATAGCCACTGCGAAAGCGGCCAGAGATCGGACAAAGTCGAGCACAACTGTTGAAGGCCTATGCTCCACGAGGAACGGAAAGAATTAAGTAAGAATTAAAGCATTATCTGTATTTAGTTAAGTATTCCTCCTCTAGATGTCAAGACGATAGCAGCTTTTAAGATCATATTTAGTTAGTATTCTCTCTCTAGATGTCAAGACGATAGCAGCTTTTAAGATCATATTTAGTTAGGTATTCCTCCTCTAGATGTCAAGACGATAGCAGCTTTTAAGATCATATTTAGTTAGGTATTTATCCTCTAGATGTCAAGACGATGCAGCTTTAAGATCATATTTAGTTAGGTATTCCTCCTCTAGATGTCAAGACGATAGCAGCTTTTAAGATCACAGAAATTTAGTTTTCTTCTTCATCTTCTTCAAACGATCCATATCGACCTCTTGTTAACCACTCTTTGTGATTTGTATGTGATCTGAGTCTAAGCGCGATTGCACGCTGTGCGCGTTATACGCCTACAAATAGGCCAGCATATCCGATTTCCGCGACGCTTTTTATTTACTAGGGTAGCTTCCCTAGGCCCCTACCTCAGACGCATCTTACGACATGCCTTGTAGGTGGCAGTGTTCTTTGCTCCCCTTGCGAGCCCCGACACTACACGAGCGGAATCTAACTATGTAATATCTAACTTTAGCTTTCTAATGAATGAAGCTCTCTTCTTAAACTACCTACTCAACCGCACACACACACACTACATTCACACATTGACACCTCTTACACTACCTACTTAACCACACACACACACAGACACAACATTCACTCCTTGACACCACCTACACTACCTACTCCACCACACACACACACACACAACATTCACCCATTGACACCTCTTACACTACCTACTCCACCACACACACACACAGAACATTCACCCATTGACATAATTTTGTAAATTGTTACAATCTAGCGGTACCTACCTCGCATTCCGTTTCCTGTTTGGACTATTTAAAAATGGCTGAAAACTACTCTAAACAGAAACGGTGAGATATTGATATATAGTGGTCCGGTATCAGGCCCTGCTGACAGCCACGAGTCATGTCCTGGTTGTGGCATTTGTTTCTTGTGACCTGCCAGTTATATTACAACTGTCCTTAGCTTGTTCCTGTTTGTCTTAGCTATCAAACTTCTAAGGAACAGGTCTCACACACATCCGTCTTCTTAAACACAAATAGTTCCACAATTACATCGAGTGGTGTCTTTCCTTCAGAAACTAGTTCCGACTTAACTTAACAAAACAGCAAAGAAATGTTGAAAGATTCAACCAAACAACAAAGAATGGAAGAACACCTTTCAAATTGCAAGTGAATGAAATACATTTTTTTCTTTTAAAAAAATAAATTATGCTTTATTTTTCCGAAGTTGTTTAGACTTGAGGTGCGTCTGGTCGAATGTTGTTGTTTAGATTTGAGGTGCGTCTGGTCGAATGTTGTTGTTTAGATTTGATGTGCGTCTGGTCGAATGTTGTTGTTTAGATTTGAGGTGCGTCTGGTCGAATGTAGTTGTTTAGACTTGATGTGCGTCTGGTCGAATGTTGTTGTTTAGATTTGAGGTGCGTCTGGTCGAATGTTGTTGTTTAGATTTGAGGTGCATCTGGTTGAATGTTGTTGTTTATACTTAAGGTGCATCTGGTCGAATTGATTAGAGCGCGGCTCCCATGGCCCGTGTTCAATTCATGGTAAGGGCAAGGATGTTTGTCATGCTGTGGACTTGAATAGCTCGCGGCGATTGCACTAGCTATGCGACCAAACTGAACTAAATTGCGGTACTACAGGAAGTAACCACAGTTTTTTTTTTTTAAAGAGCATATCAGTCTTTTGTTAAATATGATTTTTTAAAAAAAGTATGTTTGACATTCTTATTCTCCCGCATCTTCATCTCTTCATCTATTCCTCTATTCATATCTTCATCTCTTCAGGAGATGTCAGGAGAGAGGAAGTGGAGAATGATATATTCTCCTACATCTTCATATCTTCATATCTTCATGTCAACTGATGTCAAGAGAGAGGAAGTGGACAATGATATATATCACATGAAAAATGTGAAGAGACAGGAAATGGGATAAAAACTTAAATGAGAAATTAGTCAAATATGTAAACGAAATAATACAAACGTTTTCATCGTTAACAGAAGAAGGAGAAGAAAAGAAAGGAGAGAGGAGAAGAAAGAGGGAGAAGAGGGAGAGAGGGAGAAAAAGAAAGAGGAGAAGAAAGGGAGAAGAGAGAAGAAAGAGGAGAAAAGAGGAGAAAAATGCGATTCTGCAGAGGACGGGATGCATGTGGGAACATTTTTGTTTTATAAATGTAAAGAGAGAGATGGGGATTAGCGTAGTGTATAAACGTTTGGCTATCGACTCGGAAACAAGAGGGTTATGGGTTCAATCACACACTCGTCATTCAACATGTGAGGAAAGGAATAGTTCCTCCTACCTCCTGCATACTATGGTATAGACATGTGACCTGACGAACACTTCATGTCTGAAAAGGATACGGGAAATTGTATTTTATTATAGAGAGAGAGAGAGAGAAGGAGGACGGGAGATGGAGGAAGGGAGAAAAGATAGAGTGAGATATTGTGTGTGTGAGAGAAAGAGAGAGAGAGAGAGAATGAGATGAGAAAGAGAGGAGGAAGGGAGAAAATATAGAGTGAGATATTGTGTGTGAGAAAGCGATAATGAGAGAGAGAGATAAAATAGTGAGTGAGAAAGATTGTGTGTGAGAAAGATAGATTGTGTGTGAGAGATAAAGCTAGTATGTGTATAAGAGAGTGTTTGTGATTGAGGTATAACGATAGTATGTGTGAGAGAGTAATATAGAGAGACAGAGAGTGAAACATATTGTCTGTATGTGTGAGAGAGTAAGATAGAGAGTGAAACATATTGTCTGTATGTGTGAGAAAGAAATAGTGATAGAGAAAGTAAAATTGTGTGTGTCTTTGTGTGCGTGTGTGAGAAAGGGATAGAGAGAGAGAGAGAGAGAGATAGAGAAAGATACTGTGTGAATGAGAGAGAATATATATGTGTGTGTGTGGGAGTAAGAGAGATGGATACAGAGACACAGAGAGAGAGAGAGAGAGAGCACACAAGAGAGAGAGAGAGAGAGTGAACAGACGCACACACTGGTTGTGTTACCTGATCCTTTTGTTTACTGAGATTTTCTCGAATATTCTGTAGATGGTTGATCATCTCACTGATTTGTCGTTCCTTCTCACTGAGAGTTGCTTCCCCTGCCAGCACGGCTTGAACAGTGTCCATAACTTTAGGACTGTCGTTGAAATCTGCAGAAGTATTGTGGGCAGCATCCATTGAAATATCTGTTGCCTTGGAGTTGAGACGCCTCAAAACGGATTCCATCGAACGTTTGTGAGAGTTGTATTGTCCTGCTGTGCCAAGAATGGATGGTGATGATGAAGAAGATAGCTTCGTAGGTGATGTTGCAGACAATGTAGGCTGACCGTTAAATTCAACAAAAATTCTGGATCGTGGACTTTCTGTATCAGAATCGGATTCAGTCTCGGGTCCACTTTGTGATTGGCGACCAGTCGATTTCTGGATTCCAAGGTCACTATTTTTGTTGTTATTTTCGTTGTTTTGATCACAATCGTCTTCAGTGTCTGCGTCTCTCTCTGTATAGTTATCTCCAAGAGAATCAATATCTCTAATATTAGTCTTATCTTCTATATCCTCGTTGTTCTGATCACTGCTGTAGTCACCTTCACCTGTCACGTGTTCAGTATTTGATTCAAGGTCAAGGATATCTGGTGAACACGTGTTCAGATTCAACGTTGATTGGTCACTGACCAGATCTTCCTTGGACAGTTTGGTCGGCGTGTTTTTTCCCCTTTGACGACATAGTCCTGCCAGAAGAAAGAAAATGTCAATATTATAGTGCACATATAAACAAGTCAATTGTCGTTAAAAATAATATCATGAAAGCTTCTTCTTTGATCAACATCTGCTATGCGACTACTCCGGTATGTATCATAAACAGGGTGGTGCGCTTGAGGTCTTCACGGGTTCTCCATAGTTTCATTTCTAGGGCTGTTTCTGTTGGACAGATTTCCATTCTTACAATACTTAGACTGGAACAGTCTTGTAGGATATTCTCTGGAGATTGCTTATGTGCTCCACGTGTGTAGGCAGCCGGTTCAATGAGACCCATTCTATGGAGGTGTGCTTCTGGGCACTGCCATGATGCTCCACATGTCCAGGCAGCCCTGAGACCCATTCTATGGAGGGGTGCTCTGAAACTACAGTAAGCATTTTCACACAAGAGAACGAATTATCGTAATACATAAGTTGTTCGTCTATCGACTCGGATACAAGAATACAAGAGGGTTGGATTCAATCCTACACTTGACGTTCCACACTTGAGGAAAGGAACTGGCTCTCCTACATTATATGCGCTAGGGCCTAGAAAGGAACTGGCTCTCCTACATCATTGTAGCAAAAAAACAAGCAACGAAGCAAGCAAATCCAACAAAGGATGCAGAACAAATGAAGTGAACACTACAGTGCTATACATTATGCAAACAAATGAAGTGAACACTAAGTGATATACAGATGCAGAACAAATGAAGTGAACACTACAGTGCTATACATCAGACAATTTGTTGGTGATCTTAAGCGATTTATCATCTGTCTGTATCTGTGATCTGAAGCGATTTATCATCTGTCTGTATCTATGATCTAAAGCGATTTATCATCTGTCTGTATCTGTGATCTGAAGCGATTTATCATCTGTCTGTATCTGTGATCTGAAGCGATTTATCATCTGTCTGTATCTGTGATCTGAAGTGATTTATCATCTGTCTGTATCTGTGATCTTCTTCTTTCTTCTTTAGTTCCAATCTTATTTTGCCTCACAGCGTCAGGAAAAGAAGAGATTTCTAGAATGGGCTTTTGTGTGCACTCCATAAATAGTGTCTTTCAGCTTCTCTGTTGTTTCTGAGGTCCACCTTTTGCGTGAATGGCCTTTTGCTTTATATCCACTGTATGGGGAGTAGCATTGCTTTTTGAGGTGCACAGTCTGTTGGTAATCTGTTTATGTAGTCGAATCATTTAATTTGTTTAATAATTACGTAATTATAAGATCTACATTACATAGTTGCAAGATCTATATTGCATAACTGCAAGATCTACATTACATAGTTGCAAGATCTACATTGCATAACTGCAAGATCTATCATGTGCACTAATGTGCCAAGATACATTGCATAGTTACTAGCCAAGAGCTACATTGCATAGCTGCAAGAGCTACATTGCATAGTTGGGAGATCTATATAGGAAAGATTCAATAAATTGTATATTACTTAATACTACGTTCGTTTCACACATTTTCCAAATAAGTTCAACTAAATATTTGCTGTGAGTGAGATATACGATAAATAGTTTCTTTAATTACAACAATACTAACCAAATAATCGACTTCTTTGATATAGATAACATTTAAATAGCTTGTCTATTTGAGGTTGATAAATTCTAACTTATCTATTTGAGGTTGATAAATTCTAACTTATCTATTTGAGGTTGATAAATTCTAACTTATCTATTTGAAATAGATAATATCTAGAAGAATTCAAATCAAGAAAATTGGCTGATGTAACAAATAAGAATGAGAAAATCTGGTTGATGTAACAAATAAGAATGAGAAAATCTGGTTGATGTAACAAATAAGAATGAGAAAATCTGGTTGATGTAACAAATAAGAATGAGAAAATCTGGTTGATGTAACAAATAAGAATGAGAAAATTGGCTGATGTAACAAATAAGAATGAGAAAATCTGGTTGATGTAACAAATAAGAATGAGTAAATCTGGTTGATGTAACAAATAAGAATGAGAAAATCTGGTTGATGTAACAAATAAGAATGAGAAAATCTGGTTGATGTAACAAATAAGAATGAGAAAATCTGTCTGATGTAACAAATAAGAATGAGTAAATCTGGTTGATGTAACAAATAAGAATGAGAAAATCTGGTTGATGTAACAAATAAGAATGAGAAAATTGGCTGATGTAACAAATAAGAATGAGAAAATCTGGTTGATGTAACAAATAAGAATGAGTAAATCTGGTTGATGTAACAAATAAGAATGAGAAAATCTGGTTGATGTAACAAATAAGAATGAGAAAATCTGGTTGATGTAACAAATAAGAATGAGAAAATCTGTCTGATGTAACAAATAAGAATGAGAAAATCTGGTTGATGTAACAAATAAGAATGAGAAAATCTGGTTGATGTAACAAATAAGAATGAGAAAATCTGGTTGATGTAACAAATAAGAATGAGAAAATCTGGTTGATGTAACAAATAAGAATGAGAAAATCTGGTTGATGTAACAAATAAGAATGAGAAAATCTGGTTGATGTAACAAATAAGAATGAGAAAATCTGGTTGATGTAACAAATAAGAATGAGAAAATCTGTCTGATGTAACAAATAAGAATGAGAAAATCTGGTTGATGTAACAAATAAGAATGAGAAAATCTGGTTGATGTAACAAATAAGAATGAGAAAATCTGTCTGATGTAACAAATAAGAATGAGAAAATCTGGTTGATGTAACAAATAAGAATGAGAAAATCTGGTTGATGTAACAAATAAGAATGAGAAAATTGGCTGATGTAACAAATAAGAATGAGAAAATCTGGTTGATGTAACAAATAAGAATGAGTAAATCTGGTTGATGTAACAAATAAGAATGAGAAAATCTGGTTGATGTAACAAATAAGAATGAGAAAATCTGGTTGATGTAACAAATAAGAATGAGAAAATCTGTCTGATGTAACAAATAAGAATGAGAAAATCTGGTTGATGTAACAAATAAGAATGAGAAAATCTGGTTGATGTAACAAATAAGAATGAGAAAATCTGGTTGATGTAACAAATAAGAATGAGAAAATCTGGTTGATGTAACAAATAAGAATGAGAAAATCTGGTTGATGTAACAAATAAGAATGAGAAAATCTGGTTGATGTAACAAATAAGAATGAGAAAATTGAAGTATTATAGACATATAAATCGACACGAAGGGTTGGAAAAGACCATTATGGAAGGAGGCTGCCCCGGCATTGTAGAGAAAAGGAAGACCACGGAGAAGATGGATTCAGGATGAAGATCATGGTTTCAGCATGACGGCTGCAGAGGTGTGACATCTGGCGTATCTAAATCAACATAAGAATGAACTCCTTACGGAAAATCCCCCTATTTACTACCATCACGTGCCTACACTAATCGACACTCAGGCACAGAGCAAGAGGCAGGCCAAGAACACGATGGATAGATAACAACTCAGAATTCCTACGAAAGCATCGACTGGCAACGTCAAGCGCCACACACCTGGCACAAGATAAGAAACTAAATCTCCCACGCCGCTTCACGGCAAATGTGGTTAAGATAAGATAAGACGGAAAATCCAACAATATGTAATCATTTTTGAGGGGATCTTAAATTATAAATCCTATAGTTATAAAAAAAAAATTATAAATACAGTAACCACCTCCACGTTGTTTCCAATATTCTTCCCTTTGACCTGTTTCATGTCTCTAAGTTATATGAAATTTCGGCTGACTGAAGAAATTCCCTGACTTCCGTATCAGCTTCTTACACGGGGTCAATGAAACGATATTCTTCCTTTGACCTGCTTCATGTCTCTATTTAAGTTATATGAAGTTTCGGCTGACTGAAGAAATTCCCTGACTTCCGTATCAGCTTCTTACACGGGGTCAATGAAACAATATTCTTCCCTTTGACCTGCTTCATGTCTCTATTTAAGTTATATGAAGTTTCGGCTGACTGAAGAAATTCCCTGACTTCCGTATCAGCTTCTTACACGGGGGTCAATGAAACAATATTCTTCCCTTTGACCTGCTTCATGTCTCTATTTAAGTTATATGAAGTTTCGGCTGACTGAAGAAATTCCCTGACTTCCGTATCAGCTTCTTACACGGGGTCAATGAAACAATATTCTTCCCTTTGACCTGCTTCATGTCTCTAAGTTATATGAAGTTTCGGCTGACTGAAGAAATTCCCTGACTTCCGTATCAGCTTCTTACACGGGGGTCAATGAAACAAGCGCTCACGGAACACACGATAACAAGTGTCTAAAGAAAGAAGGAAGACCTTATCAGTCGAGGTGATAACTGTGGCTGTAGAGATAACAAACCAAGGCCGTTAGGAGACAATAGGCAGACTGTGACATAGCTCGGGTTGTAAGCACATGTAGACTGGTGGTTGTGAAGTAGTGCACGTAGGAGAGATTATTTATACTCATTCCGTTTGAGAGATTCTGCTAAACATTCTCTAACTGTCCAGTCTGCTTGAGTAAGAGATCACTGAGTCAAGTGGGTAGACTGCTTGCTTAAGCAATTTGCAGGCGAACAAATCCTCATACTGGGATTCGAACTACGACCATCGGTCTAGAAGCAGTACTAACGAGCAACCGTGACTTTCAGTTACTCCTGTTTGTCGGTGTGTTACCGAGGCTTATAAGGGGAGCAAAGAATAGTAACACTGTGACCTACACGTCATGTCGTAAGAGGTGACTGAGATAGAGACCTAGGAAGCTTCCTAGAATTAAAAGTGTCTCAAAATCGCATGTGCTGGCCTACTTTCAGGCGCATAACTGGCACAATGTACAATCGCTCTTAGGCTCAGATTACATACAGATCACAAGGAGTGGTATGAAGTGCTCGAAATAGAGCGTTCGAAGAAGAAGTATGACTGATGTGCATTTCTATAAGTCATGAGATTCAGGATAATAGCATGCATATTTGAAGTCTTGAGAGATTCAGGATAATAGCATGCATATTTGAAGTCTTGAGAGATTCAGGATAATAGCATGCATATTTGAAGTCTTGAGATATTCAGGATAATAGCATGCATATTTGAAGTCTTGAGATATTCAGGATAATAGCATACATATTTGAAGTCTTGAGAGATTCAGGATAATAGCATGCATATTTGGAGTCTTGAGAGATTCAGGATAATAGCATGCATATTTGAAGTCTTGAGATATTCAGGATAATAGCATGCATATTTGAAGTCTTGAGATATTCAGGATAATAGCATACATATTTGAAGTCTTGAGAGATTCAGGATAATAGCATGCGTATTTGAAGTCTTGAGAGATTCAGGATAATAGCATGCATATTTGAAGTCTTGAGAATTAGGATAATAGCATGCATATTTGAAGTCTTGAGAGATTCAGGATAATAGCATGCATATTTGAAGTCTTGAGAGATTCAGGATAATAGCATACATATTTGAAGTCTTGAGAGATTCAGGATAATAGCATGCATATTTGGAGTCTTGAGATATTCAGGATAATAGCATGCATATTTGAAGTCTTGAGAGATTCAGGATAATAGCATGCATATTTGAAGTCTTGAGAGATTCAGGATAATAGCATGCATATTTGAAGTCTTGAGAGATTAAGAATAATAGCATGCATATTTGAAGTCTTGAGAGATTAAGGATAATAGCATGCATATTTGAAGTCTTGAGAGATTCAGGATAATAGCATACATATTTGAAGTCTTGAGAGATTCAGGATAATAGCATGCATATTTGAAGTCTTGAGAGATTCAGGATAATAGCATACATATTTGAAGTCTTGAGAGATTCAGGATAATAGCATGCATATTTGGAGTCTTGAGATATTCAGGATAATAGCATGCATATTTGAAGTCTTGAGAGATTCAGGATAATAGCATGCATATTTGAAGTCTTGAGAGATTCAGGATAATAGCATGCATATTTGAAGTCTTGAGAGATTAAGGATAATAGCATGCATATTTGAAGTCTTGAGAGATTCAGGATAATAGCATGCATATTTGAAGTCTTGAGAGATTAAGGATAATAGCATGCATATTTGTAGTCTTGAGAGATTAAGGATAATAGCATGCATATTTGAAGTCTTGAGAGATTAAGGATAATAGCATGCATATTTGAAGTCTTGATAGATTAAGAATATAGCATGCATATTTGGAGTGAAGTGATATATATATATATTAATTATTGCTCTTTCCTAACAATTATTATATTGGTGAAGTATCTTGAGTGGATTATATTGGTGAAGTATCTTGAGTCTGGATTATATTGGTGAAGTATCTTGAGTCTGGATTATATTGGTGAAGTATCTTGAGCCTGACCCCATCATGTCTCCGACCAGTGTTCAGATCCTACTACCAAGTGGGTATATTGGTGAAGTATCTCTGAGTCTGGCCCATCATATCTCCACCAGTGTTCAGATCCTACTACCAAGTGGGTAGGTCCATGAACAAATATTCAGAAAGGGTCTAAAAGCTAAGGGCTGACTTAATTGCACAAAGTTTTCCCGTATTGCTCCGTCCCTCTCGGACACAATTTAAACACCAGCTGCCAAGTATGTTACACAAAGCACGAGCTCCGTAGAACTTTAGCAACAATCCTAGATAATTTCGGGGAAAATGCAAATGAATCGAACCTACAATCTTTAGAACGCCAGGCAAACATCTTAAGAACTGCGCTATAGAGACACACTGCTGAAACAAGCAAGAGAAATGTAAACTCAACTAGCCAGATATTTTCCTGAATGTATGTCCAAATATATCATCATCAACAATCTAGTGAGACCCTAGAGCATAAACTTGAAGTTAGAAGTTTGAAAATAAAACTTGTATAAACAACAAGTGTCGTGAGCAACCACAAATGGCAACCGGGGCTAGTACGTGGATTGGTTGTAACACTCAAGTTCAGTGCATCTCTAAAGTTTATCCCACGCTATCTGTAGAAACTGTTGAAGGTACACGAGTGTCGTGTAAAGTGTGAAAGACAAGGAAGGAGCGGGCAAACATATCCTGTAACATACCAGCAACACGGTGTATATATATATATATATATATGTATAGAGAGATAGAAAGATGTAGAAAGCAAGTTGAAGACATTTGAAAATAGATGTCTACGAAAATAATGAATATAAAAATGGGACGAATTCAGGAGAGGTGATGAAATCAGAGACATGTCTGGTCAATCACTAGTGACAACTGTTATAAGAAAAAGAAGATGGAGATATGTTAGGCATACCTTGAGAAGAAGTGATCAACGAATATTAAAAGCAGGCATTGAAGTGGGATGCAAAGGATTCAAGAAAGAGAGGACGATCTAAGTAGACCCTGAAACGAACTTTGCCGAGAAAGCCAAGAAATATCGGTCTCAGCTCCATGGAAGAGATTGAGCGAGTTGCTCAGGATAGAGTGGTATGGAGAAATTGTTTGCAGGCCCTAAATAACGTATAAAGATACGAGAGGAATTAACATATTATATATATATATATATATGAAGATAGAGATAAACCACTCTGTATTCTACATATATACAAAGTTAGTTTCCGTATTATTTTCATTAACCCTCATGGGTCTCTGATGTGTAGAGATAACTCGATGACCTCTAGTTTCAAGAAGAAGCCATTAAGTTGTTCTGTTTCTTTCTGCTTCAATTTAAACATTAATCTTCATTATTTAACATGTTCTTTTGCAGATCATTGTTCTTATCACAGCCCACCTGATAATTTCTATATTATTAACCACTTCACTCTGTATTTATTTGTTTACCCACGGATGCATGTGCATATTGCCATGTGCACTGACTTAGCCAGTATATTGGCTTTGCGCCATCTTAAGATGCAAGCCAGTATATCGGTTTAAAAGAGCGAACGAGTTAAACAGTTCTACTGCCTCCTCCATCATCACGCTCAATGTAACTTTATTGTTCTTTATTGCTCAATTTGTTCTGTTGCCAATATCATCTTGCTCGTTCGCTTGTTCACTTTCAGAAACCATTCTCTTAATTATTGCTCTTTTTAAACCACATCGTGACCAACATACTTTCAAGATATCATTATTTTAATTATTTAATGTTCCTTGATGCTCAGATCTTTACACATGTATATATGTTTTCTCCTCTATGTTTACAACTTTACACATGTATATATGTTTTCTCCTCTTTGTTTACATCTTTCTACTTCTTTTCTTCTTGTGTCGTCACACTGCTACCGGGTTGTTGCCCAGTGTCGTGGTTTTCTGTTTCTGTCTTGCGCTGTTCTGGTGGCTTGGGTGATTGTTATTTTGCTCTTTCACAGGATTCTGCTATGCCATCTAACCATCTTTTTCGTGGTCTTCCTCTTGCCTTCTTTCCCGATGTTCTGTTCTGTGCTTTCTTTTCTAATCTATGTGGGTTTTTGTTGTTCTCCGCTATGAACTCAGACTTTGCCATGGCTTCTAATATAGTGTATCTGATTAAATTTTACGTGAAAGATTGCTTTCTTAATTAGCAGCATCCCTCACTATTCCGGCGAGGCTTACTTCAACTTCAGAAGAACTTGTAATTTGGATCATCAAGTAAATTATCAGGGTCAACTGTAGTTCAACAGCTTACCGTATGCACACCGATAATTATGTGTGTGTTCAAGCTGGTCTCGACCATTGGACTTTACACGGGTGGGTTACTAGCGCAGAATGTTATTCACTTCCCGCTTGGAGACCCGTAATCTATAGATCATAATGCATAATTTATCAAGATGAGAGAGTTCACTAAACAAAGTATTGGTTGATCATGTTTTTTTTAAAGAAAATAAACTCTTTTCAAAAACATGTCTTTTAATCATATGAGTCATGTGTTGTTTTAAGTTGTTTTTACAGCATCTTCTCTTGTTATCTCAATTGTTTTCTTTACATCCTTTTTTTCTTTGTTTCTTTCATTAAGTAACTCTCTTGTTTATTACAAAACACGTAATTACAAGTACTGTAGTTTTACAAATTACAAAACAATGACAAAATACAGCAACGTTTCGACCAACAAGGCCTTTATCAACAAACGAACAAACAGGAGTGACAAATTAAATGAAACACAAATGGACGACCAAATACAAACGTATCTAAGGAAAATCTGGAATAAAACGAATAACGAAATAAATGTAACACAAAAACACACATAAAAACTAGAAATAGAAAGGAAAAGAAACAATGAAACATCTAGTAAATATATAACTTGAATACATCAACATATACCCATATAGATTACAAAGCATGGGAAGAGAAATTACTAAGAAGCATAAGAATGGAATATAACATGAATACATGCAACATATACCCCCATATAGATTACAAAGCATGGGAAGAGAAAGTACTAGAAGCATAAGAATGTAATACGTTGAGCCCGCGTGGTCGCAAGGTACCATACAAAGAAATCAACCGATTCTCCAGAGCAAATCGACTGCGATCATCCGAGGAACATGATCGGATGGCAGGACCTGGACATCGTGAGCACCTAAATGGCCAGTGTCATTGAAATGGGTGGCTACAGGGTCACAGAGCATTGGCGTATGTCGCGTAAGTGTTGGGCGAATCGGTCACTGAGCCTCTTGCCTGTCTCGCCGATATAAGCCTTGTTACACCGCTTACAGATAATGGCATAGATAAGATTACGGGACTCGCATGTGAACCCATCGTCAATTAGAAACGTGCCTAAAGGAAAAGATACAGTACGCGTCTGTATCACATAAGCACAAGTGTTGCAACGCCGACGACCACACTGGACAGTGCCAAAATGAGTCTGGATATTGGACTTAAGGCGACTGTGTACCAACATATCTTTAAGACTTCTGTCCCGTCTGTAAGACACCAAAGGATAGTTGGAGAAGACAGAACGGGTCTCAGGATCTGATCTAAGGAGAGACAGATGACGGAATAAAACATTTTTCACCAGGAACTATGGGGGTGGTAAGTTAAGATAAGTTTTACTCTGTCAGAGTTAGTAGTGCTATGCTGACTGGTAAGGGCCTGCTGGCGAGTGATTTTCTGAACTCGATGCATAGCCGAGACAAGCACCCTCTCCGGGTATAGGCGCCTACGAAAGAAATCAAGCATCTCGCGAGCTCTCTCAAGAAAATCATCGTCCTCACTACAAAGGCGACGAAGGCGTAAGAGCTGCGAGAATGGCAAAGAGTCACGACATGCCCGGGGATGGGAAGAAGTATAGAGGAGAAAACTATGTGAATCAGTAGGCTTGTAATATACTGATGTAGAGATAGCGGATAGGCGTAAGGTGATAGTAATGTCAAGAAAGTTGACACAAGTAGTGGAGATGTGAGAAGTAAAACGAATAGAAGGTTGAAAACATTAATGAAATTAATGAAGCGTGACAAATCGGCTTCAGGCATATCAGTGATGCCAATACAGTCATCAATGTATCTGTGATAGACAGACGGAAGGGGCCATCATATGTAGTCCATACTAGGTGTTCAAGATAACCCATGAAAGACAAGCATAACTAGGTCCCATTTTAGTACCCATGGCAACCCCACTGATCTGCTCAAAGAATTGGTCATTAAACTGAAAGGAGTTAAGAGTGAGAACTAGTTCGCAAGACGAAGGAGAGCAGAAGTTGACACAAGTGGATTAGTTCTCCTATTGAGAAAGAACTGAGAGCTATAAGGCCGTCAGGATGAGGTATAGAAGTGTACAATGAGCACACATCAAGGAGGAAGAGACGGTAGGTTCTCTCAGGTAGCAACTCAATGGTAGAAAAGACAGACAAAGCGTGGTTTGTATCCTTCAAAAATGACGGGAGTGTGGTGACTATGGGATTAAAGATGCTATCAAGGAATTCGGAGATGTGTTCCGTAGGGCAGGAGCAAGCAGAAACGATAGGCCTACCGGGATTGTGGAGTTTATGAATTTTGGGGAGCATATAAAAGGCGGGTTTACCCAAACAGCTATCGATCACACAGAGTGATGATGCACTGGATGGAAGGTCGTTCGTGGCAATTAAGTTCTTAATGACTTCACGAACCTTATGATTATTAGACTGAGTGACATCAGTAGGGCTGGTTTTATAAAACTGAGTGTCACGCAGTTGGGTATGACCTTCCTGAAGGTAAAGATCTTTGCTCCAGACGACTATAGCTCCGCCTTTGTCGGCGGGTTTGATAACAATGTCATCACGTCGACGGAGGTGTGATAGAGCACGAAACTCCGACGGTGACATGTTAGACTGCCAAAGGCGTTTTGGGTGGAGCAGTCCAATATCATGTATAGTATTCTTGATGTAGAGATCAAGAGCGTTAGAGGCACCAGGTTTGGGTGTCCAGTCATGTTTACGAGTAGAAAACTTGGAAAACATACTCGTGTCAGGACATAGGTCAGAGTCAACCTGGTTCTGAAAGTGAAATTTCAAGCGCAAGCCACGGTGAAAACGAGTCACATCTTGAAGAGTTGAGTAGTGGTCAATGGTGGGTCGGAGAGGAACAAACTTAAGACCCTTACTTAAAACAGATCTCTCGTTGTCCGATAATGGAAGGTCTGGAGGAATACAAACCACCTGTGTGGGAGGAGAAGATCTTAGTGGACAATTGGAAGGAGTGGTAAAAGGTACAGGGCGAAGAAGGTTAAGTTTTTGTTGGTGATGGGTGCAAAGAAATTCATACAGTTGTCTGTTAAGTACATGGATAATGAAACGAATAAGGGAGTAAAGGAGCATATTGTTAGAAGTGAGAAGTCGTAGACGCTGAAGAAGTTGGGACTGGGAGGAGTCCAAGTCAGACAGAAGATGTGTATGATTAGCAGCAATACAACGCATACGCTGTAGAGCACACTTAGCTTCCAACTGTTGTAACATGCGCTGCTCCCTAGGGTATAATGGTCCTGCAGATGGGTGAAAGTTAGAGGTAAAACCTTTGGGAATAACCCTAAGTCGCTGACATGTAAAAAGAAAATTTCGATGAGAACAAAAGCGGGTTTTCTTTAAAGTAACCATGGCAAAACTAGTAGCCGTAAGACGAATATCGGTCGGCAAGAGACTAAAGGAAATAAAGATATAGTGACGAAGAAAATTCAATACGTACTGTAAGGAAGGCATAGTAATAGAAAAATCAACACTAGTACAGCTATTATATATGAAAACAATAGTGACAGGAAATTACATACACCACACATATAACTACTAACACTTACCTAATACGTCACAACGAAGAGTTGCAGAGAAATGTCTAAATATTCAGTATATATATGGAACTGCAGTAAAACTATTTGATTGGCAAAACACGTAATTATTGTTTATTACAATAACTTATATCTGTTATTGAGAGAGGAACCTATGGGAGACCCTGAAACGAGCTTTCCTGAGAGAGGCAAGAAATATCAGTCTCAATTCCATAGAAGGAATTGAGCGATTTGCCCAGGATAGAGCGGTATGGATAAATTACTTACAGGCCTTATGTAAAGTATAACGGTACGAGAGGAATTATTATTATTATTTATTCTATCAGTAAAGCATCTCAAGGTGAAAAATTCACTTCATTGCCGTCTAGATTTTCACTTCATTGCCGTCTAGATTTTCACTTCATTGCCGTCTAGATTTTCACTTCATTGCGTCTAGATTTTCACTTCATTGCGTCTAGATTTTCACTTCATTGCCGTCTAGATTTTCACTTCATTGCGTCTAGATTTTCACTTCATTGCCGTCTAGATTTTCACTTCATTGCCGTCTAGATTTTCACTTCATTGCCGTCTAGATTTTCACTTCATTGCCGTCTATATGTTCACGTCACTGCCGTCCAGATTTTCCTCATACGGCCAGAATTGTATTGATGAGAATGAGAAGCTCATATTCCACAGAAATTACACGGTCCTGCCCAGAATAGTTCAGAAAACTCTATAATTCTAGTAACAATTCTATATCATTATTACGGGATAATGCTTCATTGAACCGTCGTACGATGGAATCCGGATTCAAACCAATCCCTTGCATAACGCCAGACAAAAGGCTTGACCACTTCGCCAAAGAGATTCATTATGTAATTACTTTTCTAAATATATATATCTATCTAATGAAATGTACTTGCGATTATAATTAACATTGAATTTGTAATGCTATTTTGCTATAATTAACATTGAATTTGTAATGCTATTTTGCTATAATTAACATTGAATTTGTAATGCTATTTTGCTATAATTAACATTGAATTTGTAATGCTATTTTGCTATAATTTTCTCTAATTGTATTTCTTAATCTTCCATGTGTGAGAAACTTGTCCTACTAACAACAAACAACATTCCTGTTCCAACAAGAAATGTGACTGTGAGAGCTTAAAATATATTAATTACCAGCAAATTGCTTTCACGAAAATAGAAGATCTGAGTAAATGATGGCCATCTGAAAATTACAAAACTCAACAGATTGCGTCGTTTAAAATAAATTCAAAATTGCAACAACAGCAAAAACAAGGATAACAAACAAGAGTAAACAAAAATATCGGACTTCTTTAAAAAACAATTCTGTAATACGGAAGTAAACAAAAAATAACTTTCCCAAATACAGAAATTGCTTTTCGGATTATTATAATTTGTAAGCTAGAAGCAATAGTATTGTTCATGTTTTCATCAAACGTTGGTACTGAAATCTTTGAAGGGCAAAGTGT
Source organism: Arion vulgaris (assembly GCA_020796225.1). NCBI lineage: Eukaryota > Metazoa > Mollusca > Gastropoda > Stylommatophora > Arionidae > Arion > Arion vulgaris. The sequence continues at coordinate 16,455,003 of CM036761.1, forward strand.
ACTCTCCCATTTTCTGCTCTTCATGTTTTCATCAAACGTTGGTACTGAAATCTTTGAAGGGCAAAGGGTACTCCTTATTTTTCTGTACAGAAATAGAGGCACATATTCGCCCCGCAACATCTTCGTATTTCCAAACTTAAAACTGGTTCGGGATATTTTTCTTGTTAAAAACACGCAGACTCCGTAAATTGGCTAATACAGTTTACATTGCAATATACATGGGATCGGAGGCAAAATAACAAGTTACAACGTGAAAGCCTTAATTAAAGATATGTATTTGAAATTCTGAGGTTTGTTGTTTTCGAGAGTTTTCTAGGATTGTAGCAAGAGTTACTGAGTTCCTACTTTGTGCAAGGTTTTCTTCATTAGAAGGACGGAGTCAAGTAAAAAAAGCAAGAAGGAAAAGAGCAAGAAGGAGAAGAAGGAGAAGAGCAAGAAGGAAAAGAGCAAGAAGGAGAAGAAGGAGAAGAGCAAGAAGGAGAAGAAGGAGAAGAGCAAGAAGGAGAAGAAGGAGAAGAGCAAGAAGGAAAAGAGCTAGAAGGAGAAGGAGAAGAGCAAGAAGGAGAAGAGCAAGAATGAGAAAAAGGAGAAGAGCAAGAAGGAGAAAAAGGAGAAGAGCAAGAAGGAGAAGAAGGAGAAGGAGAAGAAGGAGAAGAGCAAGAAGGAGAAGAAGGAGAAGGAGAAGAGCAAGAAAGAGAAGAAGGAGAAGAGCAAGAAGGAGAAGTGCAAGAAGGAGAAGTGCAAGAAGGAGAAGAAGGAGAAGAGCAAGAAGGAGAAGAAGGAGAAGAGCAGGAAGGAGAAGTGCAAGAAGTAGAAGAGCAAGAAGGAGAAGAAGGAGAAGAGCAAGAAGGAGAAGAGCAAGAAGGAGAAGAGCAAGAAGGAGAAGAGCAAGAAGGAGAAGAGCAAGAAGGAGAAGAGCAAGAAGGAGAAGAGCAAGAAGGAGAAGAGCAAGAAGGAGAAGAAGAAGGAGAAGTGCAAGAAGGAGAAGTGCAAGAAGGAGAAGAAGGAGAAGAGCAAGAAGGAGAATGGTAAAAAGGAGAAGAGCAAGAAGGAGAATGGTAAGAAGGAGAAGAGCAAGAAGTAGGAGAAGAAAAGGAACAAGAAGGAGAAGAGCAAGAAAGAGAAGAAGGAGAAGAGCAAGAAGGAGAAGGAGAAGAAGAAAAGAAGAAAGGCAAGAACAAGAACAAAATAAATAAGTCGAAGAGGAAATAGAAGTAGATCAATAAGATGAAAAGAAGAAGAAGAAGAAAAATTAGAGTAAGAAAAATAATACGAGCAAAAATAATCAGAATAAGAACATGAATAGAAACTAGACTAAGAAATCAACAAGGAGAATGTAATATTTATTTGACTTATAGCTTGTTTGTAAGTTGTCATGCACTTAATACGACAGAAAAATACACACATAAAACTAAAACATATTCAAGATTTCAGTTGGCAAATTGTTATCTCATATGCGCTCAATTTCTGTCACTTTGCTAATAGTGTCAGAATAAAAGCATATTTACGACATTGTAAACAGCATATCAACTTGTTAATTAACAACGTTATTCTAGCACAAAACACCGACACAAATATGATACATTTTTACCACATACTTGGTATTCAATTAAAGGTTAACTAATTGTGTACACATTTCTTTCATATTTTTAGAATTGATTAAATAGTTTATAAGTTATGATGTCTCAAAGAAGATCATTATATCTTCCTGGAAAAGAAACGGATGACCTGAAAGGAATGAGGGGAGGCTGTGTGTGAGATATATTTTCATATTCTCTGTATAAATCAGATGCATGTCCACAATCTCGACAAAATTAGTTGGTGAACATATAAAAACGTTGTTGCCAACAACAGAGAAAAGAATTATAAGCATACAAAAATAACCCGTGGGTGCCAAACGCTGGAGGGTACCAGGAAGATCATTCTTCCTCCAATGTCAGACAAATGGAACACATTATATGTAACAAAATAAAAACTTACACACACACACACACACACACACATGGACAACAGTAGCGCAGTTGTGAGTGAGCCCGCTTCTTATGAGCGTGGTCTGACCTGGGTTCAGCTCCCCAGTGAGCCTTGAACTATTTGTCCGACTATAATGGCTCTCATGTCGACCCAGCTTTAATTGGATACCAGGGAAACACAGCCCACTCTAAGTATGATTATCGGAGGCTACGCAGGACAAGACAATAAGTAAAGGTGACCGGCGTAATGCTGACCACATCACCCATCGTGTGCCGACGTTTAACAAAAGTATATGTGCCTAATACAGTTTTACTCAATATACATCGAGGCGGTGAAAAGGGTGTCTTTAATTTTTGAACTAATACTTGGAGATAGCATTACATATCATTGAACTAATACTTGGAGATAGCATTACATATCATTGAACTAACACTTTGAGATAGCATTATATATCATTGAACTAACACTTTGAGATAGCATTACATATCATTGAACTAATACTTGGAGATAGCATTACATATCATTGAACTAATACTTGGAGATAGCATTACATATCATTGAACTAACACTTGGAGATAGCATTACATATCATTGAACTAACACTTGGAGATAGCATTACATATCATTGAACTAACACTTGGAGATAGCATTACATATCATTGAACTAACACTTGGAGATAGCATTACATATCATTGGGCTGAACGGGAAGTCCCCAAGTGCCGCTTAATCATTGAAGGAGAAGGAAAAAATGTCATTCGCGTCGACTGTTTATTTCTTAATCTTGACCTTTACTTTGCTACCTTCGTCAGCCTGGTTGAATCCATAATGATGATAAAATCTTTGCTAGCCAACATCGACTAGGATTGATTGTGTGATTGTGTGATTGATATAACCATCATCATTGCACTTCGGTAAGTAGCTATATGTGCTCCGATCTCTTTCTTACACAGGAAGATCTCAGAGGCAATGCACGAACTCCGTAGAACCGGCGAGGTTCCCCGTTGTAATTTTGAACATGGTGAATATATTCTGTAGGAATTTTATTAATTAATCTTTCTATCGAATTTTGCCTGGGCAGCGACTTTCCAGCCTGCTCTTCTCGATTTTTAACTGCCAATGGTTATTTTACGAGCTCAACTTGAACACGGTAGCTACGTTTTATCGTCCGTCTCCGATAGGATTAGGAACACTGATATCAGGGGTTTCTGGAAAAAATATTCCGATAGTTCCACGAGCGAACGAACCGAGTATCTTTTGCACGAGATGCGAGCACTTAACCTCTGCTCTACGGAGAACCATTTCGACTAAGTATCTCTGTGAGGTGTACAACTGTTCTCCAACACTCTACAGCAATTTACCTAGCACAAACGATATCCTTCAGAAATGCTTAACTTACACATACCACATATGGACACACATCAATGGACATAGATGCAACAAATCAACCAATCTTAAACGAAGCGATGAACAACATTTCTAAACATGAGTTTGAAACAAAATGGTTTATCACCAATTGCGAGAGACACAAGAATAAGTGAATCACTCCCACGCGCACGTGCATTTCTTCCGCTGGTAAATGAAAATCTATCTGAGAGCTCCAAGAAAGAAAATAAAACGAAACAAACAGTAGTTTTAGTATTTTAACAGTCTGACCAAGACAACTAAATACAAGTGACGGCTCGTCATTAAAGACCAGTGGAGTCGGGTCTCACCAACAAAAAAATATGGAAAGTGTACTTATTATTTTATTAATTATTTATTCATAATTATTACCTTTAACGTGATACTGATTAGTTTTGAAAGTTGAAAATATTACGTTTAAATATAGACATTGTATTGATATTAAATTGTCTTTCCCTTCTAATTAGGTATACTTGACACATTTCCAGAACATTTTTGTAGGGCCAGTAGAAATGTGATCTATTTAGACCGTCTGTTAACATAGCGACCTCTGACCGCTCTCTCTCTCTTTCGACTGACTATTTAGAACAGACAAATGTATGAGTATAATTCATTTAGTATGGGAATTCTTAAGCGGCCAAGCCAGTGCAGAGTTAAACATTGTTATAACGCTTTAAGTTAGTACAGTGCATCAATACCAAAAGATATATTTAAAAAATGGAAAATAATAGAAATAATGAATTAACCATCATAGAATAATTTAAGATAATCGCTCGTCCCATCAATATACATCTATGTACAACAATTCACGTTCTAGTAAAGGGGGAGGATACCTTTCCGGAATATACAAATAATAGTAAATACTAAAATATAACCTAACACAAAACCATGACTTTTCCGAAAATTCTGACTTGGCCCCAACAACAAAAATGATTACGAGCCGCCACTGCTAAATACACTAACTATAAGATGAAATAAAATAGTGATTCATGGAACGGCTGATACAACGGATGTTTATTTAGCGCATGAGTAAGAATAAACTAAGATAGAAATGGAAGGAGACAACACAGGTACACGAAAACGTTACGGCTGTCAAGGGAATACTAAATATTGTTCTCGAAGATAACTCCGCGCTTCCTCTAATGTCGAGTTATCTGCCCCATGCAGAGGGAAATAAAAATGGAAGAAAAAAATATCTTACGGCAGACAGTATATACTAGTTATAGATTTATACATATAAGTCTGTTAGTCTTGTTAAATTATATATTAGTTATAGATTTATACATATAAGTCTGTTAGTCTTGTTAAATTATATATTAGTTATAGATTTATACATATAAGTCTGTTAGTCTTGTTAAATTATATATTAGTTATAGATTTATACATATAAGTCTGTTAGTCTTGTTAAATTACAAATAATGATTTATTCTGTACCATGTCTGTTCTCTTGTTCTCTTGTTCTCTTGTTCTCTTCATTAGTAATCTTCTTATTTTGTTCTCTCAATGGAACATATCTCTGCAACTTATAACTGATATGATGATCGATCTCTCAATGGAACATATCTCTGCAACTTATAACTGATATGATGATCGATCTCTCAATGGAACATATCTCTGCAACTTATAACTGATATGATGATCGATCTCTCAATGGAACATATCTCTACAACTTATAACTGATATGATGATCGATCTCTCAATGGAACATATCTCTGCAACTTATAACTGATATGATGATCGATCTCTCAATGGAACATATCTCTACAACTTATAACTGATATGATGATCGATCTCTCAATGGAACATATCTCTACAACTTATAACTGATATGATGATCGATCTCTCAATGGAACATATCTCTGCAACTTATAACTGATATGATGATCGATCTCTCAATGGAACATATCTCTACAACTTATAACTGATATGATGATCGATCTCTCAATGGAACATATCTCTGCAACTTATAACTGATATGATGATCGATCTCTCAATGGAACATATCTCTACAACTTATAACTGATATGATGATCGATCTCTCAATGGAACATATCTCTACAACTTATAACTGATATGATGATCGATCTCTCAATGGAACATATCTCTGCAACTTATAACTGATATGATGATCGATCTCTCAATGGAACATATCTGTGCAACTTATAACTGATATGATGATCGATCTCTCAATGGAACATATCTCTGCAACTTATAACTGATATGATGATCGATCTCTCAATGGAACATATCTCTGCAACTTATAACTGATATGATGATCGATCTCTCAATGGAACATATCTCTACAACTTATAACTGATATGATGATCGATCTCTCAATGGAACATATCTCTACAACTTATAACTGATATGATGATCGATCTCTCAATGGAACATATCTCTGCAACTTATAACTGATATGATGAACGATCTCTCAATGGAACATATCTCTGCAACTTATAACTGATATGATGATCGATCTCTCAATGGAACATATCTCTGCAACTTATAACTGATATGATGATCGATCTCTCAATGGAACATATCTCTGCAACTTATAACTGATATGACGATCGATCTCTCAATGGAACATATCTCTACAACTTATAACTGATATGATGATCGATCTCTCAATGGAACATATCTCTGCAACTTATAACTGATATGATGATCGATCTCTCAATGGAACATATCTCTGCAACTTATAACTGATATGATGATCGATCTCTCAATGGAACATATCTCTGCAACTTATAACTGATATGATGATCGATCTCTCAATGGAACATATCTCTGCAACTTATAACTGATATGATGATCGATCTCTCAATGGAACATATCTCTGCAACTTATAACTATGATGATCGATCTCTCAATGGAACATATCTCTGCAACTTATAACTGATATGATGATCGATCTCTCAATGGAACATATCTCTGCAACTTATAACTTATATTAGTTCATTAACCCTTTCCATACCGGGAACGTTGTTGAGTACTGTGAACGTGGCAGAGTACTTTGAACGTGGCAGAATACTTTGAACGTGGCAGAGTACTTTGAACGTTGTTGAGTACTGTGAACGTGGCAGAGTACTTTGAACGTGGCAGAGTACTTTGAACGTGGCAGAATACTTTGAACGTTGTTGAGTACTTTGAGCGTTGCAGAGTACTTTGAACGTGGCAGAGTACTTTGAACGTTGTTGAGTACTTTGAACGTGGCAATAACCTCCTAGTTTTGTGTATTAATATCCAGCAATAATATACAAATCAATAAAAACCTTCTTCTTCTTCTTCTTCGGTTGCCAGAGATCGAGTTATAAACTTCTAAAGCGTCTGTGTGTTCTACATCGGGATTTTATTCCCTTTAGTCCGATATAAATTAAAGTGTTGGCCTAATATTTCTCATCTGACAGATTTTTGCTTGAATGTATGCTGTCCTGCTCACCAGTGTCCCTCGTCATTCAGGCAAATATTATTCCGACAACTTCAGATGTACTACAGCGAGATTATATAAGTAGTTCATAACGTTGTAACAGAGAGAGAGAGAGAGAGAGAGAGAGAGAGAGAGAGAGAGAGAGAAAGAATATTGCGTAAAGGAGATAGATAAAGACAGAGTGAGAGAGAAAAAAAGAGAGACATACAGAGAGCGAGAGAAAGAGCGAAAAAGAGATAGACAGAGAGAGCGATAGAGAGAAAGAGAGATGTGAGAGAGAGATAGAGAGATCGACAGAGAGAGAGAAATGAGAGAGATAGGGATAGGTTACAGAGAGGCGATAGAGAGAAAGAGAGAGATATAGAGACAGAGAGAGCAATAGAGAGAGAAAGAGATAGAGACAGAGAGAGAGAGAGCGATAGAGAGAGAAAGAGACAGAGAATGACAGAGAGAAAACATATCCTAAAATAGACGAAACACACACAAAAAACTCCAGCATAATAAAGTTATCAAAAAGATAATAAATAGACGCGTACAAAGATAATGCAGAACGAGAAACCAATGCGGGAAATACAAAGACGATTTTTCTCCCATACTGACGTCCCACCTCCTTTGCCTCCTTCTTCTTCTGCAAGGTAACATGATCACATTGCAACGGAACCAAGCCTGGAATAAATGTGATATTCAGAAAATAAGGCTCACCACACTAAGCAGTAAAAACAGCCAGTACTTCATTCTAGCCATGATAACAATTATTTGTGTTACAATGTCAAAGGTTAAGAAAGTCGCTTGTCTACCGAGTCCTCATTTGAAGCATCTTAACGATTCTTGCTGATATCATGTGATATTTGATCCCTCACATTAGAGAGAGCATCGGTTGTCTTTCACACGAGCACGAGCATCATAGACGGATATACAAACACAAGGATGTATTTGTTCTGTTGTATACAGATGATTTTAACGTTTTAACTATTCAATATCACTTCTTCTTCTTCTTCTTCTAACGTTCCATATCGACCATTTGTTAGACCACTCTTTGTGATCTATATGTGATCTAAGCCTAAGAGCGATTGTAAGTTGTGTGTCAACAAGTAGGCCAGAACATCTGCTTTCTACAACGACATAATAGAAATATATAATAGACTGATTGATTGATTTGACCATCATCATTGCACTTCAGTGATAGACATGTGTGCTCCCATCTCTTTATTTGACACAACAAGAGCTCAGCTGCAGTACACGAACTCCGTATCCCCGGCGAAGGTCCCCGATGTCATTTTCAAGACGGTGAAAATATTTTGTAGCAATTTTTTACTTTTTTCTTCTAATAAATGTTGCACGGGTAGAGGTTTTCTTCTAATAAATGTTGTACGGGTAGAGGTTTTCTTCTAATAAATGTTGCACAGGTAGAGGTTTTTTCTAATAAATGTTGCCACGGGTAGAGGTTTTCTTCTAATAAATGTTGCCACGGGTAGAGGTTTTCTTCTAATAAATGTTGCCACAGGTAGAGGTTTTCTTCTAATAAATGTTGCCACAGGTAGAGGTTTTCTTCTAATAAATGTTGTACGGGTAGAGGTTTTCTTCTAATAAATGTTGCACAGGTAGAGGTTTTCTTCTAATAAATGTTGCCACGGGTAGAGGTTTTCTTCTAATAAATGTTGCCACGGGTAGAGGTTTTCTTCTAATAAATGTTGCCACAGGTAGAGGTTTTCTTCTAATAAATGTTGTAGAGGTTTTCTTCTAATAAATGTTGTACGGGTAGAGGTTTTCTTCTAATAAATGTTGTACGGGTAGAGGTTTTTTTCTAATAAATGTTGCCACGGGTAGAGGTTTTCTTCTAATAAATGTTGCCACAGGTAGAGGTTTTCTTCTAATAAATGTTGGATGGGCAGCAGTTTTCCAGACTGCTCTTCTCGATTTTGAACTGTCAGGGGTTCTTTTACGTGCTCACATTGAACACGCAACATACGTTTTATCGTCCGTCTCCGATAGGACTCAGTCTACACTGAGATCAGGGATCTATGGTAAAATATCCTGGTGGTTCTACGAGGGAGCGAACCGGTTACCTTTGGCACGAGAGGCGAGCATCTAACCTCTACGCTACAGAGATCCAATAATGATGTCTATGATATAATAAAATGATGTCTATGATATAATAAAATGATGTCTATGATATAATAAAATGATGTCTATGATATAATAAAATGATGTCTATGATATAATAATTATAACTGAATATTATTGGATAAAAATGAACATGTATTTTGTGGAAGTTATTTTAAAAACATAAATTTATAGAGTATAAAATTCTCGGTCTCTAGCGACACCTTGTATGAGGATACGCCACTGACTAGGTTAAATAACTGTAGCTGGGAAAAGTGTCTGGTAATCTAGTGATCTCATCAGCGTCGCCTTTAACATTTTATATCAGCTCAGAGGTGTAGCTTTATGGACACCAAATCAAAGATCAAACACCTCCGTCCCCAACTGATTTCAACACTTCTTTGTTGTACCGGATTGACGTCAATCAATTATTCGAATCTTGAACAATCAAATACTTTCACAGACAACGCACACGCTAACTTGCTGTGTTAGTTTAGTTTAAGTGCAGTTCGATTAGTTTTCAACAACAAATAGCTTCCCTGTGGGTTGTTTCAAACAATGCGTCTTTCTGATCATGTTGGGATTCTTGTTCAATTTTGTAATATATTTTGTATTGATCGTTTGTTGGTCAAAGAATTGTTTTAGTTTAAACATTAAATTTGTCATTTTATGAAATAATATGAGGAAATTAGAAGAGCAGTTCTAACAACGCTTTGCTATTATATTCATTGCAAAAACAGAGACTTAAATGGTTTTGCCACTTGGTGAGAATGTACCCGACTACACCATTTGCAAGAGTGTACAACCAGAATATGTAGTCATCAAGAGGAAGAGGCAGACCAAGAAAAGATTGCTAATGGAGTTACAGACATCTTAAAACTTCACAATACCACAGTATATCAAGTGATCGAGCATACACTATCTCGGAAACATATCACAAGTTAAACCTGCTACGCCTAGCGGCAAAAAAGCAGAGAAGGACAAAAAGAAAAAAAAAGCAAATTAAATAATTGGTTTGTATGTAAGTATATTAAATTTCTTCTAAGTCACCCCTTCTCGTTATTTCTCGCACATAATGAGATGAGAAGTGGAGGATTAGAACACATTGTGACAATCGTTAAAATTGAGGGTAGACGAGACAGAGGAATACAGAGAGACAATTTTGGATAGCCTGACTTCATGGCACAGAAGAGCGTCAACATCTGTGATGATAGCAAACACCAGCGACAGAGATTTGTGGAGATACTGGGTTTACTCATATGCCCGTGTCTACCTCCGCAGAAATGACACGCCACCTTCGGAGAATGTTACAAACAGCACGAACTATGGCTCCATCACCAAACCAAGAAATTTTATGAAAAAAAAATGGTATATGTGACTCAGTCCGGATTCGAATCCACAACCTTCAGAACCCAAATCAAACATCCTAGCCACTATGCAATATAGAACACCTTTCATTCTATGACAACGGTGCACTATATTAGTAAGACTTACGTGAGCCGAGAAGAATCTTCTACAAATGTTAGATAGAATTTCAGAGACAATGTTGCCATCCCGTTCTTTGATCTGTTTCTTAAGGCATTATTCTCAGAGACAATGTTACCGTCCCTTTCTCTGATCTGTTTCTTAATGCTTTATTCTCAGAGACAATGTTGCCATACCGTTCTCTGATTTGTTTTGTAATGCGTTCCACGTTCCACTTCTCTACTATACATTTCTCCTTGCTCATAATCTCTTGATCTTACTCCCCCCACCCCACCCCACGCAATTGATTCATAGCATCCTGTTACCAGGATTAACATTTCAATGTCTAAGTCATGTCGATCCTATGCGCATACATCCGCACATGACATCCGTACATACAAATTATGGTGTTTTTTTATCAACGACGAAACAATAGTGATGTAAGGATATACAGGGTGTTCAAGATTAAAGCAGCCCCATTGACAAATCGAAAGTTGCCAGATAATCTATCGCGTTATGTTTATGTACTATTTAAACCGGTTCTGACTAGCTCGTTTTACGTCACATTTGTTCATCGCCCCTTCCCGCACTACAATTACATACCGTCACATAACCTTGACCTATACTACGTCATAACTGAACCTTCTCATTTCATACATATATGCCAGATTGACTCCATTCACAGGCTGCTATTATCTTGAACACCCTGTATAATTTTATGAAAACTTTTATTTATAAATAAAAATATTAAGCACACCATTTTGTCAAATATTTGATTTTTATGTCAGAAAAGTAAGTATATTTCTTTTCTCAAATCCTGGTTTGCCTCACAGCATCAGGATAAGAAGAGATTTCTAGACCGGGCTTTTGTGTGCGCTTCGTAGACAATGTTTTTCGTCTCCATTTTGTGAAATGTTGCATTTTTGTCAGAATATATAGTATATCATTTGGTGAAATGTTGCATTTTTGTCAAAATATATAGTATATCATTTGGTGAAATGTTGCATTTTGTCAGAATTATAGTATATCATTTGGTGAAATGTTGCATTTTTGTCAGAATATATAGTATATCATTTGGTGACATATTTGAAGTTTAGTACAAAATTAAAATGTCATTTGATTTCAAAAATTGTATTTCTTTGATCTGTTTCTTGAAGGCATATTCTCCATGACAATTTATCCTTCCCTCTATTTTTTTCTTGGATGCTTTTCAGATATGTTGCATGATGTTCTCTATTTGTTTTGAATCGTAGTTCCACTTCTACTAATACATTTCCGCAAATCTCTGACAACCCCAGGAAGATTAACATCTTACAGGTTAACATTTCGCTAAGTCATGGATCCTTATAATCCACATGGAAACATGTACATACAATTAGTAGTTTATCAAGAGAAACAATTGATGTAATAACAGGGTGTTAGTTTAAGCAGCCCCATTGACAAATCGAAAGTTCCAGAAACATTATGTTTATGTACTAGCAAACGTTCTGACTTACTTGTTTTACTCACATTTGTTCATCGACCTTCACGTACAATTACATACGAATAACGCTTGACCAACAGTCAAACTAACCACTCATTTCATACATATAGTAGATTAATCATTTAAGTTATAAAACCAAGAATTTACTTTAAAGATTTTGATTTATAAAAAATATTGCATTTGTCAAATCGTGCCATTTTAATGTCAGTACAAGTGTATATTTCTTTTACAACCTGGATTGCTAAGATGGAAAGAAGAATTTCAGAAGGTTTTGATGCAATCTAGACTAATTATTTCGTCCCAATTTTATACTGTTGCATTTTGTCGAATATATTGAATATCATTATGAATTTGCATTTCCTATAATATATATTTTAAAAAAGAACATGAGGAGTTCATTTTGTCGAATATATAAGTTTATTTGGTTGTTGGTTTTGTAGAATTATAGAACCTTTGAAAGTTGCATTTTGTCAACAATAGTGAACATTTTATTGGTTATATCAGAGCGTGTAGGCCTACATCAAAAATTAGAATTAACTCCTTTCAAGGAATGTAATAATTAATAACACGACCTAGGAGCGTCTAGTCGAATGGATTTTTTTTTAGTAACACTACCACAAATTAATTTTTTTAGTAACACTACCACTAACTTTTTATTTGAAGTAACACTACCACTATTTGTTTTTAGTAACACTACCACTAATTTTTTTAGTAACACTACCACTAATTTTTTTAGTAACACTACCACTAATTTTTTTAGTAACACTATCACTAACTTTTTTAGTAACACTACCACTAACATTTTTAGTTAATTAGTAACACTACCACTAATTTTTTTTTAGTAACACTATCACTAACTTTTTTTAAGAGGCCGTAGTCGACGTCATCATGGTCATGATCATTATCGTGGTGGTACCCCCACCATGACTTCATCCTTACCTGTGGTACATGTAACCATACTTGAAACATGACAAGTTGACGGTATCACAATACAGATGTTTGCACCACTGCTATAAGATTATGTCCACAATGTTTGGTCTGGTTCAAGTACCCACCAAAGAACACACTCTTGCACGTGTCAAACTAACCTCTCACACCCCTACCTCCCACAACCACATCCCTCTCAACAAATACAACACCCGGAGGCACAATTCCTGAGTGATCGTTTGTCACCGGCTGTGATGTATTCTTCCTTCTCTATCTCATTATTCTCTATTCTTATCCTGTCCATGTCATAACTCATATATCTTTCCTATTCCCCAATCTAGTTCTCTGCATCCCTCATCTCGTTATCACATTCAAACATTGTTGAACTCTTCAATACTCCCTTCCCCAACCTTTACCCCTACCTCGATAAATACATTCATGATCACCTTACTCAGAAATACCCCGTTTACCCCCTAGATAAAAATATAGATAGTTTCAAACGTCACAAATTCTATAAATAAGTATCCACTCTCAGAAGAATTAAATTTGTAAGTTTCACAACAAAAGAAAATTAGACGGATGCATCCGGGTATTGTTTGTGTTCAGTAAACTTAACGCCTTGGACCTTTTAAAACAGCGTTTTCCAAACTGGCATCCGCCGACCCCCGGAGATCAGCGAGGTACTCACAGGTCCTCAAGCGATTGAAGAAATATCATGATCTTTGATATTTCAAACAAACAAATACATTTTAAAACATATATTAAAAACAGTAGTAAACTAGTTCCGATGCCAAATCCAAGAACCGGACCAGACCTGGGTCGAAATGTCTGACAGGACAAAATGAAAGAATCATTTGCATTCTCCTGCAGTATGAGTAATTGGACTGTTGATTTGATGCTTCTTCTTCTTTGCGTTCGTTCTTTACGACCAATTTAAACACTCTTTGTGATATGTTTGATCTTAGCCAAGAACGAGTATACGTTGCACATTGGTTTGGTAGGATCCTAAACGCATATTCTACACGAACAGGACACGTGCATCCTATTTGAGTCAAACCTCCTTATTCTATTCTTTACACCCCAACTTTGGGTGGCAGGTAACAGTGGTTCTATTCTTTACACCCCAAATTTGGGCCGGTAACCACTCAGGCGTTGATTTGATGCAATAATAACTCCATCGCTAGAAGATTTTCATATATAGAAACTTGTGGGTGTCCGCAACAGCAAAAGTGGGTCCGTGATAATGCAAAGTTTAGGAACCGCGGTTTTAACCCAATATATTGTCTGTAAGCATTTTTGTAAGATGAAGCAAAATCAGTGTACTGGCTAGACAGTCAACTTTCTCAAAGTCAGTGTACTGGCTAGACAGTCAACTTTCTCAAAGTTAGTGTACTGGCTAGACAGTCAACTTTCTCAAAGTTAGTGTACTGGCTAGACAGTCAACGTTTGTTATGACAATGCGTTCCTAAGAAGAAAAAAAACACAGTGAAAAAGTTGAGATGTATAAGAAAATAGTTGCCCAACTTGAGACAGAGAAGATATCAAGTTATAAGTTGTTAGAATGTGAAATTATTCCGATGTTATCTTACATAAGAGGTCCCATATATTAGTAGTTATTACACTCTCTTCATCGACGTGTGGTTCGGTTTAAGCTCTACAGTTTGTGTAGAATTTGTCTCTTCTTCGACGTCTGGTTCGGTTTAAGCTCTACAGTTTGTGTAGAATTTGTCTCTTCATCGACGTGTGGTTCAGTTTAAGCTCTACAGTTTGTGTAGAATTTGTCTCTTCATCGACGTGTGGTTCAGTTTAAGCTCTACAGTTTGTGTAGAATTTGTCTCTTCATCGACGTGTGGTTCAGTTTAAGCTCTACAGTTTGTGTAGAATTTGTCTCTTCATCGACGTGTGGTTCAGTTTAAGCTCTACAGTTTGTGTAGAATTTGTCTCTTCATCGACGTCTGGTTCGGTTTAAGCTCTACAGTTTGTGTAGAATTTGTCTCTTCATCGACGTGTGGTTTGGTTTAAATTCTACAGTTTGTGTAGAATTTGTCACTTTTTCTTATTCTTGCATTCGCCTGAAATGAACTAGGGCGTAGACAAGGTGCCTGGTAAGGCGCTGCTGACTGATTTTTGCGTGAAGGCCTACTTTCATTTTCATCAGTGTCCTTTTCCATATAGGCGTGCCGTCTCCTACTTCCGAGGTAGAAATTGAAATGAGGAACTAAAACCACAACCTTCTTGTGATTGATTCGATAAGCCAACGCTTAATCTTACTCAATAAAATGAAGGTGCCTAGATTTTGACATAACCAAGATTACTATAACTTAACAGCAGACTGTGTACCAGCCAACCAAGATTACTATAACTTAACAGCAGACTGTGTACCAGCCAACCAAGATTACTATAACTTAACAGCAGACTGTGTACCAGCCAACCAAGATTACTATAACTTAACAGCAGACTGTTTACCAGCCAACCAAGATTACTATAACTTAACAGCAGACTGTGTACCAGCCAACCAAGATTACTATAACTTAACAGCAGACTGTGTACCAGCCAACCAAGATTACTATAACTTAACAGCAGACTGTATACCAGCCAACCAAGATTACTATAACTTAACAGCAGACTGTATACCAGCCAACCAAGATTACTATAACTTAACAGCAGACTGTATACCAGCCAACCAAGATTACTATAACTTAACAGCAGACTGTGTACCAGCCAACCAAGATTACTATAACTTAACAGCAGACTGTGTACCAGCCAACCAAGATTACTATAACTTAACAGCAGACTGTATACCAGCCAACCAAGATTACTATAACTTAACAGCAGACTGTATACCAGCCAACCAAGATTACTATAACTTAACAGCAGACTGTATACCAGCCAACCAAGATTACTATAACTTAACAGCAGACTGTGTACCAGCCAACCAAGATTACTATAACTTAACAGCAGACTGTATACCAGCCAACCAAGATTACTATAACTTAACAGCAGACTGTATACCAGCCAACCAAGATTACTATAACTTAACAGCAGACTGTATACCAGCCAACCAAGATTACTATAACTTAACAGCAGACTGTATACCAGCCAACCAAGATTACTATAACTTAACAGCAGACTGTTTACCAGCCAACCAAGATTACTATAACTTAACAGCAGACTGTATACCAGCCAACAAAGATTACTATAACTTAACAGCAGGCTGTTCACCAGCCAACCAAGATTACTATAACTTAACAGCAGGCTGTTTACCAGTCAACCAAGAAAAACATTACAATTTTCTTTGTATAAATTAGAATTAAAAAATACGTGCACATTTTGTAGAAATGTATTCAGGCATACAAATGAAACGATATGCACAGTCCTTCCATAAATGTGTCTGCTTTCATATGAAACATGAGTGGAGAGAGAACAAAGACATCAATGTGTCTGCTTTCATATGAAACATGAGTGGAGAGAGAACAAAGACATCAATGTGTCTGCTTTCATATGAAACATGAGTGGAGAGAGAACAAAGACATCAGCACATTCGTAGACAGAACAATAGCGTGTTTGTGTGTGTGTATGTGCGTGTCTATGTGTGTGCATAGAAATGTCTAGAACGGCTAGAATAACAAAACACAAAGTATCCATCCACCTGTCCTGTACAAACTGGCAAGATCCGCCATCTTGTTATCTTTTATTACTGATAACAAGTTATATAGATAGCAATCGTGTCAGCAATAACTATGTAAGATGGTCGACAATGTAATTCTGAACTCTCCCAACTAGACCTAGATATTGATCAAGTTTGAACATCTATTACATCAATATCATGGAACATGGAACATGGAACATGGAACATATCCAACGATGACTACCACACACTCGACACACACGGACAGACTCCCACACACTCGACAGACACGGACAGACTACCATGCACTCGACAGACACGGACAGACTACCATACACTCGACAGACACGGACAGACTACCACACACTCGACAGACACGGACAGACTACCATACACTCGACAGACACGGACAGACTACCACACACTCGACAGACACGGACAGACTACCACACACTCGACAGACACGGACAGACTACCACACACTCGACAGACACGGACAGACTACCATACGCTCGACAGACACGGACAGACTCCCACACACTCGACGGACACGGACAGACTACCACACACTCGACAGACACGGACAAATTATCATCTTCTGACTCTGGACATGATATAACAGACTGAACAAACACCTACACAGGATACGATTGTCTCCATCCCCTCTGTGTTCTTGTGGCACCGCTGATCGAACCTCAGAACATATCCTGCAAGACTGTTCCCTGTATGTCCTGTATAACTGGCACAACGTACAATCGCTCTTAGGCTCAGAACACGGTACTGATCACAAAGAGTATTTTAACAAGTTGTTAATATGGGACGTTGGAATAAGAAGAACTGTTACTGGTTTCTAATTAAATAAAACAATATGATTACTGGATCCTAGTATCATGTCGTTACAGTTAGTGAGATGTTTCATAGTATCATGTCGTTACAGTTAGTGAGATGTTTCATAGTATCATGTCGTTACAGTTAGTGAGATGTTTCATAGTATCATGTCGTTACAGTTTGTGAGATGTTTCATAGTATCATGTCGTTACAGTTAGTGAGATGTTTCATCAGCTATATTTAATAACTACACTTATGTATGTCATTCAACATTGACATATGTCATCTAATAACTCTCTGACATTTAGTGGCATATTTGACTAATGTCATCTAATAACACTCTGACATTTAGTGGCATATTTGACTAATGTCATCTAATAACACTCTGACATTTAGTAGCATATTTGACTAATGTCATCTAATAACACTCTGATATTTAGTGGCATATTTGACTAATGTCATATAATAACACTCTGACATTTAGTAGCATATTTGACTAATGTCATTTAATAACACTCTGACATTTACTGGCATATTTGACTAATGTCATCTAATAACACTCTGACATTTAGTGGCATATTTGACTAATGTCATCTAATAACAATCTGACATTTAGTGGCATATTTGACTAATGTCATCTAATAACACTCTGACATTTAGTAGCATATTTGACTAATGTCATCTAATAACACTGATATTTAGTGGCATATTTGACTAATGTCATATAATACCACTCTGACATTTAGTAGCATATTTGACTAATGTCATTTAATAACACTCTGACATTTACTGGCATATTTGACTAATGTCATCTAATAACACTCTGACATTTAGTGGCATATTTGACTAATGTCATCTAATAACAATCTGATATTTAGTGGCATATTTGACTAATGTCGTCTAATAACACTTTGACATTTAGTGGCATATTTGACTAATGCCATCTAATAACACTCTGACATTTAGTAGCATATTTGACTAATGTCATCTAATAACACTCTGACATTTAGTGGCATATTTGACTAATGTCATCTAATAACACTCTGACATTTAGTAGCATATTTGACTAATGCCATCTAATAACAATCTGACATTTAATGGCATATTTGACTAATGTCATCTAATAACACTCTGACATTTAGTAGCATATTTGACTAATGTCATCTAATAACACTCTGACATTTAGTAGCATATTTGACTAATGTCATCTAATAACACTCTGACATTTAGTAGCATATTTGACTAATGTCATCTAATAACACTCTGACATTATGGCATATTTGACTAATGTCATCTAATAACACTCTGACATTTAGTAGCATATTTGACTAATGTCATCTAATAACACTCTGACATTTAGTGGCATATTTGACTAATGTCATCTAATAACACTCTGCATTTAGTGGCATATTTGACTAATTTCATTAATAACTCTGACATTTAGTGAGCTAATTTGACTATGTTCATATAATAACTGACATTTAGAAAGCATATTTGACTAATGTCATCTAATCAACACTCTGACATTTACAGCATATTGCTAATGTCATCAATCACACTCTGATTTAGTGGCATATTTGTCTAGATTTTAACATCGTAGACATAGAGCCTACGACTCAAGTTCAATAGCAAACTACTGCAACTATGTGAGTGTCCTAAAAACTCATCAAACTTTACTGGTTCATACAGTCTGATAGACTTACAATTGTCTCTGTATTACGACCATTATATACTCCGTTCAAAGCAATGTGTAACACATCATTAACTATAATGTTAAATCAAAAAATCTATCTACAATGTAGTTGACACTACATCATCATATCCATACAATTGTTCTAACACTCATATATTTAATACACACACATGTATGTTACACACATCATCTATCACAATTATGTTATATCATGACATCATCTATCACATATAATCTATCACACAATGTATTTACAACACATCTATCACACAATGTATGTTACAACACATCTATCACACAATGTATGTTACAACACATCTATCACACAATGTATGTTACAACACATCTATCACACAATATATGTTACAACACATCATCTATCACACAATGTATGTTACAACACATCTATCACACAATGTATGTTACAACACATCTATCACACAATGTATTTATAACACATCTATCACACAATGTATTTACAACACATCTATACACAATGTATGTTACAACACATCATTATCACACAATTATGTTACAACACATCATCTATCACACAATGTATGTTACAACACATCATCTATACACAATGTATGTTACAACACATCATATACACAATGTATGTTACAACACATCTATGACACAATGTATGTTACAACACATCATCTATACACAATGTATGTTACAACACATCATCTATGACATAAATATGTTACAACACATCATCTATCACAATGTATGTTACAACACATCTATCACAAATGTATGTTACAACACATCATCTATACACAATGTATGTTAACAATCTACAATTATTCCATCATCTATCACACAATGTATGTTACAACACATCATCTATCACACAATGTATGTTACAACACATCTATCACACAATGTATGTTACAACACATCTATCCACAATGATGTAAAATTTATCAACAATCATTCACATCTATCACACAATGTATGTTACAACACATCATCTATCACACAATGTATGTTACAACACATCTATCACACAATGTATGTTACAACACATCTATGACACAATGTATGTTACAACACATCATCTATCACACAATGTATGTTACAACACATCATCTATCACACAATGTATGTTACAACACATCATCTATCACACAATGTATGTTACAACACATCTATCACACAATATATGTTACAACACATCATCTATCACACAATGTATGTTACAACACATCACTATGACACAATGTATGTTACAACACATCTATCACACAATGTATGTTACAACACATCATCTATGACACAATGTATGTTACAACACATCATCTATCACACAATGTATGTTACAACACATCAACTATGACACAATGTATGTTACAACATCATCTATCCACAATATATGTTACAACACATCATCTATCACACAATGTATGTTACAACACATCATCTATCACACAATGTATGTTACAACACATCTATGACACAATGTATGTTACACACATCATCTATCACATATATTTACAACACATCATCTATGACACAATGTATGTTACACACATCATCTATCACAATATTCAACAATGTGTATGTTACAACATCATCTATAAAATTATGTTACAACAATCATCTATGACACAATGTATGTTACAACACATCATCTATGACACAATGTATGTTACAACACATCATCTATGACACAATGTATGTTACAACACATCATCTATCACACAATGTATGTTACAACACATCATCTATGACACAATGTATGTTACAACACATCATCTATCACACAATGTATGTTACAACACATCATCTATCACACAATGTATGTTACAACACATCATCTATCACACAATGTATGTTACAACACATCTATGACACAATATATGTTACAACGTATACATTATAGTATGTTGACATTGTTCTTATTTGTATTCTGTTTTCTTTATTTATATTTCTCTTTCTCAATGTTTTTTTTAAACTGTTCTGGTGTATTGCTAAAACATGTTCACCGGAACAGGATCTAAAGACTAAGCGTTGACTTCATTTGACCATTATGGCTTGGTCACTCTGCGCAGAGATGGCACTCCAACTGCGGATAGTATTGCAAAAACACTTGCTCCGTAGCTCCCACAATAGTGCTAGGGAATATTTGGGGGAAATTGCACTTGTGAACAGAAAGGTGAAGTCCGAATTCGAACCCACGAGCGTCGAGACGCAAGTCAACGTGCTAACCACTTAACCCCCAGAGACACACGGCAACAGTAATAAATCACTAACATCTTCCTTGTTCCCGTTACTTTCGCTCTAACTGCTCACGTGATTATAATTATTCCCTCCAGCTGTCCATCAAGTATCAATACCAGGCAGTCATCTATTGGCAACAGTAAGTAGTAGGTATCCCGCTGTTGTCAATCAACGAGAAGCTACCTAACAGCCCTGAGCAACGATTTACTTGTCTTCGTCTCGTCATCCGATCAAACTCAATTCCTTAACGGCGGTGGAAATCAAAACTAGCAGTACATCACTTAAGACAGCAGAATGCCCACACCTGATGCGTCACATCACCGCCGATCGACAAGCAGCTATTTTCCCACCCCGCGCGACCGTAATGACCAGGTTCGTATCACGAGCAACGCGTCGATGCTGTCACATCAATAGATCGTTGACCCACACCGTACTGCAACCACCTTCTATTCAAACACTTCACGCCAGAAAATCTGTCACCTCTGTTCGCAAAACGATAATAGCAAGCCGCTCTAGCTGTCATGGTGACAAAAGGTGGATGATTGCGGAAAACAAAGACAATAAAACTTCGTCGCATTCTTCTTGAAGTCTCTATCCATCCATATCTGAACCATATCTGAACCATATCTGAATCTGAACCATATCTGAACCGTATCTGAACCATTGTACAATCATTTATATCATTTAATTTTGTGTTAATCTATTATATATATATATATATATAAGATATTGCATATTTTGTCTCTCCCACCATTGACTTCTTTATAGAAATGTTGGGAGAGAATGTAGTGATCTTGTGTGTGCTTGTTTTAATGTACTTTGTAAGCTGTTATTTATTTTCAGGCTGGTCTTGATGTCATCGCTCCATCTTTTGCATAGTCTTCCTCTTGCTCTGTACTCATTATACTTTTTCTGTGTGGCTTTCTGTCGTAGACGATACCAGGGCATTCTTGTCAGGTGTTCAAACCATTTAATCTGTTGTTCTTTTATGAATTGCATGACTGGTTTCACATTCAATCTTCTACTAATTTCTTCTTTTTTTTATTATATTTATTGTATCATATTTGATGTGCCTATGTTTTGCAAATTATATCGCCCAAAACGGTTAATGTTGAAACAGCACACAAAAGCTCGTTCTAGAAATCGTTTCTTATCCTGACGCTATGAGGCAAGATAAGATTGAAGAAAAGTAAGAGAGAAAGAATAAAGATGATCTGATGACTAACTAACATTTCTTATGTTCATATGATGGCGGTCTCAATGGCGAAGTGGTTAAGCCGATTTCCTGTCGTTCTGACGGTTGTAAGTTTAAATCCGGAACTAGTCACATGAGCAATTTGTTCTTGAGATTCCTAGGAATTGCTGCTGGAGACGCGGAGTTCGTGCTTTGTGCAACACTTTAGGTAGATGTCGTGCAGAGTCGGACCCATGATACCCGGTGCACTAGTCTTTCACTTTAGGTAGATGTCGTGCAGAGTCGGACTCATATGGGGATACCCGGTGCACTAGAGTCTTTTCTTTGCCTTTAGAGTCTTTCAGATGTGCATAGGCCATATATAAATATACACACCGACATTCTCTGTCCATGGCACAGACAGAACAAATATACACACCAACATTCTCTGTCCATGGCACAGACAGAACAAATATACACACCGATATTATGTGTCCATGACACAGACAGAACAAATATACATACCAACATTCTGCCCATGGCACAGACAGAATAAATATACACGCCGACATTCTATGTGCATGACACAGACAGAACAAATATACACGCCGACATTCTATGTGAATGACACAGACAGAACAAATATACACACAAAATCGAACAACAGAAGATATTCTTCTTCTTCTTCTGCGTTCTCACTAGATTGGGATTTCGGATTCTCTAATAAAGGCAGCCGTCTGCCTCAGATTATTAGCCAAACATACAGTTTGTCTTGGACGCTAGTGTAAGTGGGCCACCTCTTTCTTCTCAAGTCTGCATACTAGGAGCAGTTCTATAGGATATAATACTATAGGATTTCTGCTTCCCCATTTGTGCCGAACTCTTCCCGCAGTAAGTTTTGGCCACCCTCATGATGGTAGGTCTGACATTCTTACTGCGTGGCTACATCTCTGAGGCAGATTGGCTACCGTAGAATCCGTTATCCCATTTCTCATTGTGAGGGGTCGTTGCACCATGTTTATTCGATCGCGTACATATGCATCCGATTTCATCCAAACCTCCGTAGTCGCCTCTTACGATATGCGTGGCAAGTAACAGTGGTTCTATTCTTTACACCTCAAATTTGGGCTTCGGTAACCACTCGGGCGCAGTAGAAGAAATAAGATATAAACATGAAAGAACATTAAACGACGTTGAAGCATGTGATAAAAAAATTCTCTTCAACGTTAGCAATAAACACAACTGAGAAACATACAATTAAAAACACAACAGAAGGAAACATCAAAAGCTGAGAAATAACAGAAAACACATCCATGTACCAGATTTCATAAACAAGTCCTCAAAGGTTTTTTGAAAGAAACACACCAGAACAGCAATAAAGCGGGCAACACAAATGCTTGCAAGTCTACTTTTCTTTATAACATGTTCACGTGAAGAGTAATTAAAGATATTCTATCAAATAGTATCGATACGATTAGACACTGTTTCCGTATCTAAATATAAAGGGGTTTTAGGGCAAATTATTGAATTGATTGCACCCAGTTTCCTCCATAGATCTGACCCTCTCGGTAGAAATGACACACTGAGTGCTGAGAGTGTTGCACACTGAGTGCCGAGAGTGTTGCACACTGAGTGCTGAGAGTGTTGCACACTGAGTGCCAAGAGTGTTGCAGTGCCGAGAGTGTTGCCCACTGAGTGCTGAGAGTGTTGCACACAAGTAGTAACTGACTAGTCACATCAACAATCCTTGTGTTCCCTGGAACAGATGAACTTGTAAACTGAACGAACTGACGATCATTACTCAACCTACAACCTTTCCCACCTAAAGTCACTCATGTGCAGATGGTGCCGGATGTGGTGCCGGAGGTGGTGCCGGGATGTGCCAATAAGTCCGGGATGTGGTGCCGGGATGTGGTGCCGGGATGTGGTGCCGGGATGTGGTGCCGGGATGTGGTGCCGGGATGTGGTGCCGGGAGGTGGTGCCGGGATGTGGTGCCGGGATGTGGTGCCGGGATGTGGTGCCGGGATGTGGTGCCGGGATGTGGTGCCGGGATGTGGTGCCGGGATGTGGTGCCGGGATGTGGTGCCGGGATGTGGTGCCGGGATGTGGTACCGGGATGTGGTACCGGGATGTGGTGCCGGGATGTGGTGCCGGGATGTGGTGCCGGGATGTGGTGCCGGGATGTGGTGCCGGGATGTGGTGCCGGGATGTGGTGCCGGGATGTGGTGCCGGGATGTGGTGCCGGGATGTGGTACCGGGATGTGGTGCCGGGATGTGGTGCCGGGATGTGGTGCCGGGATGTGGTGCCGGGATGTGGTGCCGGGATGTGGTGCCGGGATGTGGTACCGGGATGTGGTGCCGGGATGTGGTACCGGGACCTGCAAGGGAAGCAAAGAATAGTTTCAATGCCACCTACAAGGCATGTCGTAAGAGGCGACTGAGATAGGGTCTAGGGAATCTACCCTAGTAAATGAAAAGCGTCGTAGAAATCGATTGGGCTGGCCTACTTGTAGGCTCATAACTGACACAACGTACAATCGCTCTTAGGCTCAGATCACATACAGATCACACAGAGTGGTTAACAAGTTGTCGATATGGAGCGTTCAAAGAAAAAGAACGCAACGCAGACGTCTGAACCCATTTGTATGGGGACATTTGATTACAAAATGGTGGTTCTGGTTCCCCTGACAAGCAAGCATATCTTGGTATCGCTTACAATGGAAAATCAAATTTAAAAAATATGAATATATTTTGAGAAATGCAAGAGGAAGACTAGACAAAAGATGAAGTAGCGATATCAAGATCAACTCATTATAAATGAATACCAACTTAAAGAGTATATTTGACAAAGCGTACATGCTACCCTTACGTTTCCTTCTCCTACCAACATCTCGTTGAAGTACAATAGAGGAAGAAGACAGGAGGAGAAAAGAAGAAGTTGTCAGACAAATTAATGTCAGATAATTGTGTAGTAAAATGGAATTATTGCTCAATAATTTTTGCTGTAAAACGTGTTGGAAGATGATTTAGTTATGTTAGAACATTATTGCAAGATAATTGTTTGATAAAATTGTGATAATATAGTTCTATTGCATGATGCTATTATTGCATGATGATATTATTGTAAGATGATACTATTGTAAGATGAAACTATTGTACGATGATATTATTGTAAGATGATACTATTGTAAGATGATATTATTGCATGATGATATTATTGTAAGATGAAACTATTGTAAGTTGATACTATTGTAAGATGATACTATTGTAAGATGATATTATTGTAAGATGAAACTATTGTAAGTTGATACTATTGTAAGATGATACTATTGTAAGATGATACTATTGTAAGATGATACTATTGTAAGATGATACTATTGTAAGATGATACTATTGCATGATGATATTATTGCATGATGATATTATTGTAAGATGATACTATTGTAAGATGATATTATTGTAAGATGATACTATTGTAAGATGATATTATTGTAAGATGATACTATTGTAAGATGATACTATTGTAAGATGATATTATTGTAAGATGATATTATTGTAAGATGATACTATTGTAAGATGATATTATTGTAAGATGATACTATTGTAAGATGATATTATTGTAAGATGATACTATTGTAAGATGATATTATTGTAAGATGATATTATTGTAAGATGATACTATTGTAAGATGATATTATTGTAAGATGATACTATTGTAAGATGATATTATTGTAAGATGCTACTATTGTAAGATGATACTATTGTAAGATGATATTATTGTAAGATGATACTATTGTAAGATGATATTATTGTAAGATGATACTATTGTAAGATGAAACTATTGTACGATGATATTATTGTAAGATGATACTATTGTAAGATGATATTATTGCATGATGATATTATTGTAAGATGAAACTATTGTAAGATGATACTATTGTAAGATGATACTATTGTAAGATGATATTATTGTAAGATGATACTATTGCATGATGATATTATTGCATGATGATATTATTGTAAGATGATATTATTGTAAGATGATATTATTGTAAGATGATACTATTGTAAGATGATATTATTGTAAGATGATATTATTGTAAGATGATACTATTGTAAGATGATATTATTGTAAGATGATACTATTGTAAGATGATATTATTGTAAGATGATACAATTGTAAGATGATACTATTGTAAGATGATACTATTGTAAGATGATATTATTGTAAGATGATATTATTGTAAGATGATATTATTGTAAGATGATACTATTGTAAGATGATATTATTGTAAGATGATACTATTGTAAGATGATATTATTGTATGATGATACTATTGTAAGATGATATTATTGTAAGATGATATTATTGTAAGATGATACTATTGTAAGATGATATTATTGTAAGATGATACTATTGTACGATGATATTATTGTAAGATGATATTAGTGTAAGATGATATTGTAATTTTATTTTAATTGTTTTTGTAAAATATTTTTGTTTAAAGTTAGTTTTGTATGAATGTGTTTTCTTACAAGAGAAATCTGCTGAAGATGCGAGTTTATTCTTATATCTGAAAGAGTCTGTCATGGACACATTATTGTAAACACAGTGTATTGTCTCAATGCCAGATCGATGATCACCGTGTGAACTCTTCATTAGAAATTGTATTTTATTTTGATTATCTTTGTTCTGTTGTATTTATATGACTTGCTATCATGTATTACTGTATCTCATTGAGAAGGGAACACAATATAATAACAACTCTATTTGATTTTGTTAAATAAAAAAACATACATCAAACAAAGCCAAATACAAGAAGAAAAATGAAAGTAAGAATAAGTAAAAGTGAACATGTTTGACCACAAATGTCTATAGAAAAATGAAAGTAAGAATAAGTAAAAGTGAACATGTTTGACCACAAATGTCTATAGAAAAATGAAAGTAAGAATAAGTAAAAGTGAACATGTTTGACCACAAATGTCTATAGAAAAATGAAAGTAAGAATAAGTAAAAGTGAACATGTTTGACCACAAATGTCTATAGAAAAATGAAAGTAAGAATAAGTAAAAGTGAACATGTTTGACCACAAATGTCTATAGAAAAATGAAAGTAAGAATAAGTAAAAGTGAACATGTTTGACCACAAATGTCTATAGAAAAATGAAAGTAAGAATAAGTAAAAGTGAACATGTTTGACCACAAATGTCTATAGAAAAATGAAAGTAAGAATAAGTAAAAGTGAACATGTTTGACCACAAATGTCTATAGAAAAATGAAAGTAAGAATAAGTAAAAGTGAACATGTTTGACCACAAATGTCTATAGAAAAATGAAAGTAAGAATAAGTAAAAGTGAACATGTTTGACCACAAATGTCTATAGAAAAATGAAAGTAAGAATAAGTAAAAGTGAACATGTTTGACCACAAATGTCTATAGAAAAATGAAAGTAAGAATAAGTAAAAGTGAACATGTTTGACCACAAATGTCTATAGAAAAATGAAAGTAAGAATAAGTAAAAGTGAACATGTTTGACCACAAATGTCTATAGAAAAATGAAAGTAAGAATAAGTAAAAGTGAACATGTTTGACCACAAATGTCTATAGAAAAATGAAAGTAAGAATAAGTAAAAGTAAACATGTTTGACCACAAATGTCTATAGAAAAATGAAAGTAAGAATAAGTAAAAGTGAACATGTTTGACCACAAATGTCTATAGAAAAATGAAAGTAAGAATAAGTAAAAGTGAACATGTTTGACCACAAATGTCTATAGAAAAATGAAAGTAAGAATAAGTAAAAGTGAACATGTTTGACCACAAATGTCTATAGAAAAATGAAAGTAAGAATAAGTAAAAGTGAACATGTTTGACCACAAATGTCTATAGAAAAATGAAAGTAAGAATAAGTAAAAGTGAACATGTTTGACCACAAATGTCTATAGAAAAATGAAAGTAAGAATAAGTAAAAGTGAACATGTTTGACCACAAATGTCTATAGAAAAATGAAAGTAAGAATAATTAAAAGTGAACAGGTTTGACCACAAATGTCTATAGAAAAATGAAAGTAAGAATAAGTAAAAGTGAACATGTTTGACCACAAATGTCTATAGAAAAATGAAAGTAAGAATAAGTAAAAGTGAACATGTTTGACCACAAATGTCTATAGAAAAATGAAAGTAAGAATAAGTAAAAGTGAACATGTTTGACCACAAATGTCTATAGAAAAATGAAAGTAAGAATAAGTAAAAGTGAACATGTTTGACCACAAATGTCTATAGAAAA
Source organism: Arion vulgaris (assembly GCA_020796225.1). Classification (NCBI taxonomy): domain Eukaryota; kingdom Metazoa; phylum Mollusca; class Gastropoda; order Stylommatophora; family Arionidae; genus Arion; species Arion vulgaris. Next base: position 16,483,619 of record CM036761.1, read on the forward strand.
ATGAAAGTAAGAATAAGTAAAAGTGAACATGTTTGACCACAAATGTCTATAGAAAAATGAAAGTAAGAATAAGTAAAAGTGAACATGTTTGACCACAAATGTCTATAGAAAAATGAAAGTAAGAATAAGTAAAAGTGAACATGTTTGACCACAAATGTCTATAGACAAATGGTGATCAAGAGAATAATAAAATAACATATTTAAATAAACAGTGAGAATTTTATGGTTAAAATATTTGAAATTAAGATCTGAAGAAATTGTAAGCAAGGAACAAATGAAGAAGTATACATACAATCATAAGTTTTGAAGTTAAGAAAGAAAAATAAGTATAGATTTAATAATAAGTTTAGAAGTCGGAGACAGAAGAACAAATATGCATAGACTATTCAGTTTAGACATTATAAACAAAAACAAAAGAACAAGTTTCATAGACTAATAGTTAAGACATTATAAACAAAAGAACAAGTTTACATAGACTAATCAGTTAAGACATTATAAACAAAAGAACAAGTTTACATAGACTAATCAGTTAAGACATTATAAACAAAAGAACAAGTTTACATAGACTAATCAGTTTAGAAATAAGAGACAAAAGAACAAGCCCTTATATTATAGAGTGATACAGACAAAAATAATTGAAAACAAAGTCAAGAAATAATAACAAATAGAAAGAAAAAAAAGTATATAAGTAAACAATAGCTAGCTATGACAAGAGAATTGCTATATTATTTCAGAAAAAATAACATATGATCTTATGGTGTACCGTAAATCATTTTCTCAGAAACTGCTATTCATTTCAATTTTATTTGTTTAAGTAATGAAGATAAAAGATGAAGATTATTTTTGGTTCACATAATAATTGACGTATTTCAGAGGCGAATCCAAGCAAATGATAGGATGGAACTCTAGTACCATCTCTGACGCAGTTTATATGTCAGCCAGACATAGAACTCGCTTGAGCAAGAGTTAATATATAAAAATATTTGTCTCATAAAATGCCCATATGTCAATTCATCTTCCATATGACAAACTAACTCTTGTAACTGGCACCGGGACTTAATTTAACCCTGGCTGGTCGGCGCGAGTCCATGGAAATACAGAACAGTCGACGGAAACGCGCAGACTTTACTTCTGAAACTGAGAAAAAAAAGCTTTAAGAGTGACTTCCCTTGTTCGAGGCGCAACAAAACCGCGCGTTAATTTTGAAATTGTCAGCGTTAAGTAGCATCCTTTGTCAGCGCTTTCAATAGAGTAGTTAGTGAAGACCACTGTCATTGTGGTCCTCTTCCATTAGCGAATTGGAAGGGTGTGCTATAACTATGTAACCGTAGCAGAGCAAGGAGAATGACTCCCAACCATAGATCATCCTTCTATATCGCTTTGGTGCTTCTCAATAAAAGACTCGGTATAAAAGATTCCCGGCTATATCTCTGGGCAATAAACTTAGACGGATGTGGCCACAAGGTTGTCCATCATTGAATAATGAGAGAAATTGACTAGAAATCCTAGCAGTCCCTGGCAGGTCTTGTTGCCCGGCTCTTGTTTATATTGATAGTGTGTTATCTATATATCGTGTACTATTTTTGTGGTTATCTTGGCGGGGCTGTAGTGTAGGTGGGTGTATCTTCGTCTCACAGTGTGGGTGTGGGGTATATTGTCGTACAGTGTGGGTGTGGGGTATATTGTTGTACAGTGTGGGTGTGGGGTATATTGTTGTACTATGTGGGTGTTGAGTATATTCATCTTACAGTGTGTGTGTGTGTTGAGTATATTCATCTTACAGTGTGTGTGGGTGTTGAGTATATTCATCTTACAGTGTGTGGGTGTTGAGTATATTCATCTTACAGTGTGTGTGTTGAGTATATTCATCTTACAGTGTGTGTGTGGGTGTTGAGTATATTCATCTTACAGTGTGTGTGTTGAGTATATTCATCTTACAGTGTGTGTGGGTGTTGAGTATATTCATCATACAGTGTGTGTGTTGAGTATATTCATCTTACAGTGTGTGTGGGTGTTGAGTATATTCATCTTACAGTGTGTGTGGGTTGAGTATATTCATCTTACAGTGTGTGTGGGTGTTGAGTATATTCATCATACAGTGTGTGTGTTGAGTATATTCATCTTACAGTGTGTGTGTGTGTGTTGAGTATATTCATCTTACAGTGTGTGTGTGTTGAGTATATTCATCTTACAGTGTGTGTGTTGAGTATATTCATCTTACAGTGTGTGTGTGTGTGTTGAGTATATTCATCTTACAGTGTGTGTGTGTTGAGTATATTCATCTTACAGTGTGTGTAGTGGGTGTTGAGTATATTCATCTTACAGGTGTGTGTGTTGAGTATATTCATCTTACAGTGTGTGTGTGTTGAGTATATTCATCTTACAGTGTGTGTGTGTGTGTTGAGTATATTCATCTTACAGTGTATGGGTGTTGAGTATATTCATCTTACAGTGTGTGTGGGTTGAGTATATTCATCATACAGTGTGTGTGTGTTGAGTATATTCATCTTACAGTGTGTGTGTGTTGAGTATATTCATCTTACAGTGTGTGTGTTGAGTATATTCATCTTACAGTGTGTGTGTTTAGTATATTCATCTTACAGTGTGTGGGTGTTGAGTATATTCATCTTACAGTGTGTGTGGGTTGAGTATATTCATCTTACAGTGTGTGTGTGTGTGTTGAGTATATTCATCTTACAGTGTGTGGGTGTTGAGTATATTCATCTTACAGTGTGTGTGTGTGGGTTGAGTATATTCATCTTACAGTGTGTGTGTTGAGTATATTCATCTTACAGTGTGTGTGTGTGTGTGGAGTAATTCATCTTACAGTGTGTGGGTGTTGAGTATATTCATCTTACAGGTGTTTGATATTCCTTCAGTTGTGGGTGTCTAATGGTAGTATATTCATCTACAGTGTGTGTGGGTTGAGTATATTCATCTTACAGTGTGTGTGGGTTGAGTATATTCATCATACAGTGTGTGTGGGTGTTGAGTATATTCATCTTACAGTGTGTGTGTGTGTGTTGAGTATATTCATCTTACTGTGTGTGTGTTGAGTATATTCATCTTACAGTGTGTGTGTGTGGGTTGAGTATATTCATCTTACAGTGTGTGTGTTGAGTATATTCATCTTACAGTGTGTGTGTGTTGAGTATATTCATCTTACAGTGTGTGTGTGGGTGTTGAGTATATTCATCTTACAGTGTGTGTGGGTTGAGTATATTCATCTTACAGTGTGTGTGGGTTGAGTATATTCATCTTACAGTGTGTGGGTGTTGAGTATATTCATCTTACAGTGTGTGTGGGTTGAGTATATTCATCTTACAGTGTGTGTGTTGAGTATATTCATCTTACAGTGTGTGGGTGTTGAGTATATTCATCTTACAGTGTGGGTGTTGAGTATATTCATCTTACAGTGTGTGGGTGTTGAGTATATTCATCTTACAGTGTGTGTGGGTTGAGTATATTCATCTTACAGTGTGTGTGTGTTGAGTATATTCATCTTACAGTGTGTGTGTTGAGTATATTCATCTTACAGTGTGTGTGTGTTGAGTATATTCATCTTACAGTGTGTGTGTTGAGTATATCATCTTACAGTGTGTGTGTTGGGATATTATCTTACAGTGTGTGGGGTTGAGTATATCATCTTACAGTGTGTGTGGTGTTGAGTTATCACTAATGTTACATCTTACAGAGTTATACAGTGGTGTGTTGAGTATATTCATCTTACAGTGTGTGTGTGTGTTGAGTATATTCATCTTACAGTGTGTGTGTGGGTGTTGAGTATATTCATCTTACAGTGTGTGTGTTGAGTATATTCATCTTACAGTGTGTGGTGTTGAGTATATTCATCATTACAGTGTGGTGTTGAGTATATTCATCATACAGTGTGGATGTAGCATTGTATTAGCTATTTTGCCATTTCCTTTATTGTATTAAAAATCTCACTCATGCAACATTGTTACCCAAATAGTTTAACTGCTCTGTTATTTTTATAATTTTAGAGTGCAGCATGGTATTTGCATTACTTGTTATATGTAACTTCATTATATTTGTCTTCTTATACCTTATCTGTGGTCCAACTGTTGACGTTTTAGATGATAAGTTGTCTGTTTTCTATGCATATCTTGGTTGCTTTTACTTAACACGCCAATATCATTTGCACACTCCAAAATCTTCCAGTTGTCTGTTTGTCAGCTAATTGATGCCAATTACGTTCCTACAACGTATACGCCTTCGCATAGCCTTCCCCCCAAACGCACACACACACACAACTCTACATCCTCCTGATGTTTGTCACATTTTTGAATCATTAGTCTCTCTCAGCGCTGATGTTACATTAGTCTCTCTCAGCGCTGATGTTACATTAGTCTCTCTCAGCGCTGATGTTACATTAGTCTCTCTCAGCGCTGATGTTACATTAGTCTCTCTCAGCGCTGATGTTACATTAGTCTCTCTCAGCGCTGATGTTACATTAGTCTCTCTCAGCGCTGATGTTACATTAGTCTCTCTCAGCGCTGATGTTACGTTAGTCTCTCTCAGCGCTGATGTTACATTAGTCTCTCTCAGCGCTGATGTTACATTAGTCTCTCTCAGCGCTGATGTTACATTAGTCTCTCTCAGCGCTGATGTTACATTATCAGTACATGGAATTCTTAACAAAGTAATGAAATAACCATATCTTTGTGTTTCCCATATTGGTTCGCTCTCCTATATTCTGTCTGATGTGTCGTCAGTAGTCTTCTTCGTTTCTTCCACCATTTACTTCTTTGTAGAAGTGTGTGTGGGGGAGAAAAGGGGGTATAGTAATATTGTGTGTGCTTGTTCAAAGTCACTTTACTAGTTGTTATTAACTTTCCTAAGGCTATTCTTGATGCCATTGCTCCGTCGTTTGCGTGGTCTTCCGCCTGCTCTGTACTTGTTATACTTTTTCAGTGTGCCTCTCTCTCTCTCTCTCTATCTCTATCTCTGGTAGTCGATACCAGGTCATTCTTGTCAGGTGTACAAACCAATTAATCTGTTGTTCTTCTATGAATTGCATGACTGGTTTTACATTGAGCCTTCTACTGATTTCTTCATTTCTAATTTTGTCTCTTTTTCTTTCTCTTCTAGTTCTTCTTCTTCTTCTTCTTCGAGCGCTTCATATCGTCCAATAGTTAACCACTCTTTTGATTTGTATGTAATCTGAGTCTAAGAGAGATTGTACATTGTACTAGTTATGTGCCTATAAGTAGGCCCACATTTTCGATTTCTACGCTGCTTTTTTTTTACTAGGTAGTTTCCTAAGCTCCTAGCTCAGTCTCATCTCACGAAATACCTTGTAGGTGGCAGTGATCTACCTCAAATCTCATCTCACGAAATACCTTGTAGGTGGCAGTGATCTACCTCAAATCTCATCTCACGAAATACCTTGTAGGTGGCAGTGATCTACCTCGTCTCATCTTACGACATACCTTGTAGGTGGCAGTGATATTAGTACTTCAGTCTCATCTCACGACATACCTTGTAGGTGGCAGTGATCTACCTCAGTCTCATCTCACGACATACCTTGTAGGTGGCAGTGATCTACCTCAGTCTCATCTCACGACATACCTTGTAGGTGGTAGTGATCTACCTCAGTCTCATCTCACGACATACCTTGTAGGTGGTAGTGATCTACCTCAAATCTCATCTTACGACATACCTTGTAGGTGGTAGTGATCTACCTCAGTCTCATCTTACGACATACCTTGTAGGTGGTAGTGATCTACCTCAGTCTCATCTTACGACATACCTTGTAGGTGGTAGTGATATTATATTTTGGTTCCCCCTACGAGCCCCAGCAAAACACGGACGGAACAGTTCTTCTATGGCACCTCATCTCCGTCATTATGAGAAGATATTGGAGTATAAATATATATATCCAACAATGGGAGGTTACTTTATCACAATACAGCCGTCATAACCGGTTAGTACTCTTGATTATTTGATGTAGATGTACAGCCGTCATAACCGGTTAGTACTCTTGATTATTTGGTGTAGATGTACAGCTAACAAAACAGGTTAGTACTCGATTATTTGATGTAGATGTACAGCTGGCATAACCGGTTAGTACTCTTGATTATTTGATGTAGATGCACAGCCGGCATAACCGGTTAGTACTATTGATTATTTGATGTAGATGTGAGAGCTGGACAATAAATAAAGATATGGAAAAAAGTCTAATGTCTTTGAATATAAATATTATAAATGGATGTTGTTGATATCTGACAGAAAACACAAAGTAAAACCATTTCTCAGAAGTAAAATAATGACACTTGAAAATCAGCAACAACAAATAAACAATAACAACAAGACTTCTAGCAGTGGTAACACGTTGCATTCTGGTATGGTTCGGACACATGGGTGGACATTGGAGGTCTCAAGTAGCTAAGTGGTTCGCATTGTACTTCGAAGTTCGTGGGTTCGCATTGTGTTTCGAAAGTCGTGCGTTCGAATACGGGACGCACCGTTCTGTTCACGAGCACGCTTGTTTCCGATATCCTATTATTGCTGCTGGAGTTACGGAGTTGCTTTGTGCAATACTCTCGGCAGGTGGCATGCCATTTTTGTTGAGAGGGACTGAGCCATGCGGCGTAAAACCTGGTGCAATGAAGTTAATTCTTCGGCTTAAAAACCTCTAAAATCTTGTATGTATATGTATATGCATGTAGCATAATGTAGCAGCCACTACGGTGTAGAGGTTAGGTGTTCACATCTCGTTCCTCGCTTCCTCGTGGATATTTGTCGAGAGACCTCTGATCTCAGTATAGGTGAGATGGAATTCCTAGTCATATCGAAGACGGACGATTAAACGTAGGCCCCAGTTCAAGTTGATCACGTAAAAGAAACCCTGGCAATTCAAAATAGAGAAGAGCAGGCTGGTAATCTGCTGTCTGACAAAATATAGAAGAGCAGGCTGGTAATCTGCTGTCTGACAAAATATAGAAGAGCAGGCTGGTAATCTGCTGTCTGACAAAATAGAGAAGAGCAGGCTGGTAATCCGCTGTCTGACAAAATAGAGAAGAGGAGGCTGGTAATCTGCTACCTGACAAAATAGAGAAGAGCAGGCTGGTAATCCGCTGCCTGACAAAATTCAATAGAAATAGTAAAAAATAAAATTCCTGCAACATCTTGTCCACATATTCTAAAATACATCGGGACGCTCGCCAGTGTTACGTAGTTCGTGCTCTGCTGCTGATGTCTTCCTGTGTAAGAAAGATATTTGAGGACACATGGGTACACACCGAAGTGCAATAATGATTGCCCAATCAATCAATCAATCAACCATTCAATCAATCAGCATGTTGGTAGTCGTTAACAAATAGTATCTTGACCGTCCTCATTCTTCTCATCTGTAGTATTATCTATTCCACACCTTATTATACAACTCACGATACTGTGCAGCTATAGCAAAACTGAAGTTGAAGACACAGCATCTCATTGTCTTCTGCTGTGTGAAACTCGAATCAGAAATGAAAACAGTCACAGCTTCCTGACTTCTCAAGCCCAGATGGTAACCAACTGAACACGGGACGGGACACAGTACACAGACACTAGTATCGATCCCTTACTCATGGATAACCATGGTGCCAATCGTCATTAATAAAGCCTGAATACTTGGGCATAATCTAGCGAGAGAATATCATTACTTCAGGACTAACACTGGTCTGTACTAATCTGCTTGTTCTGAAGTTAACAAAATCAATGATTTCATAAACAAGTTGGCTAAACACAGCACAGTTTGTTTTTCTTCTTCTTATTCTTCTTAGTATATTTCTCTTCTCAGTGAAACGTAGAGCTATTACTTATCACTAGCATTGTGAGGTCACAGTGAAACGTAGAGCTATTACTTATCACTAGCATTGTGAGGTCACAGTGGCGTAGAGGTTAGGTGCGCGCCACTCGCTTCAAAGGTACTCGGTTCGCTCCCTTGAGGAGACATCGGAATATTTTTCCGTGAGATCCAGTTCCTAGTCCGTTTGGAAAATGAGGATAAAACGTAAGTCCAGTGTTCAATGTGAGCATCTAAAACAACACTTGACAGTTCAACATCGAGAAGATCAGGCTGGAAAGTCGAAGTCGCCGCAAGTGCACAATTCAAAAGAAAGATAAAAATAAAAATTCTTACAAAATATTTTCACCATTTTCAAAATGACATCCAGGACCCTCAAAAGTGCTACAGAGTTCGTGTTCTGCCGCTGAGATCTTCCTGCGTAAGAAATATATCGAATCACGCATGGTTACTTGCCGAAGTGCAATAATGATGACCCTATCAATCAATCAATCAATCAATCGATCAATCAATCAATCAACTAACATGTATATTATTTTTTGTCACATTCAACATTCCTATCCTCTAAAATTGTCTTGTATTATTTATTACTGTTATGATTATGGGTGTGAAGCATGGACATTTAACAAGGCAGTGGAGAAACATATATCTGCTTTTAAAAAAAAGTGTTACAGAAGAGATCTCCATATACCATAGACAGAGAAAATAACAAATAGATCTATCCAGAATAATGATTGGTATTAGAGAGGGAGGTTGCAATGATTGGTATTAGAGAGGGAGGTTGCAATGATTGGTATTAGAGAGGGAGGTTGCAATGATCGGTATTAGAGAGGGAGGTTGCAATGATCGCTACTAGAGAGGGAGGTTGCAATGATCGGTATTAGAGAGGGAGGTTGCAATGATCGCTATTAGAGAGGGAGGTTGCAATGATTGGTATTAGAGAGGGAGGTTGCAATGATCGCTATTAGAGAGGGAGGTTGCAATGATTGGTATTAGAGAGGGAGGTTGCAATGATCGGTATTAGAGAGGGAGGTTGCAATGATTGGTATTAGAGAGGGAGGTTGCAATGATCGCTACTAGAGAGGGAGGTTGCAATGATCGGTATTAGAGAGGGAGGTTGCAATGATTGGTATTAGAGAGGGAGGTTGCAATGATCGCTACTAGAGAGGGAGGTTGCAATGATCGGTATTAGAGAGGGAGGTTGCAATGATCGCTATTAGAGAGGGAGGTTGCAATGATTGGTATTAGAGAGGGAGGTTGCAATGATCGCTATTAGAGAGGGAGGTTGCAATGATTGGTATTAGAGAGGGAGGTTGCAATGATCGGTATTAGAGAGGGAGGTTGCAATGATTGGTATTAGAGAGGGAGGTTGCAATGATCGCTACTAGAGAGGGAGGTTGCAATGATCGCTATTAGAGAGGGAGGTTGCAATGATTGCTACTAGAGAGGGAGGTTGCAATGATTGGTATTAGAGAGGGAGGTTGCAATGATCGCTATTAGAGAGGGAGGTTGCAATGATTGGTATTAGAGAGGGAGGTTGCAATGATCGCTACTAGAGAGGGAGGTTGCAATGATCGCTACTAGAGAGGGAGGTTGCAATGATCGCTATTAGAGAGGGAGGTTGCAATGATCGGTATTAGAGAGGGAGGTTGCAATGATCGCTATTAGAGAGGGAGGTTGCAATGATTGGTATTAGAGAGGGAGGTTGCAATGATCGCTACTAGAGAGGGAGGTTGCAATGATCGCTACTAGAGAGGGAGGTTGCAATGATCGCTACTAGAGAGGGAGGTTGCAATGATCGCTATTAGAGAGGGAGGTTGCAATGATTGCTATTAGAGAGGGAGGTTGCAATGATCGCTACTAGAGAGGGAGGTTGCAATGATCGCTATTAGAGAGGGAGGTTGCAATGATCGGTATTAGAGAGGGAGGTTGCAATGATCGCTATTAGAGAGGGAGGTTGCAATGATCGCTACTAGAGAGGGAGGTTGCAATGATCGCTACTAGAGAGGGAGGTTGCAATGATCGCTATTAGAGAGGGAGGTTGCAATGATCGGTATTAGAGAGGGAGGTTGCAATGATCGCTATTAGAGAGGGAGGTTGCAATGATCGCTACTAGAGAGGGAGGTTGCAATGATCGCTACTAGAGAGGGAGGTTGCAATGATCGCTATTAGAGAGGGAGGTTGCAATGATCGGTATTAGAGAGGGAGGTTGCAATGATCGCTATTAGAGAGAGGTTGAAGATCCTATTAGAGAGGAGGTTGCAAATGATCGCTACTAGAGAGGAGGTTGCAATGATCGCTATAGAGAGGGAGGTTGCAATGATCGCTACTAGAGAGGGAGGTTGCAATGATCGCTATAGAGAGGGAGGTTGCAATGATCGGTATTAGAGAGGAGGTTGAATGATCGGTATTAGAGAGGGAGGTTGCAATGATCGCTACTAGAGAGGGAGGTTGCAATGATCGCTATTAGAGAGGGAGGTTGCAATGATCGGTATTAGAGAGGGAGGTTGCAATGATCGCTACTAGAGAGAGAGGTTGCAATGATCGCTACTAGAGAGGGAGGTTGCAATGATCGGTATTAAGGAGGGAGGGGAAGTAATGATAATGTACTGATTACATGTAGCCAACATCTCTCTCCCCAGGTGTAGTTTGTGGAGTAGCAGAGAATAGAAGTCTCATCTCAAAGTAGATTGTGAAAGAGGACATAATGTGGTCGAGTGAGACCAGGGGTTCCATATTCTAAAAAAAAGCGAACAGCTACAGAAACATGATAGTGGGAAAAGTTAGACGTGGGAGCACGTTTAGACGAACATTTGAATCAGTGCTTCTTATTCTTATTCTTGGAACTTTCCATATCAACTACACTTTGTGCTCTGTATGTGATCCGAGCCTAAGAGTAATTGTTGTGCCAGTTATGGGCCTACAAGTAGGTCAGCAGATCAGATTTCACCAAAGCTTTTATTTACTAGGGTAGCTTTCCTAGGCCCCTACATCAGTCGCCTCTTACGACATGCCTTGTAGGTCGTAGTGTTACTATTCTTTGCTGCCCCGGTAACACGGGCGGTTAATTAATTAATTAATATGATCATCAACATTGCTGCCCAGGCAACACACGGACGGTTGATTGGTTAATTAATAGCATCATCATTGCACTACGGTGAATTACCATTTATAGCCATATTTCTTAATTACACACACACATACATACTTATATCATAGCAACAATGCATGAACTCCGTAGCAGCGTCGAGAATTCCGAATATAATTTTTAAGTTTACGAGAAAAGAATTGTGCAGGGATGTTTAATAATTTTGAGGATTATGACAATTGTTTGTGGAAATGTAATTTATCCCTATTTGAATGAATGTTGCACGGGCAATAGCTTTACAATATCAAAGCAGGCACTGAGGTGGGATGCAAAGGGTTCAAGAAAGAGAGGACGACGTAAGGAGACCATGAAACGAACTTTGCTGAGAAAGGCAAGAAATATCGGTCTCAGTTCCATGGAGGAGATTGAGTGAGTTGCCCAGGATAGAGCGGTATGGAGAAATCTCTTGCAGGCCCTATGTAACGTATAACGGTACGAGAAGAATTAGTGTTATAAATAGTTTATATCATATTCTTATTGATGTTCAAATAGCAAGGCTTCGTTTACGTACTAAACTCATTAACTACTTATTAACTATTCTTATTGATGTTCAAATAGCAAGTCTTCGTTTACGTACTAAACTCATTAACTATTTATTAACGTTCGTCTCCGATATGCCTAGGAACTTGATCTCTCAAAAAATTGAAATCAGGGATTGCTGGAAAACTATACGAATCCTTCTACTCCAGAAACGAACCTAGAACATTTTGAGCAAGAGAAAAGACACCGTAACCTCTACACGATAGAGTTACTCAGTTCTTTATTTGTATTATTGTATCAAATACTGCCAATAGAAACATTTGACATTTTATGGTTGTTACGGATTTATTCGTTAGCAATGTTGCTCCCAAAACAATGGAAACACAATACAATGGAAACACAATACAATGGAAACACAATACAATGGAAACACAATACAATGGAAACACAATACAATGGAAACACAATACAATGGAAACACAATACAATGGAAACACAATACAATGGAAACACAATACAATGGAAACAATACATGACACATACAATGGAAACACAATACAATGGAAACATAACACAATGGAAACACAATACAATGGAAACACAATACAATGGAAACACAATACAATGGAAACACAATACAATGGAAACACAATACAATGGAAACACAATACAATGGAAACACAATACAATGGAAACACAATACAATGGAAACACAATACAATGGAAACACAATACAATGGAAACACAATACAATGGAAACACAATACAATGGAAACACAATACAAATGGAAAACAATACAATGGAAACACAATACAATGGAAACACAATACAATGGAAACACAATACAATGGAAACACAATACAATGGAAACACAATACAATGGAAACACAATACAATGGAAACACAATACAATGGAAACACAATACATGAACAATCGAATGAAACACAATACAATGGAAACACAATACAATGGAAACACAATACACATATGGAAACACAATACAATGGAAACACAATACAATGGAAACACAATACAATGGAAACACAATACAATGGAAACACAATACAATGGAAACACAATACAATGGAAACACAATACAATGGAAACACAATACAATGGAAACACAATACAATGGAAACACAATACAATGGAAACACAATACAATGGAAACACAATACAATGGAAACACAATACAATGGAAACACAATACAATGGAAACACAATACAATGGAAACACAATACAATGGAAACACAATACAATGGAAACACAATACAATGGAAACACAATACAATGGAAACACAATACAATGGAAACACAATACAATGGAAACACAATACAATGGAACACTACAATAACAATGGAAACATACAATGATACACAATACATGGAAACACAATACAATGGAAACACAATACAATGGAAACACAATACAATGGAAACACAATACAATGGAAACAAAGCAAAGGGTCGGCCACACAAAAGGTGGACCTTAGAGATAACAGAGGCGACGAAAGACAATATTTATGAAGCGTACACAATGGCGTGTTCGAGACATCGCTTCTGATCCTGACGTTGTGAGGAAAAAAGAGAATAGGAGAACAGAAGAAGAAGAAGAAAGAAATTTATTGTCTGATTCTATATGTTGTATGTCTCTATATGAAGTGAATATCTTCATTTCTGTTGTATGCCTCTATATGAAGTGAATTTCTTCATTTCTGTTGTATGTCTCTATATGAAGTGAATTTCTTCACTTTTGTTCTATGTCTCTATATGAAGTCAATTTCTTCACTTTTGTTCTATGTCTCTATATGAAGTGAATATCTTCATTTCTGTTGTATGCCTCTATATGAAGTGAATTTCACTTTGTTGTATGTCTCTTATAAGTAATTTCTTCACGTCTGTTCTATGTCTCTATATGAAGTGAATACCTTCACTTTTGTTGTATGTCTCTATATGAAGTGAATTTCTTCACTTCTGTTGTATGTCTCTATATGAAGTGGATTTCTTCATTTCTGTTGTATCCTTTGCTTGATAAAGACATCTTGGTGGAAACATTGCTATATATTGTTATTGTTCTTATATTGTGTAAAACAACAGTACTTTGCTTATACATGTTTCGTCAATAGAAAAATGATGAATCTAGACAAATATTACATTCTTAATTCTTAATCTCATCACAATAATTATGTTTCAGTTATCGTTGTTCAACAATTGTCACGTGATCCTGATTAGTTCTAGTGATTTATTCTCTGGTCTCATCGAGTACAATATGCATTACAGTGCAGTATTACTCTTGTTGGTTCCCTGACACAATATGCATGTTGAAACACTTAACATAGAACTAATTTAAACAAATGCAAGCAAAAAATGGAAAACAAAAGAACGATGTAACGGACAGCACGACAGTACGTGTAAATAGCATTAGTCGACAGATTTCACGCCCAACACAAAACCCTGGCCGTAATAGAATTCTAATCATTCTAATGAATAGCCCTGAACAAACGTTACCCGGAACATTCCTGAAGAAAGCAAAGATCTTTCAGAGATAAAGGCGCCTGCAGGGTGCGTTTGTCCTCTGATCAATCAATAAAACAATCGCGGAGAAAGAAAGAGGACACACACACAAAAAACCGCGATGAATCCCTCTCTTTGTAGGAATGATAAGACAAATAGAAAATTTAAATAGGCGTTTGAGACAAACACAATTTTTTTCTCTCGAGTTTCTTTATTTTCCACTTATAGATAGTATGTGTGTGTGTGTGAGACAGTGGGTGTGTGGATATGTGGTTTCTTTTGTCTTTTGTATTTGTTTTAGGTGAGAATCAATATCAGTTGAATTGCTTTTTATTTCTCTTAATTAGAAGGCTGAAGAATGGTGCATTAACACGCTCTTAATATCGGCCTATCTGATTGCTGCGCGGTAATTATTTCCATTGATTGGTAGAGATTCACGAGCGTTGATATGCAAACACCACAGAGTACATATATAGATACACACACATACACAGTTAAGCATAGAATAACAAACAGAGACATACAATATAGATACACACACACAGTTAAGCATAGGATAACAAACAGAGAAAGCTCAGTAGAAAGTAGAATATAAGACTCGAGTAAATCTGCTTGAAATCTGATCAGATTATGTCATTTCCTTATCAATGGCTACGCTGTAAGTGATCTATAATATTGTCTGTTTCTCCTCCTGATAATTTCACTTTGGATTATCATCATTGACATGCCATAGGTGCTCCGATCACCTTCGCAGTATCACCAACAACGTCCAGCGACTCACCATACCAGTTCGATTTTGATTGATGAGCCTACTCATATACCTGTTGTGCTGTTCTTTTGTGGCCACTCCAATCTTCAATCACAGCTCTTGAAATCTTCCTTCTGATGATATGCTCTGACAGGCTGCATTTTTGTTCATCGCTGCATATTAATCTCATTGCTGTATCACTGTCTTCCTCTTAAATTGCCACCAATAATGAAGACGCTAATTAAAATAAAAATGACCTTAGAAAGCAATGAAGCAACTAATAACAGTGTAGAATTAAACTGATGAGAAAATAAAGATTATAATACCAAGAGCGTTCATATTTTGTGACAAGATATGGCATCAAGCATGACATTTAACAAGGCAGTGACAAACACATATGGCATGAAGCATGAATTTAAAAGGCAGTGGACAACACATATGGGCATGAGCATGACATTTACAGGCAGTGGACAAACACATATGGGCATGAAGCATGGACATTTATCAAGGAGTGACAAACACATAGGGCATGAAGCATGACATTTAACAAGGCACATGTGTTTTTAATATAAGTGTTACAGAAAGTCCTCTAGGAAGTTATCCTAGTAAAAGGTCGAACAAATTATGCTGGCTAGACCCGTAGAAGCATAACTTGCACACCGGCAATCGCTCAGGCTCAGATCTCATACAAACCACAAAGTGCTTAATAAGTGGTCGATATGGAGCGTTCGAAGAAGAACAAGAATGGTCTCGTATATCATGGACAGAGAAGAGAATAAACAGATCATCCAGAAAGAATCCATATCATGGACAAGAAGAGCAAATGATCTATCAAAAGAATTGATATCATGAACAGAGAGAAGCATAGATCTATCCAGAAAGAACTTCTGTATCATGGACAGAGAAGAGAACAAATAGATCTATCCAGAAAGAACTTCGTATATCATGGACAGAGAAGAGAAAAATAGATCTATCCAGAAAGAACCTCGATATCATGGACAGAGAAGAGAACAAATAGATCTATCCAGAAAGAACTCCGTATATCATGGACAGAGAAGAGAACAAATAGATCTATCCAGAAAGAACTCGTATATCATGGACAGAGAAGAGAACAAATAGATCTATCCAGAAAGAACTCGTATATCATGGACAGAGAAGAGACAAATAGATCTATCCAGAAAAACTCCGATATCATGGACAGAGAAGAGAACAAATAGATCTATCCAGAAAGAACTCCGTATATCATGGACAGAGAAGAGAACAAATAGATCTATCCAGAAAGAACTCCGTATATCATGGACAGAGAAGAGAACAAATAGATCTATCCAGAAAGAACTCGTATATCATGACAGAGAAGAGAACAAATAGATCTATCCAGAAAGAACTCGTATATCATGGACAGAGAAGAGAACAAATAGATCTATCCAGAAAGAACTTGATATCATAGACAGAGAAGAGAACAAATAGATCTATCCAGAAAGAACTCGTATATCATGGACAGAGAAGAGAACAAATAGATCTATCCAGAAAGAACTCCGTATATCATGACAGAGAAGAGAACAAATAGATCTATCCAGAAAGAACTCGCATATCATGGACAGAGAAGAGAACAAATAATCTATCCAGAAAGAACTCGTATATCATAGGACAGAGAAGAGAACAAATAGATCTATCCAGAAAGAACTCCGTATATCATGACAGAGAAGAGAACAAATAGATCTATCCAGAAAGAACTTCGATATCATGACAGAGAAGAGAACAAATAGATCTATCCAGAAAGAACTCGTATATCATAGACAGAGAAGAGAACAAATAGATCTATCCAGAAAGAACTCCGTATATCATGGACAGAGAAGAGAAGAAATAGATCTATCCAGAAAGAACTCAAAAGCAAAGAAAACTTGCTGATGCTACAAATAAAAATGAAAAAAGTTAAGTAATCTGAATATATAAAAGGACACAAGGAGTTGGAGAATATCATTATGGAATGTTTCATCAATGTAAAGAAAAATAAAGAGGAAGATCACGGAGAAAATGGATTCAGAATGTGACTTATGATTCTAGCATGGCGGCTGCAGAGACGGAACACCTGACTTATAAGAGAGAAATTACGAATGTATGTTAGGGTGTCAAAGTTCTACTTAAGGTATGATATTGAATTATGATGAATGACGACATTGCAAATTGGAGAAATTTTGAATACTTGTCACTTTGCGATTCACGACAATTGTAACTGTACAAAGAAATCAGAAGGAGACTAATCATAGCAATTCAGAGTGTAACTAGAATCAAGAAACTATCACTGAACACAAGCAAGGAACCAAAGTAAAACTTCTTATTGGAACGTTCCATATCGACCACTTATTAATCACTCTTTGTGATTTGTATGTGATCTAACCTCAAGATCGACTGTACATTATGTCAGCACATCCGATTTATGCGACGCTTTTATTTACTAGAAAGCTTCTCTAGGCTCCTACCTCAGTCGCCTCTTACGACATGCCTTGTAGGTCGCAGCTCCTCTTGTCTGACAATGAATTTTGTTACGTGTCCACATATGGACGTGAATGATGGACAATAAAATAAGCACTAAAGAAGAAAACTGAATCGTTTGAAATATCATAGTACATAAAAAGTTATTCAACAAAATCCCTGGACCAACAAGACAAAGAGCACCCAAGACATTCTACAAAACCTCAACATTGGTGAACGTTATCTCATAAACAATATCATGACCTGGGAAACACAAGAAATATTTGAGTGACACTGAACTCACAGTGGTTTATTGAAAGAAATAAAGGAGGCCATTCTGCCTGGAAGACAAAGAAAGGGGACGATCAATACCAGGGTGAACAATTGGTCGCTAAAGAAATTATGACCATGGCGGAGGAAGGAGAACTGGATAGAGATCTAGACTTTCAGATAGGACGTCACGAAGACAATGTTCTGCATAAGAAATGCTATTCAAAGATAGTCTACTTCTTTTATCTCCGCATTCAATCCTTCCTTCTCCTACTGTCTTCAAATATAGCGTTCTGTTTTAGTATATACCAACAATGTATATACATATATAGTGTGTTTGTGTGTGTATTTATATATGATTAGCATAGCTTTTAAGTGATATATCATAATGACATATGCACATATGGCATCAGCAAGCTGATAGAGACACACAGTCTGCAAGAGTGTCAAACATACAATGAACAGAGAAAACACAAATGTCTAAACTCAATCTCAGTCCAAGAGAAGCTATATACACAGTACACAGAGTCCAGTTGACCACTAACTGTTTCCGAAGTATACTAGTCCGACATCGTTGGTCCAGTTGACCACTAACTGCTTTCCAAGTATACAAGTCCATGTTTGACATCGTTGGTCCAGTTGACCACTAACTGCTTTCCAAGTATACAAGTCAATGTCTGACATCGTTGGTCCAGTTGACCACTAACTGCTTTCCAAGTATACAAGTCAATGTCTGACATCGTTGATCCAGTTAACCACTAACTGCTTTCCAAGTATACAAGTCCATGTTTGACATCGTTGGTCCAGTTGACCACTAACTGCTTTCCAAGTATACAAGTCCATGTCTGACATCGTTGGTCCAGTTGACCATTAACTGCTTTCCAAGTATACAAGTCCATGTCTGACATCGTTGGTCCAGTTGACCACTAACTGCTTTCCAAGTATACAAGTCAATGTCTGACATCGTTGGTCCAGTTGACCATAACTGCTTTCAAGTATACAAGTCCATGTCTGACATCGTTGGTCCAGTTGACCACTAACTGCTTTCAAGTATACAAGTCAATGTTGACATCGTTGGTCCAGTTGACCACTAACTGCTTTCGAAGTATACAAGTCCATGTTTGACATCGTTGGTCCAGTTGACCACTAACTGCTTTCCAAGTATACAAGTCCATGTCTGACATCGTTGGTCCAGTTAACCACTAACTGCTTTCCAAGTATACAAGTCCATGTTTGACATCGTTGGTCCAGTTGACCATTAACTGCTTTCCAAGTATACAAGTCCATGTCTGACATCGTTGGTCCAGTTGACCACTAACTGCTTTCCAAGTATACAAGTCCATGTCTGACATCGTTGGTCCAGTTGACCACTAACTGCTTTCCAAGTATACAAGTCCATGTTTGACATCGTTGGTCCAGTTGACCACTAACTGCTTTCCAAGTATACAAGTTCATGTTGACATCGTTGGTCCAGTTAACCACTAACTGCTTTCCAAGTATACAAGTCAATGTCTGACATCGTTGGTCCAGTTAACCACTAACTGCTTTCCAAGTATACAAGTCCATGTCTGACATCGTTGGTCCAGTTGACCACTAACTGCTTTCCAAGTATACAAGTCATGTCTGACATCGTTGTCCAGTTGACCCTAACTGCTTTCCAAGTATACAAGTCAATGTCTGACATCGTTGGTCAGTTGACCACAACTGCTTCAAATCAAGTCCATGTCTGACATCGTTGATCCAGTTAACCACTAATGCTTTCAAGTATACAGTCATGTCTGACATCGTTGATCCAGTTACCACTAATGTCCAGATACAAGTCCATGTCTCATTATTGAAGAAGAAGATAGACTACTGAGTTTGTCGCTCGGACAAAATTGATGAGACGTTTTATTCAGATAGCTCACTATTTTACGTTACATAGGATTGCAAGTAATTTATCCATACCGCTCTGTCTAGCAACTGATCAATCTCTTTAAGTAACTGTACCATATTCTCGCCAATCAGATATAAGTTAGTTTCAGAGCTTCCTATGGTGTCCTCTTTCTGAACCTTTGTCACTTCAATGCCTGCTTTGTTATTCTTTGATTATAATCTTCTCAGAGTATGCTCAACATAGATACAACACTTACTAGTGCTGTTCTTCTCAGAGTATGCTCAACAAAAGATACAACACTTACTATGTAATCTTCTCAGAGTATGTCAAATAGATCAAATACTAGTGTATCTTCTACAATGATCAAATATCATCCAAATAGATACAACTGTATTGAACAGTGTAATTTCTCAGATTGTGAAATAATTCTTCAAGCAATCTACACCTAAGTGCTGCATTTTCTCTATGCATTCAACTGATACAATACTTATATTGTTGACTCTTAAAACCGATTTTCAACATAGATACACACTTACTAGTGCTGTTCTTCCAGTATGCTCAACATAGATACAACACTTACTAGTGCTGTGCTTCTCAGAGTATGCTCAACATAGATACAACACTTACTAGTGATATCCTTCTCAGAGTATGCTCAACATAGATACAACACTTACTAGTGCTGTTCTTCTCAGAGTATGCTCAATATAGATACAACACTTACTAGTGCTGTTCTTCTCAGAGTATGCTCAACATAGATACAACACTTACTAGTGCTGTTCTTCTCAGAGTATGCTCAACATAGATACAACACTTACTAGTGCTGTTCTTCTCAGAGTATGCTCAACATAGATACAACACTTACTGTGAACAAGTTAATATCGATAAGTGGTAACTGCTTTTATTTCCCGTGTAAATGGTTGATGCTTTGTCATTTTCATATGTCATTCTACCTTACAAAGTATGGTTAAATAACAGTAATAGTATCAACAGTTTTAGCTGCTTCTGGAGCACAGGTCATCAACAATCGTATTACATTCTTACTTCTCACATTTCTTCGTCCTCAAGTTTCATTCACCTATATTGTCTGTCACTTCACATCGCTAGGTTCAAGTATAAGTCAGGTAGTATGGGCAATTCCTTTTCTCACGTGTGGAACGTCGAGTATGTCATTGAAGAACCTACAACCCTCCTGTAACCTAGTTGATAGGCTAACACTTATGCATTAAGATAATCCGTGCCACCAGGAAGTTATACAAAGCACATAACTAAGAACCAAGTTCATATCCTTATATTCTTGAATCTCAACTCCCTTTAGAAAGCCAGTGTCTTATCAGTGTCTAGTACAATTTAGTGTTTCTTTAACTTTTTGCCATCAGCTCTTCAAACAAGTTTGCAAATTGTTATTTCTTAAACTAAAATCTTTCGTGAAAGACAAATTGACTTTGGTTTCTAAATTCTTGCTATCAAAATGATCTCTCTCAAAAAATATATTTCTATTCTAAATACAAAAATTGTAATGTATAAATCGTTATAACGTCTGTGTAACATTTCATCGAGTTTGTTAAATTGAAGTATTGAATCAACATAACCCTTACAACCCCAGAGTAGTCGATTCGTATCAAATACAGTTTAAGCACGATTACATTTTCAACATTTGGGTATATTACTGCAGTAAAATGTATCTCGTCGATTACAATTAGAAATTATATGCTTAAAGTGAGTATCGATTTGTCTCCACCAGTAAGAGAGATATGTATTGTTTCGTTTCTCAATGGACGTAGCCTAAATGCCACTTTTTTGTGTGTACAATGAAACACTGTTATGCTGCACAAACGTTCGACTTCATTGCCTGTGTGCACACACACAGTCACACACACGCACACATATACAGAGGTAAACAGACATACATACAGACGAACATTCAATGTCCTTAAAATATTTGCTTAAAAAAAGCCCGCCAAAAAAGAAACGGGACTTCTACAAAAAAAATCCCACAAAATAAGAAGCAGAGAAATTAACATGGCATGTAACAGTGGTTCTATTCCTTACATCCCAAACTTGGGCCCCAGTAACCACTCGGGCGACATCTCATAGTTTAGACGACCATAAGAAACCGATCGCAAAGATGAAGAAGAAGATAATAATGATTTGTTCTAAGTGTACAGCATGTACAATAATTTGTTCTAAGTGTGAGCATGTAACAAAGATTTGTTGTAAGTGTGTAACATGTAACAAGGATTTGTTGTAAGTGTGCAGCATGTAGACAAGGATTTTGTTGTAAAGTTTGTGCAGCATGTAACAAGGATTTGTTGTAAGTGTGCAGCATGTAACAAGGATTTGTTGTAAGTGTGCAGCATGTAACAAGGATTTGTTGTAAGTGTAACTCATGTAACAAGGATTTGTTGTAACTGTGCTGTATAATTCGCATTCTGATATCAATTGACAGTGACTTATATATATATGGATATTTCTAATACGCCTTTGTTCAAAGACAGAACACTTAAAGAACAAATCTAGCCTCACACAGTGCACGCAGATATAATTCTAACAACCTCGCTAATGATTAAGCGGTGTTTTTTAGAACAATGTTGGCTGTTGCTCTTGTCTTGTGGCAATCGTTCAATAACTGTGCACTGAATACAATAGTTATATGAGAATAGAAGTAACATCGGCAGACCTTGGCTGCCATAAGACACAGGCTGCAATTATGGCGGAGGTATGAAAGGTGAATTAATCATCAGGTGAGGGTAGATTACTGCTGTTAGTGAGATAAATGTGGTTGATGTGGATGTAGCTGGAGAGGTGGTGAGAGTACACGACAGGGTTGATTTGGTAGGTATCGAAGATCTAGACGTGTCACGCGGTATTAGTTGCTACATAACAAGTGTGTCTGATACATATCTATCTCTATATATATATATAGGTATTGTATTGTTCCTGTAAGCCGCTCAAGGGTTGGTATTATTTGGAGAATTTGGTGATATTAATGATACTATTGGCTAAACTGGTGTAATGATCTGCAAGGTTCAGTGAGGGTATTGTGTTTATTGTAAGGTTCTGTACAGAGGATGTTGGTGATGGTATCGTTTTTACAGGACCAATGATGTTGGTATCGGTATCGCCGTTTGTTGCCGGGGCTCTCAAGGGAGCAAAGAATAGTAACACTGCGACTTACAAGGCATGTCGTAAAGGGACTGATGTAAGGGCCTAGGAAATTATCTAGTAAATAAAAATCGGTGCTGAAATCGGATGTGGTAAACTTGTAACTGCGTAACTGGCACTATGTGCAATCGCTCTTAAGCTCGGATACCATACAAATCACAAAGAGTAGTTAACAAGTTATCAATATGGAGCATTCGACAGAAGAAGATACCGGTATAGTTGATAGATGATATTCAATGGTATAGTTAAGGAATGATATTGCTAATGGTATGTGAAGAAATGATAGCTATGGTATGCCGAGTGGTTACCGGGGACCAAATTTGGGGTGTAAAGAATAGAACCACTGTTACCTGCCACGCATGTCGTAAGAGGCGACTAAAGAGGTTTGGCTGAAATCGGATGCACGTGTCTAAACATGTAGAAGTCTATGCGTTTAGGGCCTACCAAACCAATGTGCAACGTATACACGTTCTTGGCAAATATCAAACATATCACAAAGAGTGATTAAATTGGTCGTAAAGAACGAACGCGAAGAAGAAGAAGCTAATATGGTATAGTTGTAATAAGAATGGTATTGCTAATGATATAGTTGACTGAGAATGGTATTGCTAATGGTATAGTTGATCTGAGAATGGTATTTGCTAATGGTATAGTTCACAGAAAATGATATTGCTAATGGTATAGTTGACTGAGAATGATATTGTTAAAGAAAGTGTTTAGTGATGATGATGTTTATGAGAGTATAGTTTAGAAACGATCATGATGTTGATCGCTTGCTTTAGCAAGAGTAATGTTACTAATTTGTATACTTTGGTGAGAATGATATACTTAAGTTTATATTTTACTGTTAAACAAATTTTATTTAGAGCATTGCAAGATAATGGATCGCTAGAGGTCTTGTTTAGACTGAGAATTAAAGCTGTATGCTCTAACATGTTTTTCTCTCATATTTATCTATTAAAAAAGAAAAACACTTGATTAGTCGGGGTTTGAACACGTCCTCTTGATTGATATACTTTTTTTCTAACAACTTGACCACTAACTCCTGACACAATGAGAATTACACTTAAGAATTGATTGATTGATTGTGCCATCATTATTGCACTGTGGTGGGTAACCATGTGTGTTTCCATCTTTTACTTACAAAGGAAGATAACGGCAGTGCACAAACTCTGTGCAGCGAAGGTACCCGATGTAATATAGAAAATTGTGAAAATAGTTTGTAGAAATTCTGTTTTTAAAAGGAATTTTGCCTGGACAGCGTCTTTCCAGCCTGCTCTTCTCAATTTTGTTGCAAGGGTTCTTTCTTTGACGTGTTTAACTTGAAACGGACCTACGTTTTATCGTCCGTCTCCGATTGAACAAGAAAATTGATCTCACCTACACTGAGATCAGTGTTCTCTGGAAAAATATCCCACTGGCTGCACGAGGGAGCGAACTAATTACTTTTGGAACGAGAAGCGAGTACACTAAGAAGCAAGAACTAGTGACGTGAATACACGGCAATGAAGCAAGAACTAGTGACGTGAATACACGGCAATGAAGCAAGAACTAGTGACGTGAATACGGCAATGAAGCAAGAACTAGTGACGGAAAGTTGACAATGAAGCAGAACTAGTGACGGAATGACACGGCAGTCAAGAAGAACTAGTGACGGGAAAAAGACAATGTAGAGATAGTTAGAGGAAGAACACGACAATGAAGCAAGGAACTATTTTGACTGTGAAAGAGTCTAAGCAATACTGTTAAACAATTTATTAGACGTGAAGATAATGATCGCTAGAGGTCTTGTTGACTGGAGAATTAGGCATGAAGCTAGACATGTTTTCTCAATTATCGGCAAAAGCAAAAACTGATTAGTCGTGAACACGCCCTAGATGACAACAATGACACTAGTCTGACGTGAAATTACAGCAAATGAAGAGCAATATACTTAGTGACGGGAAAAGACGACAATGAAAACTAAGAACGAGGTACCGATGAATAAGGCAGTCAAAAGAACTGTTTAAAGGAACGACACGACTTATGCTTCAAGAACTGAAAGTGACGTAATGAAATACATCGGCAGTTTCAAGAACATGACACCTAACGGTGACGGAAAAACACAGATGCAAGAAAACTAGTTGAACGGAAGTACACAATGAAGCAAGAACTAGTGACGGAAACACGCAGTCAAGCAAGAACTAGTGACGGGAAAACACGACAATGAAGCAAGAACTAGTGACGGGAAAAGACGGCAGTCAAGCAAGAACTAGTGACGGGAAAACACGGCAGTCAAGCAAGAACTAGTGACGTGAAACACGGCAATGAAGCAAGAACTAGTGACGGAAACACGGCATCAAGCAAGAACTAGTGACGGGAAAACACGACATAAGCAAGAACTAGTGACGGGAAAACACGGCAATGAAGCAAGAACTAGTGACGGGAAAACACGGCAATGAAGCAAGAACTAGTGACGGGAAAACACGGCAGTCAAGCAAGAACTAGTGACGGGAAAACACGGCAGTCAAGCAAGAACTAGTGACGGGAAAACACGGCAATGAAGCAAGAACTAGTGACGGGAAAACACGGCAATGAAGCAAGAACTAGTAACGGGAAAACACGGCAATGAAGCAAGAACTAGTAACGGGAAAACACGGCAATGAAGCAAGAACTAGTGACGGAAAACACGACAATAAGCAAGAACTAGTAACGGAAAACACGCAGTGAAGCAAGAACTAGTGACGGGAAAACACGGCAGTAAGCAAGAACTAGTGACGGAAAACACGGCAATGAGAAGCAGTATAGAACATACTAAACACACAAAATAATAATTTGACATCCTGGTGGTGAAATCAAACAATACAGAAAACAACTAATAACACAAGAATTTAACTGGATTTTAGAATTGCTGTAACAACTGGTGAGACGCTTGCGTCAGCGTCATATGCTGCAAGGCTGAAACAATGGTGTCTGTTTGTAGCAGATCTCTAGGCCTGGCAGTTCAGTCATTGTCATTGATTGAGGTGGTGGCATAGTGAAAGCATTCACTGTTACAATTTGAGGATAGGGACAAAGCCAAGATATAATTTGATTATTATTTGATGTGTCCTGTCTTGTTGCTATAAATTATAACAAGTTCACAGTGAATTATGTTGGAAGTATTTATTCTAGTTAGAAGCCAAATGTATAGTGCTATATGCTATATAGTATGTGATTTGTACTATATGGTAAGGCTATATGATATGGATTTGACTATATGGTAGTTATGTAGTATATGGTACGTACTTATTTATGTACAAATATATGAAAGAAGAAAATGCTTTGGTCTGAACGTATTTTAGGGGTAGCAAAAGTTGCTCTATATGAGTTACAATGCTTGTTGAACAGGATTTTATACAAAATGCGAACAGCAGACAAGAACAAAATGTTTCTGTTCTGCAACAGCTTGATATTAAAGAGAGTTGACTATTAAAGAGCATAAAAACAAGGAATATAAAATATTTCGGACATGTGTGCACAGAGAAGATAATTTTGGAGGGAATGGTGTCTCCAAGAAGAATGAGAGGAAGACCTAGAAGACGATGGGTGCAAAATGTTATTGACGATCTGAGAATGACTGCTGCTGATGCAGGTCAACTTGCACAGAACAGTTTTTCAGGTCTGCTGTCATTGAAGTCAAGTTCCAGAAGGGACAAGCTACTTGATGATGAGACCTATAGGATTCAATCTCCCAGCAGATGTCAAGGGTATAGATAACCATGGAAATTATTGAGAGATTATTGTGTCACGAGAGCAACTTAATCATGAAAATCACATTTCTAACCAGAAACTGTATTTAGAATATTAGACAAAACTTAATGCCGTCTGTAATTGAAGACCGTACGGCACAAATATAAATTTCCGGAAATCACCTTTTAAACTTCACGTAACCTTCTCATTCCCGTATTGTTAGATTAACACGAATTTATTGTAAAAAAAATCACACTAATGTAAAACAAGGTTATATTTTGTCCCAAATTAAATTTAACGCTAAGGAATATCAGTATAATTAACATTTTTCATCAATAAATAACTGTAGACCAAGAATCATGTTAGTTCACAATAAAGCTTACTGTGTTCTATCAAACATATGCAAAAGTCAGCCCAATCTAGCTGAAATTTTCCATTTACCGACTGAACTGAAAGATCTTATTTTACATGGGGACTATGATAAAAACATATATTAAGATATTATAACACAACTAATCGACTTCAGACATGAATTGTCAATGTCAAAGATTGCCAAAATCATAGAATGAGATTTTTAAAAATAACCAGAAGAATCAATCACGGTAATGCATCAATCTCAGGTCATGGAGAACTTTCGGGAAGAATATAACGTGCTCATGATCAATCTCTAGTGTCCCATGGAGAAGAAAACTTTCAGCGGAAGAATTATAACGTGCTCATGATCAATCTCTAGTGTCCCATGGAGAAGAAACTTTCAAGCAGAAACAAACAAAAAACAATATCAACAATAAATGAGCAAAATCAAATCTGCTATCAAATGTAAAAATATAAATAAACATACAAACATTAAATTTAGATTGATGAGAAGTCAGGAATAAAGATAGACAATAAATTTGTAGAATTATACTTTCTTCTACTTTGTAAATAAAAACAACAACATTGACTCCTAGGAAGAAATTTCAAGACATATTGACACATAAAAGACATTGACATATGAAAATATGGACATACAATGACATATATGAATGAAAATTGACATATATTGTGGAATAGAAATATTAATATACCTTCACATACGAAGAAGTATTGATACATATGACATATAAAACATTGACACATATGTACATATACAAACATTGACACATATGTACATATAGAAACATTGACACTATACTGACATATACAACATTGACACATATGACATATACAAACATTGACACATATGACACATATCAAACATTGACACATATAGGACATATACAAACATTGACACTATATCTGACATATACAAACATTGACACATACTAGACACATACAAACATTGACACATATACTGACAATACAAACATTGACACATATGGAATACAACATGCATATGACATAAACATTGACATATACCTACACATATAAACATTGACACTATATGACACTACACAGACACATATATCAAACATTGACATACACATATACCTAGACACATATAAACATTGACACATATGGACACATATAAACATTGACACATATAACTAGCACATATAACATAGACATATACCTAGACACATACAACATTACACATATAAACATTGAACCCTTAACATGAAATACCTAGACACATAAAACATTGACACATATAAAATGACCATATAAACATGACACATATACCTAGACACATACAAACATTGACACATATACCATATAACATAGACACAATAACATACAAACATTGACACATATAAAATTGACACATATAAACATGACACATATACCTGACACATAAAATTACATATATAAACATTGACACATATATGACCTAACTAGCAAAACATTACATATAAACATTGACACATATACCTAGATAAAAATACATATACATACATAAACATTGACATATAAACATCTAAAGATATAAACATACAATATAAACATTGACTACAACATATAACATTGACATAAAACATTGAATATAAACATTGACATATAAACATTACACTAAAATGACATATAAACATTATAAAACATTGACACATATCATTACTATAAACATTACATATAAACAAACATTGACATATAATACATAAGAGACTATATAAACATCATGATTTCTGTAGGAAAGTGAATAAGCTTTATCATTGCGTTCCGAATGTCGTGGGTTCGAATTAGTTCACGAGTACATTTTTTCCAAGAGCCCACTGTGATTATTGCCGGAGCTACGGAGTTTGTGCATTGTGTAATACACTTATCATTTGACACGGGGATTGGGAGATGGACAGAGCCATATGGGTAAACCTGACGCAATGAAGTCAATTCTTCGGCGTTAGACCCTTTCGAAAAATCTTCTTTCACACACAAAGTCGGATAACTAGCAACAGTTATATAGAAGATAGCAACCAAGTTCCACACAAGTCGGATAACTAGCAATAGTTATATAGAAGATAGTAACCAAGTTCACATACAAGTCGGATAACTAGCAATAGTTATATAGAAGATAGTAACCAAGTTTCACATACAAAGTCGGATAACTAGCAACAGTTATATAGAAGATAGTAACCAAGTTTCACACACAAAGTCGGATAACTAGCAATAGTTATATAGAAGATAGAACCAAGTTCACACACATGTCGGATAACTAGCAATAGTTATATAGAAGATAGTAACCAAGTTTCACATACAAAGTCGGATAACTAGCAACAGTTATATAGAAGATAGCAACCAAGTTTCACACACATGTCGGATAACTAGCAACAGTTATATAGAAGATAGAACAAGTTTCACACACAAAGTCGGATAACTAGCAATAGTTATATAGAAGATAGCAACCAAGTTTCACACACAAAGTCGGATAACTAGCAATAGTTATATAGAAGATAGTAACCAAGTTTCACACAAAGTCGGATAACTAGCAATAGTTATATAGAAGATAGCAACCAAGTTTCACACACAAAGTCGGATAACTAGCAATAGTTATATAGAAGATAGCAACCAAGTTTCACACATGAGGTTTCATAAATTCTACATGGCATTGAATATAGAGAGAAATGCGCTGAATTGTGTCACATAAAGTCGGATTTACTAGCAATGCAGTTATAGTAAAGCATAGTACTATCCAGTTTACATCAGATTCGAGATAACTACAGCTAAATAGTTATATAGAAATTAGTAGTTAAGTTTCACATAGAAAGCTGGATAATACACACAGAGTTATGAGAAGATTATCACACGAAGTAGCACACAATATGTCTTAGGAAACAACATAAGAAAATTATAAAAGCAGAATGCAGTAGACATAGTTCACAACACAGTCGACAATCAATATACAAAAAGAATTACTAAAAGAAAATCAAAACAAGTTTCAAAATATATAATTGGCAAATAGTTATATACAATCAATATTAAAGATTCTTCAGACACTTCAAAGTCGGAAAAACAAGTTATAATAGTTATATAAAGATGATGTTAAACAATCTTCACACACAGTCGGAAAAACTAATGAATAGTTATATGAAGATATTCACTTTTCACTCTAACGTCATTTACTAGAATTGTTAAATATAGATGTATGTCATCCAAGTTTCCTAAGCGTGATACTAGCACAGTTATACATAAAGTAGCAACACACCATGTTTATACATAGTCGGATACCTGCAATGTTATAT
Organism: Arion vulgaris; assembly: GCA_020796225.1. Taxonomy (NCBI): domain Eukaryota; kingdom Metazoa; phylum Mollusca; class Gastropoda; order Stylommatophora; family Arionidae; genus Arion; species Arion vulgaris. Next base: position 16,513,469 of record CM036761.1, read on the forward strand.
AGAAGTGTAACAAGTTTCTCACCATGAGTCGGATAACTAGCATAATTATATAAGATATCAGACCAAGTTCAAAAAATTCGGATAATACAATAGTATGCATAGAAGAACACCAAGAGAGTTTCAATACAAAAGTCAATAACTAGCTAAAGTTAATAGAAGATAGCAACTACAGAATTTCACAAAGAGTGGATAACTAGAACATTATATGTAAGATAGCAACCAAGTTTTCATCACATGTCGGATCAACTGCAATAGTTATATAGAAGATAGTAACCAAGTTTCAATACAAGTCGGATAATAGCAATAGTTATATAGAAGATAGCAACAAAGTTTCACACATAAAGTCGGATAACTAGCAACAGTTATATAGAAGATAGCAACCAAGTTTCACACAAAGTCGGATAACTAGCAACAGTTATATAGAAGATAGCAACCAAGTTTCACACAAAGTCGGATAACTAGCAATAGTTATATAGAAGATAGTAACCAAGTTTCACATACAAAGTCGGATAACTAGCAATAGTTATATAGAAGATAGCAACCAAGTTTCACATACAAAGTCGGATAACTAGCAATAGTTATATAGAAGATAGTAACCAAGTTTCACACACAAAGTCGGATAACTAGCAATAGTTATATAGAAGATAGCAACCAAGTTTCACATACAAAGTCGGATAACTAGCAATAGTTATATAGAAGATAGTAACCAAGTTTCACATACAAAGTCGGATAACTAGCAATAGTTATATAGAAGATAGCAACCAAGTTTCACATACAAAGTCGGTTAACTAGCAATAGTTATATAGAAGATAGCAACCAAGTTTCACACAAAGTCGGATAACTAGCAATAGTTATATAGAAGATAGTAACCAAGTTTCACATACAAAGTCGGATAACTAGCAATAGTTATATAGAAGATAGTAACCAAGTTTCACATACAAAGTCGGATAACTAGCAATAGTTATATAGAAGATAGTAACCAAGTTTCACATACAAAGTCGGATAACTAGCAATAGTTATATAGAAGATAGTAACCAAGTTTCACACATAAAGTCGGATAACTAGCAATAGTTATATAGAAGATAGTAACCAAGTTTCACACAAAGTCGGATAACTAGCAACAGTTATATAGAAGATATCAACCAAGTTTCACACACATGTCGGATAACTAGCAATAGTTATATAGAAGATAGTAACCAAGTTTCACACAAAGTCGGATAACTAGCAATAGTTATATAGAAGATAGTAACCAAGTTTCACACAAAGTCGGATAACTAGCAACAGTTATATAGAAGATAGTAACCAAGTTTAACACAAAGTCGGATAACTAGCAATAGTTATATAGAAGATATCAACCAAGTTTCACACACATGTCGGATAACTAGCAATAGTTATATAGAAGATAGTAACCAAGTTTCACACAAAGTCGGATAACTAGCAATAGTTATATAGAAGATAGTAACCAAGTTTCACACAAAGTCGGATAACTAGCAACAGTTATATAGAAGATAGTAACCAAGTTTAACACAAAGTCGGATAACTAGCAATAGTTATATAGAAGATATCAACCAAGTTTCACACACATGTCGGATAACTAGCAATAGTTATATAGAAGATAGTAACCAAGTTTCACATACAAAGTCGGATAACTAGCAATAGTTATATAGAAGATAGTAACCAAGTTTCACACAAAGTCGGATAACTAGCAATAGTTATATAGAAGATAGCAACCAAGTTTCACACATAAAGTCGGATAACTAGCAACAGTTATATAGAAGATAGTAACCAAGTTTCACACACAAAGTCGGATAACTAGCAATAGTTATATAGAAGATAGCAACCAAGTTTCACACAAAGTCGGATAACTAGCAACAGTTATATAGAAGATATCAACCAAGTTTCACACACAAAGTCGGATAACTAGCAATAGTTATATAGAAGATAGCAACCAAGTTTCACACACATGTCGGATAACTAGCAATAGTTATATAGAAGATAGCAACCAAGCTCTCAGGTGCTAAATCTTCACTATCATGTATCTCATTCACATGTTTACATCAGATTCGAAGACCAACATATATCTGAACAAGAACTAACAAAAAATATGTGTTGATGTTTAATAGAACATTTAGTAGTTTGATATGATTATCACACAGAAAGGAACTGAGATATGATTATCACACAGAAAGCAACTGAGATATGATTATCACACAGAAAGGAACTGAGCGAGCAAGATATGTCTTAGAAAGGAACCAACATGGAAAGAACAATTATAATAGCTTAGAATGCAGAGACTATAAACACAAAAGGACAAATCAATATACGAAATAAGAATTACTAAAGAAAACCCAAAACAAGTTGTAAAATATATATATTACATTAATAAATAATCAATCACATATTAATTGGATTGTTTGAAGACAATCTTCATTGTCTGTGAATAAAATGATATATATATATATTATATATTAATTGATTGATTGCTTGATCAAGGACAATTTCATTGCACGTCTGTGAATAACAATGTATATATATATATATTAATGTTTTCTGCTTCTTCTTCTTCTTTGAACGCTCCATTTCTAGAAATTGTTAAAAACTTTGTGATTTGTATGTCATCCGAACCTAAGCGTGATTGTACATTGTGCCAGTTATGCACATATAAGTAGGCCAACACATCCGATCTCTCCGACGCTTCTTATGTACTAGGTAGTTTTCTAGGCCCCTACCTCATCGCCTCCTGTGGCATGCCTTGTAGGTCGCAGTGGTACTATTCTTTGCTTCCCATGAGAGTCCCGAGAACACATATGTGCATAATTTATTCAATTGTTCACGACCACAGACAAAATAAATATTTCAGTGAATACAATAAGCGAGTGCCGAAACAAGTAAACACCAAGTATTGTAGTTTTACAAAGTACAAAACAATAACAATACACAGCCTACAAACGATAACAATAACGATAACAATAGCATAACAATACACGGCCAATATACAATAAGCGAGTGGAAACTCAGAAATATGACATGTACAGGAACTATTGATTTCGATAACCAAGTCATTTGTCTATCCTGTGATACCAACTTTGTCTAGTTTCGCTGAATAATGATGCAGGCTAATGCTATTGTTATCTATGTTCGCCCGTGTAGTGCCGGGGCCTGCGTGGGAAGCAAAGAATAGTACCACTGCGACCTACACGGCATCTCTGAGGTAGTGGAATTAGCGAAGCTACCCTAGTAAATAAAAAGCGTGGCAGAAATCGGATGTGTTGGCCGTGCATAACTGGCAGAACGTGCAATCGCTCTTAGGCTTAGATCACAAACAGATCACAAAGAAGGGTTTAACAACTGGTCTATATGGAGCGTTCGAAGAAAAAGAAGAAGCAGAGGACGTTATCAATGTTCTAATATTAATTATGTTTCTTGGTTTTAGAATTCTCTCTCTCATCTCTCTCTTTGCGATCCCCATGTTTTAGAATTCTCTTCTCTCCTCATTCCCATCATGTTTTAGAATTCTTTTTCTCTCTCTCTCTCTCTCTCTCTCTCTCTCTCTATCTCTCACGCGATCCCCATGTTTTAGAATTAAGTTAATTTCAAGAAGTCTTATAACGAATTCTTAATAATAATACAAATTTGACATTTTCAAAACACAAACTAAATAACTATTTTGAAAAATCAAGTGCAATAACAGGACGAAATCAACATTTCTATTAAAATGTCTTCATCAAACAAACCAGTCAAGATGAAAGCACAGACGAAATAAATGAGCACATAAACAACAAAAGCTACTTACACAACTAATGAGGATACTTACTATCTTCTAAAGATAATCATTTCTAAAAAAAGGAAGAAAAGTAACATAATGGATAGAAAGAAAGAAAAAAGGAAGACAAACTGAGAGGCAAAGTACAGTAAGTTTCAAGTAAATGAAGGCAATATAATAATTGGAAAAAAAGAACAAAGATAGAGTAATTATTACATAACTAACAAAACATATGAATTGTAACAGTTAGAACTCTTGAATTCATGTTATTTTATTTGTACTAAATATTGTGTCCAATAATTTCAAACTGGAAATTGGTTTCAGAAAATGAAATAAAATTGTCAGAATGTATAATGATTAATTGGTTATGTAATAAAGAGAACAACTGGTGCCTGTGTTTGGTTGATGAAATTATTGAAATGAAATGTGGAAATCAACAAGTGAAAATGATGATCAATCGTTTAGACAGAAGTGTTACTTACTTCATACCGTTGGTTCGGACATTATCAACTCCAAGAAATAGTTTATCTACAAATAACGACTCTCGTGGAATCCACTGGCAAGCACCTGGCATGTCACAAGACTGAGTACCCAAGACACTGACTGAAGAAACGGAGAACCCGACGGCAAGTAAAATACCAACACTCCACTACTTCTGCAACAACGGTCCTGATCTGCTACTGTTGCTGCTGTTTGGTGCTGTTGATGGCGGCGGCGATAATACAAATAATTATAATAATGATACCGCGTGTGTGAGTGAGTGAAGTTGGGCTTGCTATATCCCTACCAGAAGAGTTAGTTCTGAACAGTGGCAGTAACTCCTCCCATGAAGATATTACTCTACGAGTAAATTATCTGGAATCAGCAGATAGAGACAATAGAAGCGCATCGTGTAGCCAATACAATGGCAGCGACACCAAAACACGCGGGTCGCCGCTCTGTAGTTTAAGCCAATCAGCAAGCTAGAAGATGCCAGTAGCGCGAGACGGGAACGTTGTGAATGACATACCGATGCTGCGATCCAATGGAAGACTGATCGCAGATGATGCAGCGGAGATTATGGAGGGGATGGTGGTGAGGTGGAAGGAGGAGCTGGTGCCAGACCTAGAGAGGGAGAGACTAGATACAGAGAGAGACAGAGAGTGCGAGACACAGTTAACGTTACGGCGAATTTGGACAAGTTGAAAGAACGAAGAAGAGAGGACTTAAAGAAGGATGCGACAAGTGAAAGAGGGAACAAGAGAAATATAAAGTGTAAGGAAGATAATCATGGACAGAGAAAGAAAGGAAGAAGGAACAAGAGAAATAAAATGAGAGAGATAATCATGACAGAAGAAAGTCAGAGAAAATAAACAAATGAGAGAGATAGAGAAATTGAGAGAGAGAAGGAAAAAGAGGAATATAGAGAGAAAGAAATATATAGAGAAAGATTAAGATAGAGAGAAAGATAGAGTGAGAGAAAGATAAAGATAAAGATAGAGTGAGAGAAAGAGTAAGAAAGAGAGAGAGAGAAAGAGGAGAGAGAGAGTAGAGAGAGTGAGAGAGAAAGATAGAGTGGGAGAAAGAGAAAGATAGAGTGAGAGAATGAGCAAGAAAGAGAGAGAGAGAGAAACGATGGTAATAAAAGCATAGAGAGAGAGAGTCAGAACGATAGAAGAAAGAGAAAAGTGAGAGAAAAATAATTTTAAAAAGGACAGAAAGATAGAAAAAATAAGAGAAAGAAAGAGTGAGAAAAAGAGAAAGAAAGAGAGACAGAGAAAGGCATATGTATATATATATGTATAGTATATAAAAGAGAAAGTGAGTTGTAGACGGCAAGAAAGTAGGCAAGGTGTTTCACAGAAGACGAACAAGAAAGGTATTAAACAGAGGTTATCACATTTTGGATTTCTCCGGTACACACTTGTGGAATGCACATTGTCTTGTCTGCTACTGTACAGACGTAGTCAGCAGTCATGTCTCCTACAGTAATCCGTAGTCCGCAATCATGCCTCGTACAGTGTATCCGTAGTCCACAGTCATGCCTCCTACAGTACAGCCGTAGTCCACAGTCATGTCTCCTACAGTACAGCCGTAGTCAGCAGTCATGCCTCCTACAGTACAGCCGTAGTCAACATTGTCACTTCACCAGGTTTTACCCCTATGGCTCGGCCCCAGTCCAGCAGAAATAACACTCTTTATGTCGAGACAAATCTGATAAAAACTGTCATTACTGTCATTCTGTCAGTATGTCATTACTGTATCGTGAGTACTGTCATTACTGTCTGTAGTATTGTCATTACTGTCTGTAGTACTGTCATTACTGTCTGTAGTACTGTCATTACTGTCTTACGTAGTACTGTCATTACTGTCTGTATGTCTGTCATCTGATACTGTCTGTAGTACTGTCATTACTGTCTGTAGTAGTATTGTCGTAGTCGCGTTTTAGAGCGGTGTAGGACTAGTGGGATGAGAGTGAATTACGAAAGTTGGTACTACGTACCTAGTTAACTATTCTAGGGTTCTGTGTGGATACAAAACTCACTCGTGAACATAACAATGTTGTCCGGATTTGAACCAACGTCCTTCAGAACGCAAGGCAACAACTTAATCTTCAACATTAGCCAGTAAAAAAGCCGCAAACACCCTACAACTGGCATATGTCAGCTATGACGATCTTCTACGATTAACCAGATCTGATACCATTCTATACTACAACTACAACTACACATGTGCTACTTTGAAGTAGTGAGCTTTTTATGTGGTTTTACAAACAAATTTAATGACACATCTGTAGAAATATGTGTTTTCATGGATAATATATAGATATATCTACTTTTGACGAGATTCAGATGTGAATGTTCTACGTTCGTACATTACGTACACAGTCAGGCAGCCAGGAGAGATAGAGAGATGAAGAGATATAGAGAGAGATGAGAGAGAGATAGAGAGAGAGATAGAGAGAGAGATAGAGAGAGATAGAGAGAGAGAGAGAGAGAGAGATAGAGAGAGAGATAGAGAGAGAGAGATAGAGAGAGAGAGATAGAGAGAGAGATAGAGAGAGAGATAAAAGAGAGATAGAGAAGAGAGAGATAGAGAGACGACAGACATATAAATAGATAGATATATATAGATGGATGGATGGATGGACGAACGGACGGACGACGGAGAGGACGGACGGACGGACGGACGGACGGACGGACGACGACGACGGACGGACGACGACGGACGGACGGACGGACGACGACGACGACGGACGACGACGGAGACGACGACGACGGACGGACGGACGACGGACGGACGGACGAGACGGAGACGACGACGGAGACGGACGACGACGGACAGACGACGACGACGGACGACGGACGGACAGACGGACGACGGACAGACGACGACGGACGACGAGACGACGACGACGACGAGACGACGACGACGGAGACAGACAGACAGACAGACAGACAGACAGACAGAAGACAGACGACGCAGACAGACGACACGATAACAGATCGATCGATCAGACAGACTAGACTAGACATGACGAAGGCGAACGTGAGACGACAGCAGAAGATAGAGTACAGCGATCAGCAGAAACAGACGACAGCAGACAGAAGACAGATAGATAGACGACAGAAGACAGATGAAGCGACGCAGACAGACGACAGACAGCAGACAGGACAGATAGAAGACAGACAGACAGAGAAGACGAGACAGAGCAGAGAGACAGAGGACAGACAGACAGAAGAAGACAGACAGACAGACAGCAGATAGATAGAAGAAGAAGATAGATGAGATGAGATGATGATGATAGATGAGATAGATAGATAGATAGATAGATAGATAGATAGATAGATAGATAGATAGATAGATAGATAGATAGATAGATAGATAGATAGATAGATAGATAGATAGATAGATAGATAGATGTAGATAGATAAAACAACATAGCCCCACTCAAAAGTCAGATCTAATCTTGTAACAATAGATATCCGAAATGTATTAGAGCGTCACGGTCTGAAAGCTCAGTCTACCATCTGAGACATTGTAAGAATGCTGCTCAAGCAGAACAATCAGCAACCATGTCTGAGCCCAACAAAAGCCCAGCTAGAGTGATACAGCATTGTACATATAACAATATATGTGGAAAACTTCAATAGCATTGTGTATTATGGTCCGTTAGATTTGAAATGTGCTTCCAACAATCTATGTTATCAGAGGGACAGGAAAAGACAAATCACAAACAGAACAAATAAAATGTAAAAGATAAAGTTGAGAACAAGTCGAAGAAGTTAGCGTGGGGATAACAACAGTTTCTTTAACAAAAGATTAATTCATTTAGTACGTTGGAATTTTGGTAGCAATGAGAAATATCTTTCTACATGAGAGGGTGGTCTCTGTGTTGTAGAGGTTAGTTGCTCGTCTATCGTGTCATAGGTACCATGTTCGCTCTCTCGTGGAGCCATCTGAATATTTTTCCAGAGATTCCTGATCTCAGTGTAGGTGAGATCGAGTTCCTAGTTCTATCCAAGAAGGACAATAAAACGTAGATGCCGTGTTCAATTTGAACACGTTAAGGAACCCTGTCAGTTCAAAATTAAGATTCTTGTAAGGTATTATAGAGGGTGTGGGTTCGAATCCGGCCTCAAGTCAGACTTCGCATCTATAGTCGCCAATCTGTTTTTCCATTGTCTCTTGTTATAAAACACCATAATTTTATTTTGTTTACATATTTTCACCTACTATTCAAACACATTAGCTAGTAACAGACAGACTACGCACTAATTCAGACATTGCTAGTAACAGACAGACACGCACGTAATTCAGACCATTAAGCTAGTATAACAGACTACGCACTAATTCAGCTATTAAGCTAGTAACAACGACACCACTAATTCAGACACATTAAGCTAGTAACAGACAGACTACGCACGTAATTCAGACAAATCTTGGCTCTTGTCCAATGTTATAATATTTTTCTTTATTTTTCTATATTCATGTTTAATCCATATTTGCTATTTCAGTTGTCACTGTTTTCTTCTCAAATAAATCTCAAAGTTTGTGTTTGGTTTTTGGTGTTGAATAAATTCTTATCTATCAACATATTATTGTTCAATGTTGTTTACTTCTTGTTTACTTACTGTCTCAACATCTGTGTGTGTGTATATTTATGAGTGCGTGTGTTTGTCATTACCAGAAAGTTAGACCGCCCAAAGATGTGTTATTATAGAGGTATGAATGAGATTAGCAGACTTATTAACTCAATCGAAGCCATGAACCAATATAGCGGCGTATAAATATGCGGCAATTAGACCAAAAGCCGATATAATGGGTTTTCACACAGGGTCCTATTTTTATCTTTGTACTAAATGTTCCACGATCTTATCGTAGTTATAAAGAATATATATATTTTATATATACATACGTCAACATTTGTCGAGTTTTCGTACCAGTCTCCCGCTCTACGCCAGTGACGAGTCCATATATATATATATATATATATATAAATATATAAATGGTATATATGATTAATATTACTTTTATTATTGTTTGTATTATTATAAGTGTTACACGACGCTCGTGCCACTAGTCATTAATCCAGTACATACCAATATATAAATACGGACAGCGCTGCTTTGCACTTTCATTTTGCAAACCAGGAATGTGAAGGTCGTTTCCAATAGATACAACTAAAAAAATCAAGTGAGATAACAATGTACATGTTAAATAAAGACTAAGTGGATTCGTGAGGCATTCACGTCTTCATGGGAGGTAAACAACTGTCGTTTCTTGACACTGGAAGAACAGGTTTTGGTCTGTTTCCTGTTAAATGTGGGCAGAAACAAGAGAGAGAATAAGACAACCGTGATTATGTTTCATAGAAGTGTAATCAACAATGAACTGATGCCAGAGAATACAACAACCGTGATTAAGTTTCATGGAAGGAGATCAACAAGAGAGAGAGAGAGAGAATAAGACAACCGTGATTAAGTTCATACAGTAGATCAGAGAGAGAGAGAGAGAGAATAAGACAACCGTGATTAAGTTTCATGCAAGTAAGATCAACAATGTAGTGACAGTTGCCAAAAAATAAGTTGAAATAATTCAGCGACCAAGCCAGAAATCACCAAATAAATCTACTCTTAACTATTTTAATTCTAGCTGCACCTTTACAGTCTGGCAAAGTGAGTATGGACATTAGAAGCAATCTGCCCATGAGATGAATTGGTGCTGTAGCTAGTATGAAATGTGTTCTCGTACCACCCCCTGGAAAATGTCTTTGTGATAAAACAGTATTATGCAAATATAATAATAATAACTCCTCTCGTACCGTTATACGTTACATAGGGCCTACAAGCAATGTATCCATACCTCTCCATCCTGGGCAACTCGCTCAATCTCCTCCATGGAACTGAGACCGATATTTCTTGTCTCTCTAAGCAAAGTTCGTTTCCGGGTCTCCCTAGGTCGTCCTCTCTGTCTTGAACCCTTTATATCCAACATATCTCCAACAATCTCCTAACCTCTGGAGCGATAGGTGAGCACGTAACCTCTACGCTACAGAGATCTCTTCATTAGTAGCATACTACAGAGATCTCTACATTAGTAGCATACTACAGAGATCTCTTCATTAGTAGCATACTACAGAGATCTCTACATTAGTAGCATACTACAGAGATCTCTTCATTTGTAGTAAAATTGCATACTACAGAGATCTCTTCATTAGTAGCATACTACAGAGATCTCTACATTAGTAGCATACTACATAGATCTCTACATTAGTAGCATACTACAGAGATCTCTTCATTAGTAGCATACTACAGAGATCTCTACATTAGTAGCATACTACAGAGATCTCTACATTAGTAGCATACTACAGAGATCTCTACATTAGTAGCATACTACAGAGATCTCTACATTAGTAGCATACTACAGAGAAACAAGTGGACACATGGACATATGAACTATGAACTATGAAGAGGACACAGGTTGAACGAAAGATGAGAGAACGACTGAAATCCAGAAGGAGAGATCCGAAAGAAGTACATAATACGCAGGTATGTCAGCAAAATCCTAGGTTTGCATTTCAATCAGAACTGCCAACAAATGTGGCAGTGCCCTCACGCAGTGATCTGTCTATTATGTTCTATAGACTGTTCTATTATCACCTGCTGCAGGTAGAAAATACTTACACTCACTGTCTTTTGTTCATGCCTTTTTGGCTCTTAACAGCAGGTTTATATAGATCTATCTTTCTATCTACCTACCTGAGTATCTACCAACCTACCTACAATACCTACCAAATCTATCTACCTATCTGTCTATCTACCTGTCTGTCTATCTACCTGTCTGTCTATCTGCCTGTCTGTTCTATCTACCTGTCTGTCTATCTACCTGTCTGTCTATCTACCTGTCTGTCTATCTACATGTCTGTCATCTACCTGTCTGTCTATCCCACCTGTCTGTCTATCTACCTGTCTGTCTATCTACCTGTCTGTCTATCCTACCTGTCTTCTATCTACCTATTCTTCTATCTACCTATCTGTCTATCTTCTCTATCTGTCTGTCTATCTACCTGTCTGTCTATCTCTGTCTGTCTATCTGTCTGTCTATCTCTGTCTTCTTCTACCTACCTACCTACCTCCTACCTACCTACCTCCTACTCACCCACCCACCGCACCCACCCACCCACCACCCACCACCACCACCACCTACCACCAGCCAGCCCCAGCCGCATCCATCCATCCATCCATCCATCCATCCATCCATCCCTCATCCATCCATCCATCCATCCATCCATCCATCCATCCTATCCATCCATCCATCCATCCATCTATCTATCTATCTATCTATCTATCTATTCATATTTTATCTGTCTATCTATCTTGTCTGTCTATTATCATATATATATATATCTGTCTGTCTATCTGTCCCATTTGTACATCCATCAATACGTCAGTCAGTCTGTCTGTCTGTCATTGTCTGCATGTCTCGTATCTTTGTTGCCTGTTTGTCGTCTTCTGTCTGTCTGCCTGCATGCATTGTTTTCAGTCTTTCTACCTGTCTGTCTCTTTGTCTGCCTGTTTGTCAGTCAGTCTGTCTCTGTCTGCCTGCCTGTCTATCTGTCTGTCTATCAAGCGTGCCTTCTCTGACTTCAGAGATATTTGAATAAGATCCCCAAGTAAAGGATCAGGTCTCTGTAGACTAACCGAGTACGTGTATATCAACATATTTGGCAGTTTGTTGAATTTCCACGGCATGTGGTCACTTGTGCAGTCTTATCAAATTTCCACGGCATGTGGTCACTTGTGCAGTCTTATCAAATTTCCACGGCATGTGGTCACTTGCGCAGAGTCTTATCAAATTTCCAAGGCATGTGGTCACTTGTGCAGAGTCTTGTCAAATTCGAAATCGGTGAGCGTAGGAACCATCAGTATGCATATCCTTCGATATCTGTTGGGGGAGACTGAGCACCTGTGGGTCTGCCTGGACGAGTGCAATGACGGAAATCCAGTAACTTCTTCTTCTTCTTCTTCTTGGAACGCTACATAACGACAACTCGCTAAACCACTTTTTGTGATTTATATGTGACCTGAGCCTCAGAGCGATTGTATCTTGTGCCAGTTATGCGCCTACATATAGACCAGCACATTTGATTTCTGCGCCGCTTTTTTATTAACTAGGGTAGCTTCCCTATGCTCCTACCTTAGTCGCCTCTTACGACATGCCTTGTAGATCGCAGTGTTACTATTCTTTGCTCCCCTTGCGAGCCCCGGCAAAACACAGAGGAATCCAGTAAATAAGTAGACAAACTAGAGACTAACAACATGAGTGTGACAAACTAGAGACTAACAACATGAGTGTGACAAACTAGAGACTAACAACATGAGTGTGACAAACTAGAGACTAACAACATGAGTGTGACAAACTAGAGACTAACAACATGAGTGTGACAAACTAGAGACTAACAACATGAGTGTGACAAACTAGAGACTAACAACATGAGTGTGACAAACTAGAGACTAACAACATGAGTGTGACAAACTAGAGACTAACAACATGAGTGTGACAAACTAGAGACTAACAACATGAGTGTGACAAACTAGAGACTAACAACATGAGTGTGACAAACTAGAGACTAACAACATGAGTGTGACAAACTAGAGACTAACAACATGAGTGTGACAAACTAGAGACTAACAACATGAGTGTGACAAACTAGAGACTAACAACATGAGTGGACAAACTAGAGACTAACAACATGAGTGTACAAATAGAGACTAACAACATGAGTGTGACAAACTAGAGACTAATAACATGAGTGATAAAACTAATGAGACATAATAACATGAGTGTGACAAACTAGAGACTTAACAGTAAACTGAGTGACTTGAAAACTAGAGACTAATAACATGAGTGTGACAAACTAGAGACTAATAACATGAGTGTGACAAACTAGAGACTAACAACATGAGTGTGACAAACTAGAGACTAATAACATGAGTGTGACAAACTAGAGACTAACAACATGAGTGTGACAAACTAGAGACTAATAACATGAGTGTGACAAACTAGAGACTAACAACATGAGTGTGACAAACTAGAGACTAATAACATGAGTGTGACAAACTAGAGACTAATAACATGAGTGTGACAAACTAGAGACTAACAACATGAGTGTGACAAACTAGAGACTAATAACATGAGTGTGACAAACTAGAGACTAATAACATGAGTGTGACAAACTAGAGACTAATAACATGAGTGTGACAAACTAGAGACTAACAACATGAGTGTGACAAACTAGAGACTAATAACATGAGTGTGACAAACTAGAGACTAACAACATGAGTGTGACAAACTAGAGACTAACAACATGAGTGTGACAAACTAGAGACTAACAACATGAGTGTGACAAACTAGAGACTAACAACATGAGTGTGACAAACTAGAGACTAACAACATGAGTGTGACAAACTAGAGACTAACAACATGAGTGTGACAAACTAGAGACTAACAACATGAGTGTGACAAACTAGAGACTAACAACATGAGTGTGACAAACTAGAGACTAACAACATGAGTGTGACAAACTAGAGACTAACAACATGAGTGTGACAAACTAGAGACTAACAACATGAGTGTGTAAAACTAGAGACTAACAACATGAGTGTGACAAACTAGAGACTAACAACATGAGGTGAAAACTAGAGACTAACAACATGAGTGTGACAAACTAGAGACTAACAACATGAGTGTGACAAACTAGAGACTAACAACATGAGTGTGTAAAACTAGAGACTAACAACATGAGTGTGACAAACTAGAGACTAACAACATGAGTGTGACAAACTAGAGACTAACAACATGAGTGTGACAAACTAGAGACTAACAACATGAGTGTGACAAACTAGAGACTAACAACATGAGTGTGTAAAACTAGAGACTAACAACATGAGTGTGACAAACTAGAGACTAACAACATGAGTGTGTAAAACTAGAGACTAACAACATGAGTGTGACAAACTAGAGACTAACAACATGAGTGTGACAAACTAGAGACTAACAACATGAGTGTGTAAAACTAGAGACTAACAACATGAGTGTGACAAACTAGAGACTAACAACATGAGTGTGTAAAACTAGAGACTAACAACATGAGTGTGACAAACTAGAGACTAACAACATGAGTGTGTAAAACTAGAGACTAACAACATGAGTGTGACAAACTAGAGACTAACAACATGAGTGTGACAAACTAGAGACTAACAACATGAGTGTGTAAAACTAGAGACTAACAACATGAGTGTGTAAAACTAGAGACTAACAACATGAGTGTGTAAAACTAGAGACTAACAACATGAGTGTGTAAAACTAGAGACTAACAACATGAGTGTGTAAAACTAGAGACTAACAACATGAGTGTGTAAAACTAGAGACTAACAACATGAGTGTGTAAAACTAGAGACTAACAACATGAGTGTGACAAACTAGAGACTAACAACATGAGTGTGACAAACTAGAGACTAACAACATGAGTGTGTAAAACTAGAGACTAACAACACGAGTGTGTAAAACTAGAGACTAACAACATGAGTGTGACAAACTAGAGACTAACAACACGAGTGTGTAAAACTAGAGACGAACAACATGAGTGTGACAAACTAGAGACTAACAACATGAGTGTGACAAACTAGAGACTAACAACAGAGTGTGTAAACTAGAGACTAACAACATGAGTGTGACAAACTAGAGACTAAAAACATGAGTGTGTAAAACTGATACAAGGAAGACATTTTGTTGACTTTAGAAATACAATAATATGGATATGGCAAAATAGAACTTTAGAAATACGATAATATGGATGCTGGCAAATAGAACTTAGAAATACAAACAATAAATATCATAAATATATGAAACAATCCAAAGAAACATTAATATCCAAAGTAAAAAAAAAGATAAAACAGATGAGAATCATTCATGTATATATGTTCCATTGTTGTTGTATCCATTGTTGATGTATCCATCGTTGTTGTATCTATCGATGTTGTATCCATCGTTGTATCCATCGTTGTTGTATCCATCGTTGTTGTATCTATCGTTGTTGTATCTATCGTTGTTGTATCCATCGTTGTTGTATCCATCGTTGTTGTATCCATCGTTGTTGTATCCATCGTTATTGTATCTATCGTTGTTGTATCTATTGTTGTTGTATCCATCGTTGTTGTATCTATCGTTGTTGTATCTATCGTTGTTGTATCTATCGTTGTTGTATCTATCGTTGTTGTATCTATCGTTGTTGTATCTATCGTTGTTGTATCTATCGTTGTTGTATCCATCGTTGTTGTATCTATCATTGTATCCATCGTTGTTGTATCCATCGTTGATTGTATCCATCGTCTGTTGTATCCATCGTTGCATGTATCCATCGTATGTATCTATCGTTGCATCCATCGCTTTCGTTGTATCATCGTTTTGTATCTATCGTTGTTGTATCTATCGTTGTTGTATCCATCGTCGTTGTATCTATCGTTGTATCCATCGTTGTTGTATCCATCGTTGTTGTATCTATCGTTGTTGTATCTATCGTTGTTGTATCTATCGTTGTTGTATCCATCGTTGTTGTATCTATCGTTGTTGTATCTATCGTTATTGTATCCATCGTTGTTGTATCCATCGTTGTATCCATCGTTGTTGTATCCATCGTTGTTGTATCCATCGTTGTATCCATCGTTGTTGTATCCATCGTTGCATCCATCGCTGTTCTATCCATCGTTGTTGTATCCATCGCTGTTCTATCCATCGCTGTTCTATCCATCGTTGTTGTATCCATCGTTGTATCCATCTTTGTTATATACATCGTTGTTGTATCCATCGTTGTTGTATCCATCTTTGTTATATACATCGTTGTTGTATACAGCGGAAACATGGACAATGAGCAAACAGCGGAAACATGGACATTGATTAAACAGCGGAAACATGGACAATGAACAAACAGCGGAAACATGGACAATGAACAAACAGCGGAAACATGGACAATGATTAAACAGCGGAAACATGGACAATGAGCAAACAGCGGAAACATGGACAATGATTAAACAGCGGAAACATGAGACAATAACAAACAGCGGAAACTTGGACAATGAACAAACAGCTGGAAACATGGACAAGAGCAAACAGCTGGAAACATGGACAATGAGCAAACAGCGGAAACATGGACAATGAACAAACAGCGGAAACATGGACAATGGGCAAACAGCTGAAAATGTAGATATACAGAAGAGATGAAAGGATACAATTCTTCTTATTGTTCTTCTTCTTGTGGTCACACTGTTATCGGGCTATTTCCCAGTGTCGAGGTTTTCTGTGTTTGTCTTGTGCTGTTATAGTGACCTGCGTGATAGTTACTTGTGCTTTTTAGCAGGATTCTGATTTATCTATCCATTGTTATCTGATTTTTTGCGCGAAGGTTTTCTTTCCTTATCATCAGTGTTCCCTGCCATACAGGCATGAGTTCTCTGACTTCAAAGGTAAGACTTCGATTATGAAACAGTATGTCCTGGTTGCTCGAGTAATCTATGGCATCAACATATTATTGGTCTCTGTGGCGAAGTGGTTAAGCCCTTGTCTTGCGAGTCCAAGTTCCTGGGTTCGAATGGATCGCGCCGTTCTGTTTACGATTCCTTTTTCCAGAGGCCCGTAGCATTGTTACCGGGTTGTTTTGTGCAACACTCTCGGCAGGTGGCGTGTCATTTCTGCTGAGATGGATCGAGCCATATGAGGTTAAACCCGGTGCAATGAAGTCAATCCTTCGGATAAAAAAATATATTTTAAAATCCACATATCTAAAAACCACATATTTTAAAATCATCAATTGTCTGTCCCCTCCCCCACTCCCTCTCCCTACTGAACTTTCTGGTGACGGTGATAAGTATTTTCCAGAGCCCATATACCATCTTATATTTATACCCGCAGACAGTAGCGTGTTGACATGACGCAAACATACACCTTATATCTGCTTACAAAGTCCACATACGTCTACAGAGCTCTCTCTCTCTCTTATCTTACGTCTTGTTGGTGACTCAGACTCGCCAGCCTATACAACCACTATGGCAGGAAGTTCACTTATGCATTCTCACAATAGACTGACTAAATTTCAGTGAGAAAATGACAGTTCCATGCTGTCTTGAATATCATTATCTCTCACATAGAAATCAAGTTCTATAAATTGAACTGGGAGGCGCCATTGTGTTGCCTGGGCCTCAGGGGGCAAAGAATAGTAACACTGCGACCCTGCAAGGCATGTCGTAAGAGGCGACTGAGGTAGGAGCCTAAAGACGCTACCATTTTAAATAAAACGCATCGTAGAAATCGGAAGTGTACCTACTTGTGGGCGCATAACTGGCACAGCATACAATCGTTCTTAGCTTCAGATCACATAGAAATCACAAAGAGTGGTTAACAAGTGATCGATATAGAGTGTTGGAAGAAGAAGAGGAAGAAGAACTGGGAGGTATACTCATTATTATTCTTTATTGCGCTCGACTGTATCAACCAATTTAATCATTATTTTTTTAAATCTGTGTTTAAGGTATAAGAGCGAAGGATTCACTTCATTACACCGGGTTTCCCAGATATCTCCGTCAGCAGAAATAGCACGTCATATACCGAGAGAATTTCACAAAGCACAAACTCTGTAACTCCAGCAATAATCCTAGATATCACATACAAAATGATTAAAGAAGTAAGAAAGGAAGGAAAGAAAGAAGAAAGAAAAGAATGAAGATAAGAAGGAAGGAGGAAGGAAAGAACGACAAGAGACATATAAAACACACAATAACTATTACATTTTTTGAAAATATAAAATATGAAATGAAAGTTATCACAAAAATGTGTCAATACATCAAACAAACTATACATTTGCCCCTCTTATCTTGTCACCTCAGCTGGTATCCTTATAAAAATATACCTTCTCTAAAACCAGTTGTTAGTCAGTAGAAAGATTTGAACTCGGTTCCTCAACAAACAGAGAAAGGGTAATCATTTAAGAAGTGGCCACTTTTTTTTTCTTTAAACTAAAATTCATTTATTTGAAGTGTTAAGCACTTGAGAGATATTGCCACTAAGTCCGTCCCTATTGTGTTAACTTTCCATTCTTCGCCAGCATGGCAGTTTTAT
Organism: Arion vulgaris; assembly: GCA_020796225.1. NCBI lineage: Eukaryota > Metazoa > Mollusca > Gastropoda > Stylommatophora > Arionidae > Arion > Arion vulgaris. The sequence goes on from CM036761.1 coordinate 16,531,884, forward strand.
TGGTGGTTCTGATAGAGGCTTTTCTGTAAAACTTTACATTGTTACAAGAATGTTCGGTGAGAATATAGAAGATGAAAATCTAACAAACGATTTCTATTCTCAAATTGTGTATGATGATTCATTCATGCATACAGTAATTGTTTGAACAATAGTAGACAACAAAAGTTGTATTTTTTCCCTCCTTTGGTTGGAACCCGCAATGAAAAGTTGGGTTTAGAAAAGCGAACAGTGGATACGCGTCTGGTCACTGGTTCCCATATCTTCATATTGTGCTAGTTTATAGCAATACTTGGCTTGTTTAAAGCTTTGAGTCCAGGGTTCATAAACCGTGGCGGGTTTCATCTGAGAAGGGAGTAGTATTGTTGGGGTAGAATAGAGGTGTGGGTGAATGAGGGTTGTAGGTGAAGAGGACAAAACAGATGAGATTATGGGAGACTTGAGATAGTACTAGATGGAGTGTTCATTGTTGCAGAATGAAATTGTTTGTTTTCTAGATTATTTGCAACGTTAGTTGTATACAACAACATTATTTCTACAGCCATTTGTTGTATGTGTCATAAAACTAGACGTCTATAGTATGTGTACGGCATTTGTTGTATGTGATAAAACTTGATGTCTATAATATGTCTAAGGACCAAATTTGTTGTATCTTCACGTAAAATAGACGTCTTCTAATATGTCATATGACCATTTGTTGTATGTGTCGATAAAGCAGTACGTATACATATGTGAACGCCATTTGTTGTATCTGTCACAAAACTAGACGTCTATAGTATGTATACGACTATTTGTTGTTGTATGTGTCATAAAGCTAGACGTCTATAGTATGTATACGACTATTTGTTGTTGTATGTCATAAACAGACGTTATAGTATGTATACGATATTTGTTGTATGTCATAAAACAGACGTCTATAGTATGTATACGACTATTTGTTGTTGTATGTGTCATAAACTAGACATCATAGTATGTATACGATATTGTTGTTGTATGGTCAAACTACATCTATAGTATGTATACGACTATTGTTGTTGTATGTGTCATAACTAGACGTCTATAGTATGTATACGACTTTTGTTGATGTGCCACAACTAGACGTCTATAATAAAACTGCTAAGATCAAATCTTGTGTCCTTCATAACGGTAGAAATATACATTTTTCCCTTCGTAGAACGCTCCATATTGACCACTCGTGACTCATATGTGATCCGAGCTTAAGAGCGATTGTCGTTATGCAGTTGTGCGCCTACAATTGGGCCAGCACATCCGATTTATACGACGTTTTTATTTTCTAGGGTACCTTCCGGCCCCTATCTCAGTCGCCTCTTACGACATGCCTTGTAGGTCACAATGCTCATATTCTTTGCTCCCTTTGTGAGTCCAGCAACACAGGGCGAGGAGTCTAGAATAAAACTTCTATGACCATTTCTTGTATCCATCAGCATAACATTAGTACTAGACTACATGAAGACTATACAAACACATACATATAGTCTTTACATAAGTATGTCTTGTGCAGAATGTCTCTCTCAACACAGCTCGACTAGAAACTCAGCAGTCCTCAAGATCTTGTCAGTAATGCTTCAACACAGTCCTAAGTCTCTCATAAGTATGTCTTGTGCAGAATGTCTCTCTCAACACAGCTCCTGAAGACTCTCGTCAGTCCTCGAGATGTCTTGTGCAGAATGTCTCTCTCAACACAGCTCGCCTGGAAGACTCTCAGTCAGTCCTCATAAGTATGTCTTGTGCAGAATGTCTCTCTCAACACAGCTCGCCTGGAAGACTCTCAGTCAGTCGTCATGACACCTCTAACTTTATGTTGACGGTTCTGTAGTCACTGTTGTCTTGGTCTGTCCAAGCTTTGTGTTACAGGAACCAAGTCCTCAATTAGTGTTCATTATGGACCACTATAACGTTTAATGTTACTAACATATTTCAATTTTCGTGACTTCTTTCTTCTTATTTTCTGGTTTGCCTCACACTGTCAGGATAAGAGATTTATAGAACGAGTTTTTGTGTATTTTTCTACATCTTGTCTCTAATCTTGGTTTGTTTCACACTGTCAGGATAAGAGATTTATAGAACGAGTTTTTGTGTATTTTTCTACATCTTGTCTCTAATCTTGGTTTGCCTCACACTGTCAGGATAAGAGATTTATAGAACGAGTTTTTGTGTATTTTTCTACATCTTGTCTCTAATCTTGGTTTGTTTCTAACTGTGATAAGAGATTTATAGAACAGTTTTGTGTATTTTTCTACATCTTGTCTCTAATCTTGGTTTGCCTCACACTGTCAGGATAAGAGATTTATAGAACGAGTTTTTGTGTATTTTTCTACATCTTGTCTCTAATCTTGGTTTGTTTCACAACGTACGTTTAAGAAATGTCCTAAAAGAAATATTGTGTGCACTTTGAAATAACGTTTTTCACTGTCTCTGTTGTTTCTGAAGTCCACCTTTTACGTGGACTAGCTTTTGTTTTGTATACACTCTAATGAAGTAGCATTGCTCTTTGAGGCACACTGTCTGTTGGTAATCTTCTTATGTAGCCAAACCATTTAATGTGTTATTTCTTGATGAAGTTCAGTCCTGATGTTGTACACACTTTTTTCCTGCTGTCTTCATTTCTAAACTGGTCTCTTCTTGTTACAGCATTCTGCGTAAACACTTCATCTCTGTCGTGACTAGTCTCTTCTTGTTACTCCCAGGATTCTATGTAGAAAGTTCATCTGTGTCGTGACTAGTCTCTTCTTGTTACTCCCAGGATTCTATGTAGAAAGTATCTGCATTGTGTCGTGACTAGTTTTTTTCTTGTTACTCCCAGGATTCTATGTAGAACTTACTTTAATGTAGCAATTTCCTGAGACATGATATTGTTTATGAGTTAATGTTTTCTTTGTGCTTAAGTCTTGTATAATGTATATTTGTTTCCTATTTGTTGCCCTACACGTTCTATGAATTGTTCAGTATCACTTTGTTCTACATTTTTCTATTTTGAAATATTGAATACCAGAGTGGTAGAGTTTTGTTCACGACAAGCTGTAATAATAATAATAATTCCTCTCGTACCGTTATACATTACATAGAGCCTGCAAGTAATTTCTCCATACCGCTCTATCCTGGGCAACTCGCTCAATCTCCTCCATGGAACTGAGACCGATATTTCCTGCCTCTCTCAGCAAAGTTCGTTTCAGGGTCTCCTTAGGTCGACCTCTCTTTCTTGAACCCTTTGCATCCAACTTCAATGCCTGCTTTGATATTCGTTGATCATTTCTCCTCAAGGTGTGCCCAACATATCTCCATCTTCTCTTTCTTATAACAGTTGTCACTAGTGGTTGACCAGACATATCTCTGATTTCATCACTTCTCCTGAATTCATTCCATTTTATATCCATTATTTTTCGCAGACATCTATTTTCAAATGCATTCAACCCGCTTTTCACAACTTTAGTCATTTGCTATTGGATGTTGATGATGTCTATATCTATGAAATATGATTATTCTATGATGATGTCTATATCTATGATATGATATCTATGATGATGTCTATATCTATGATGATGTCTATATCTATGATGATGTCTATATCTATGATGATGTCTATATCTATGATGATGTCTATATCTATGATGATGTTTATCTATGATGATGTCTATATCTATGATGATGTCTATATCTATGATGATGTTATCTTATGATGATGTCTATATCTATGATGATGTCTATATCTATGATGATGTCTATATCTATGATGATGTCTATATCTATGAGAAAACATGATTATTCTACAATGATGATGTCTATATCTATGAAACATGATTATCCTATGATGAGTTTATATCTATGAAACATGATTATCCTAATGACATGAGGTCTATATCTATGAAACATGATTATCCTACAATGATGGATGTCTCTATCTCTATGAAACATGATTATCCTATGATGATGTCCATATCTATAAAACATGATTATACTATGATGATGTCCATAATTACTATCGAGAACATAAGATTATTACTCGAGTTATAATAAATGATACTATCTGAAAGTCTCTTATGAGTTAAGTAACTTATCTACGGAGAAAGTTAAACAATAAAACATGTAGGTTTACTTATCTACGGAGAAAGTTAAACAATAAAACATGTAGGTTTACAAAACACAAGAAAAAAAACATAAATAAATATCTGAGGAAAAAGACTGAACATAAAATGATACGAATTGAGAAGTGATGAGATGTTGTGTAGTTAAACTCTTGGATTTCCTGGAAGGAGTTAATTTGGATGTTTCATGTTTGTTGACCTACACGCTCTGATATAACCAATAAAAGTCGCATCGTTAGGTTGAAATTATCGTGCCCCGGCGTAAGGAGGTTTGAATCCCTTACATAACAAATAACAAACAAGTAATGATGTCAGAGAAATGTCTGGTCAACTACTAGTAACCACTGTTATAAGAAAGAGAAGATGGAGATATGTTAGGCATACTCATAGAAGGAATGTCTTGTCAACTACTAGTAACCACTGTTATCAGAAAGAAAAGATGGAGATATGCTAGGCATACTCATAGAAGGAATGTCTTGTCAACTACTAGTAACCACTGTTATCAGAAAGAGAAGATGGAGATATGTTAGGCATACTCATAGAAGGAATGTCTTGTCAACTACTAGTAACCACTGTTATCAGAAAGAGAAGATGGAGATATGTTAGGCATACTCATAGAAGGAATGTCTTGTCAACTACTAGTAACCACTGTTATCAGAAAGAGAAGCTGGAGATATGTTGGGCACATCTCTGAGAAATAATCAAAGAATCACAAAGCAGACTTTAAAGTGGAAGACAGGAAGACAAAGGGTTCAAGAAAGAAAGAACGTCCAGTTGGAAAGCCTGAAGTGAACTTGGCTGAAGTGAACTTGGCTGAGAGATGCTAAAAATATTGGACTCAATTTCATAGAGAACATTGAAGTTACCTAGGCTAGAGCGGTACAGAGAATTACTGAAGACTCTATGAAACTTGCAACGGTGCCAGACAAAAATAATAATATTAATAATAAGAAAAGCAACACCACAAGAAAATTAAAAACACGATTCTGAATTTAAGCAAATTTATTTTAACTAGTGTTGTGACTTTCTCTTCTATTTATTTTTCCTCTCTCAGCTCTCTCTTAGCTCTCTACCTAGCTCTCTCTCTAGCTCTCTACTCTAGTCCTAGCTTTCTCTCTTAGTCTCTCCTCTACTATTAACTCTCTCTCTACTCTTCTAACTTCGCTCTAGCTTCTCTCAAGCTCTCTCTCAGCTCTCTCTAGCCTCCTCTCTAGCTCTCTTAGCTCTCTCTAGCTTCTCCATCAGCTCTCTCTCTTAGCCTCTCTTCTAGCTCTCTCTAGCTCTTCTCTCTGCTCTCCTCTAGCCTCTCTCTCAGCTCTCTCTCTAGCTCTCTCTCTCTAGCTCTCTCTCTCTAGCCTCTCTCTCTAGCCTCTCTCTCCTCTAGCTCTCTCTCTCTCTAGCTCTCTCTCTCTAGCTCTCTCTCTCTAGCTCTTCTCTCTAGCCTCTCTCTAGCTCTCTCTCTAGCTCTCTAGCTCTCCTCTCTCCTCTAGCTCTCTCTCTAGCTCTCTCTCAAGCTCTCTCTCTAGCTCTCTCTCTCAAGCTCTCTCTCTTTCTCTCCAGCTCCCTCTCTCTCAAAATAGGGACAATAATGTATAATTTGAGCCATGGCCTGGGTCAATAATAATGATGAGTCATTGTTTGTAAACATAAAAGGGGCGTGTGTAGACAAAAGGGGGTGTGTGTAGACAACTATCGACATATGTAAGAAAGATTTTTATTGTTAAAGTTGAGTAAAGTCAGATCGTTCACCTGTCTTAAGAAAAAACCAAATTTATTTTGTTTTATCAGGGTATACTTTACATTTCAAGACCCTAGTATGCAGGAGGTAAGATTACCAATTCATTTCCTCGAGCGTAGAAAGTGCATTCTAAAAGTCTAAAGTCTAAAGGCAAATGAATGATCTCATTGCGCCTAGTTTCATCATATGGCTCCCTTACTTTAGACATAAATTGTACATAGTTTCATCATATGGCTCCCTTACTTTAGACAGAAATTGTACTTAGTTTCATCATATGGCTCCGTCACTTTAGACAGAAATTGTACTTAGTTTCATCATATGGCTCCGTCACTTTAGACAGAAATTGCACACAAATCACACTCTTTTGCTCCAGCAATAATTCTAAGGATATCATGAAAGAAGTGTAAGGACAGTAAAATATTGACCACGTGAGAGCAGGAGATCGTAAACATGGCTCAAGCGGGCATTATCCTATTCTCAAATACTGTTTTAACTTTCGGCCTGAGGTCGAAAGAAGAAGACACCTGTTGCGAGTCTCCTTATGGGCTTTGTACAAGGTGAAATATAGTTCCTCGGATATTCTGTCGATTGATCGTAACGTGGTAGTCCTCTGGGTCTGTTGTCGTTGTATCTGAGTGCTAGTGTTCTTTCAAGCAGGCATTACAAATGTTTAAAGCTACACGACCTAACAGTGACCAGATACGGTAGCAAGAATTAAGAAAACAAGAACCAAACAAAGAAACGATGAAGTCCAGATATGGAAATGATGGAGTGATGAGATAGTAGACCACAGATATATATATATATAATTCGGTATTCAATACAAGATGGTAATACCATAAAAATGAAAAATCGTGGCATATCCCAAAGGACATAGCCATCAACCACAGTAAACGAGTCGTTGATTTTCTAGCACCACTTATACGTTCAGTAGTTTTCCATTGCTTGAAACGGGTGGGCCATCGTCCTTTGTTAAATCAATGAAACAATTTGCAAGCAAACTGTCCGCAGCTGCATTCGAACTCAGAACGTCGGGGTTAATAGACAGAGTCACTAACCCCTAGCCAGACGTACAATCACATTTAAGGATATATAATTCGGTATTCAATACAAGATGGTAATACCATACAATCACATTTAAGGATTGTATTGAACATATGATTGAAATGACTTCTCTTCACTTCTGTGTGACAATTGATTGATTAATTGATTGATATAATCATCGTCATCATTGCACTTCGGGGGAATACTCATGAATGCTCGGATCTCTGTTTTATATTAAAATATGATAGTTACAATGCACGATCTCTGTAGAGCCGGCGAAGGTCTCGATTGTAATTTTATAAGGATGGTAAAAATTTGAGCAGGAATGTTATTTTAATATTTTAAAAATAAATTTTACCCAGACAGCGGCTTTGCAACCTACTATTGTTGATTTTCAGCTGCCAGTGGTTTCTTTACCTACTCAGATTGAACATAGAATCAACGTTTTACCGTCCATGTACAACAGGACTAGGAACTCATTCTCACCCGAAGCATACCTTACTTAACACTTCCCCCAAATATATAGGTTGCTGTTCCTATTGTCCGCCCAATTCTAAAGAATCGTCAATGTTCTATTCGCCATTATTTAAAAGTTCCATTCCTTGCTGAAGGCATATGTCCATATTGAAACCTCGGACTCTGGACAAAAAGGTGGATTTTATTTTCAAATCAAACACTATTGAAAGCTGGCTGTTACGTTTATTTGTACTGAATAGATAGAAAAGGTGCAGCGAACAAGCCATAACAAAAGCCTGTGCCACAAGCAAGTAAAATGACTGTAATATTTATGCATTAAAGCAATTCTTAATTCGTGTCGAAACAGCGGCAATAAAAGTCACGGCACAGCGAATGTTGAAGCAACAACAGGTGTACAATTTATGCAGTATAATCGAATAAAGAGATTCCGTCGGTTACTATTAAATCGGAGTTTAATCTTTGGCTCCTCGGTCTATTGTACTAAACATTTCTCTAAGCATTTATTTCTGCACTTTTGCTTAGCCCCTATTTTGTCAGATCAGTGGGGGGTTTCGGCTATTTGTGCATTGTTTCACTTATTTTATGAGTGGATCCAAAGCTATGCTATTTTTATTTCAATCCACGGAATGATACCATTAATATTCAGTGAAAACATTATCAATGCTCTAAACATTTATAATGTATACATTTCAGCAAATATGAGGGTGGGGGGTAGTTTCGAAAGTGTAGAGGTTGGGAGGTGGTGTGAAGTAATAGATGCAGCGGATGTTGAACGTCATTTGAAACTGTTGGTTTCTGGTGTCATTATCCTGCAACAAGTTGCTTGCTCTATATATGGTTAAAGATTAGATATATATTTGAATATGTGTCAACGATTTGTGTTAATGTATGCAGACACGGTGTTTGTATGGGTTTATGTGTATTAGATTCTCTATGCTCGTCCGTGTATATGTGTGTTCGAGTGTGTATGTCTACATATATGTGTGTTTCTACGTGTACATATGGTTTATGTCGGGTTATGTGAACTGTTTTATGTGTATATTCTTTCTCTTTTTATTCGAATTCTCCACATCGATCACTTGTTCACTACTCTTTGTGTTTTGTATGTAATCCGAGCTTAAGAGCGATTGTACGTTATGCCAGTTACGCGCCAACAAGTAGACCAGCACATCCGATGTCTGCGACTCTTTTTATTTACTAGTGTAGCTTCCGTATGCCCCTACCTCAGTCGCCTCTTACGACATGCCTTGCAGGTGGCAGTGTTACTATTCTTCGCTCATCTTGCGAGCCACGGCAACATACGTGTGTTATGTGTTTATGTATGCTTGTAAGTTCATTGCTTATTTGTTACGGAAGTCAAATCTGCTCTCCGGACAGATCCATAGGTGCTCAGTCCACTCCAACAGATGTTGAAGAGTATATACAATGATGGTTCATGTGACTCGCTGGTTAAACACATTTCTCTGTGCTCCGCAGGCAACTATCTCTACTTGTATGTGCATTATAAAAACAAACGGGCTAGAGTTCAACGAGGTCAACAACAGATGATGTATACGACCAGCTACAAGACGAACAAACATGGACCTGCACACAAGGGAAACAACTAAACTAGTATTGAATGCAAGTACAAAAACATCTATGTGCTTTTGAATATAAGTGTTACAGAAGAGTGATCTCTATATGTTGGACAGAGAATAGAACAAGTAGATATAACTCAAAATCAAAGAAAACTGGTTAATGCTGCAAATAAGAATGAGAAAAAATTAAATACTTTGGACATTTAACAAGAAACGAAGAGTTGTAGAAGATAACTCAAGGAGGAATCCTTGCATAGAGGAGATGAGAGAAAGACATGGAGAAGATGGACTAAGGATGTAACTGATGATTTGAGATAACGGCTAGAGGCGGAACATCGGCCAATGAGAGAAAATAAGAAAACTTTAATAATGACGAAAGTAAAGAACGAGAGAGAGAGAAGTAAGAGACAGAAAGAGAGAGAGAGAGAGAGAGAGAGAGAAGGTAGACAGAGACAGAAGAGAGAAGAAAGAGAGAGAAGGTAAGCAGAGACAGAAAGAGAGAGAGAGAGAGAAAGAGAGAAGAAGGGAGACAGAGACAGAAAGAGAGAGAGAGAGAAGAAGAGAGAGAGAGAAGGGAGACAGAGACAGAAAAGAGAGGAGAGAAGAAAGAGAGAGAGAAGGGTAGACAGAGACAGAAAGAGAGAGAGAAGGGTAGCAGAGAAGAAAGAGAGAGAGAGAAGAGAGAAAGAAGGGTAAGCAGAGACAGAAAGAGAGAAGAGAGAGAAAAGAGAGAGGAAAGGTAAGAGAGAAGAAGAGAGAGAGAGAGAAGAGAGAGAAGGTAGGAGAGACAGAAGAGAGAGAAGAGAAGAGAGAGAGAGAGAGAAAGAGAGAAGAAGGGTAGGCAGAAGAGAAAGAGAGAGAGAGAGAGGTAGAGAGAGAGAAGAGAGAAACAGACAGAGAGGAGCAGAGAGAGAAGAGCTAGATAGAGAGAGAGAGAGAGTGAAATGAAACTGCTTAACTTCAAGACATGGAAACATTTCAATATGGGAAGTGATAAATAGTACTAATATCAAAATGAATAAGGACATTCATAGTGGACACCTACTAGTCGCCAGGTCATAATGTGTGTGTCTGTATGTGTAAATGTAAAGTGGACACCTCTCCTTCTTCTTCTTCGCGTTTGTTCTTTACGACCAATTTTAATCACTCTTTGTGATATATTTGATCTTTGCCAAAAACGTGTATACGTTGCACATTGGTTTGGTAGGCCCTTAAACGCATTAACTTTACACGTTTAGGACACATGCATCCTATTTCAGCCAAACCTCCTTAGTCGCCTCTTACGACATGCGTGGTAGGTAACAGTGGTTCTATTCTTTACACAACAAAATTGGGTCCCGGTAACCACTCGGCTCGGGCGAGTGGACGCCTACTAGTCGCCATGTCATAATGTGTGTGTGTATGTGTGTGTAATGTGTAAATATAACGAACCCTTTTCCATACCTCAACGTATATTGGAGAAAGCAGTGCTGAGTCCCTATTTTTAAATGTGTTTTATTGATCGTTAGAACGTGACGTGTGGATATATGGTCAACATCACGCCTTGACTCTCATTCATACTTTTTTTCATTTCTGAAATACCTAATTGAGGCTGGTACTGTAAGTTACATAGTATATAGTTACATAGTATATAGTTACATAGTATATAGTTACATAGTATATAGTTACATAGTATATAGTTATAAAGTATTAAAACTAAATTACGAATTTTCAATTCAAATGTTGTATCAATCCTAACATATGCCAGCGAGAGTTGGAAAATGACTAAAGATATAGAAAGCAAGTTGAATGCATTTGAAAATAGATGTCTGCGAAAAATAATGAACATTAAATGGAGAGAATTCAGGAGAAGTGATGAAATCAGAGAAATGTCTGGTCAACCACTAGTAACAACTGTTATAAGAAAGAGAAGATGGAGATATGTTGGGCACACCTTGAGGAGAAATGATCAACGAATATCAAAGCAGGCATTGAAGTGGGATGCAAAGGGTTCAAGAAAGAGAGGTCGACCTAAGGAGGCCCTGAAACTAACTTTGCTGAGAGAGGCAGGAAATATCTGTCTCAGTTCCATGGAAGAGATTGAGCGAGTTGCCCAGGATAGAGCGGAATAGAGAAATTGTTTGCAGGCCCTATGTAACATATAACGGTACGATATGAATTATTATTATTATTATTATTATGACTATTATTATAAGATAATAAAACAAACGAAGCGAGAATGGAGAATATGTAGATAACAGCATGTAGCTATCACGAATAAGAACAACACATTCCATGATTTGACGTCACAGAAGAAACACGTTGTCAAACATAGACAAGTGTCAACATAAAACAAGTTTACATGTACAAGTCTCAACATAAAACAAGTTTACATGTACAAGTCTCAACATAAAACAAGTTTACATGTACAAGTGTCAACTTATAACAACATAAGTTTACATGTACAAGTCCTCAACATAATCACAAGTTTATATGTACAAGTCTCAACATAATACAAGTTTACATGTACAAGTCTAAACAAAAGTTACGTCAATGTCAAATCACAAGTTTACATGTACAAGTATCAACATAACACAAGTTTACATGTACAAGTATCAACATAACACAAGTTTACATGTACAAGTATCAACATAAAACAAGTTTACATGTACAAGTGTCAACATAAAACAAGTTTATATCTACGTAATAATATCTTACCTTCCTGTTTCCGTTTTCCTCTTAAAAATTTGGGAGAACAAAACAAACCAGTTGAAGTAATCCAAAGGATTTAATCTATCATGACTTTCAACTCCAACACAAACTCGCAATAATCCGCACTCCCAGTTCACATATACGACTGCTCAGACTGTAGCTTCGACCACAATTCTCTATAAAATGACACCCAGCTGGCGTTACAATTGCCGTTACAGTCATCAGTTCTTTCAAGTTCCAAACCCTTGGTCTGTTTCATTCCCCCTAACCACAGCCACAATCAACAAGGCTACCCCTCAACCCACACGTAACGATTCAGGCGAAACAAAATAGGAACCAATTGAATTGAAAATCTGTATTCTACCCATCCAGCCTCTTCCCCCACAATCTGGAAGATATAATTGAAGTGTAAAATAAGCCCTACCCTTACTTTGTCCTTTCTAAAACATATCTTTTTATTGTCCACAGTCTTTCATGGCCCAGTATTTGGTATATCAAACAATCGTCTCTTACAAGGAGACCTCAGATAAACTTCTCAAACGACAGTCCATTGTTAGGCCACTTTTCGCCATTCAAAGTAAGTCAAATAAGGAAAATAGAATGGGCGGGGAATGCTTACCGAAACTCGTTAAAAGACCTTTCTTTATGTTCTATTTTACGGGACGAATCTATTTTCCCTCCAATTTTGTGTGTGGTAAATCTTACCCCTCTATTTTTGCCCCAACGTATCCAAAAACCGTGTCAACAGACAGCTCTAGCAAGTCGACCCCACCCTTCAACAAACTTTCTAGTTGAAATCGCTTTTCTTTTATGAAATAAATCTCTTTCTTGTAGTATTCACAACCCGTTTGTCACAACCCGTTTGTGAAGATAGAAGAATCTAAGTATAGTGACGGGAAACCAGGCTACAACTTGCTTGTTCTGCTCCAGGTTTGTACTAGACCCAGACACTCATACAAGCTCGGTTAGTGATCGTCCTGTAAGCTGGATATGCTTGGCTGCACGAGGGGATGATGGGACAAATATCGAGAAGGATAGCAATCGATAAAAAGATTACTTGGAGTACGCTTCGGATAAAAGAAGAGCAAGATAATTTCAAAGTCTAATAAAATAGAAAAAACATTTGCAGTACTAAACCAGAAGAGCAGATTAGATAGATGCCCCAGCAAAATTCATTAGAAAAAAATAAAAATTAAATTCATACCAGAAAACCTTAGTCCCAGAGTTCATGCATTGTCACTGAGATCTTCCTGTGTAAGAAAGAGATCGGAGCATACATGAACTGAGATCTTCCTGTGTAAGAAGACGAGCAACATGGACTGAGATCTTCCTGTAAAAAGAGATGAGCATCATGAACTGAGATCTTCCTGTAAGAAAGAGATCGAGCACATGGTTAATCACGGAAGTGAATGCTGATGATCCTGCCCCAATACAACAGAACATAGTGGTGGACACTATGTCAAGTCTGTGTTGATGAAACAACAGAACATAGTGCTGAAATGTCAATGTCGGGATGAAGAACAATGGTGGAACACTGTCAATGTCTGTGTTATGAAACGACAGAACACAGTGGTGACATATGTCAAGTCGTGTTGATGAACGACAAACAGAGTCCTGGTGGTAACATAGATGTCAATGTTGAACGTATGACTCAACGAAGAAGCAATGGACACTATGTCAATGTCTGTCTTGATGAAAAGACAGAACATAGCTGGTTAATCATATCAATGTCTGTTGATGAAACGACAGAACAAGTGGTGGTAACATTATGTCAATGTCTGATAGTTGATGAAACGACTATGTAAGTCATAGTGTGAAAAGCATGGTACATTTGTCAATGTCTGTGTTGATGAAACGACAGAACATAGTGGTGGTACATTATGTCAATGTCTGTGTTGATGAAACGACAGAACACAGTGGTGGTACACTATGTCAAGTCTGTGTTGTATGATAACGACAGAAACATAGTGGCATGGAACACTTTGAAGTTAATGTCTGTATTGATGAAAAACAGAACTAGTTGTACATAATCAATGGCTGATACCACTGAACGTATTAGTGGTGCTAGATAATCAACAACTTGTTTACTGTGCTGATGCGCTCCCATAGAACATAGAACACTATACAATAGAACATAGAACACTATACAATAGAACATAGAACACTAGACAATAGAACATAGAACACTATACAATAGAACATAGAACACTAGACAATAGAACATAGAACACTAGACAATAGAACATAGAACACTAGACAATAGAACATAGAACACTAGACAATAGAACATAACATAGAACACTATACATGCCATTACAAGTATTAATCTTTGTAAGACATGACGGACTATACAGCGACAGAGCACTTACATAGTAGCTAAGGCAACTATTCATAATTTCTTACTCAACTAAGAAAATCCAAGTATTTATGTTCAATGAATCGACAAGAGAATCTACTCACTGGTACTTGATTTATGTACTCTGATGTGCAAATCTGGTCTGAAATGTGATATGAAACTTAGTACTCTGATGTGCAAATCTGGTCTGAAATGTGATATGAAACTTAGTACTCTGATGTGCAAATCTGGTCTGAAATGTGATATGAAACTTAGTACTCTGATGTGCAAATCTGGTCTGAAATATGATATGAAACTTAGTACTCTGATGTGCAAATCTGGTCTGAAATGATATGAAACTTAGTACTCTGATGTGCAAATCTGGTCTGAAATGTGATATGAAACTTAGTACTCTGATGTGCAAATCTGGTCTGAAATGTGATATGAAACTTAGTACTCTGATGTGCAAATCTGGTCTGAAATGATATGAAACTTATTGGTTATTAAACTAACGTCACATCACTTCGGGTAGAAATTCAATATTAGGTTGACCAAGAGATCCAAGAACATTCCCCTCATCTATCTTACACTTCCAACAATCGACGTTTTCGATTTAAGACTGTCCACTCTCTCGTTGCCGCGAACACCCGCATGCACAGGCCAGTAGATCTAGGTGAGTCTCTGGAGGTTGAACATCTCTAGAGACAACATCTACTCATACCGCAACCTGCCATTTTGGATCGTCCGAAGTATGGACTGAGATACAGATACAATAATGGCCCTTGTAAATAAAGCCCCAGAGATTCAATGGTGGACATCAGAAACGACATCAACCTCCATCCACATTTTGGGTAATTATGAATTTAGCTTACTTACCAATAACCAGGGAGACTTTTGTTATAAATTGTTTTTATATTTGAAGTATCTATGTTTGAGCACTTGGTCTTTTCTTTTCCAAATAGCATATTCTAACAATTTGTGGATGAAGGATGTGGACAACATATTTCTTCGACTTGACAGAACTATGAAGTGAGTTTTCTAGTCATTATTTACAGTAGCCCCAGAAATAAATCAGACAACATAGTTCTTCGACTTGACAGAACTGTGAAGTGAGTTTTCTAGTCATTATTTACAGTAGCCCCAGAAATAAATCAGACTAACATTATATTGTGTCTATTCTTCCATGTGACTGCTGTTCTTGTGATTCTTGTTTTGATAAATCCTTGAACCCCCATGGTCTCTTCACGTGTATACACGGTACTATGAGATCTCAGGTGGCCGCATTTCATCGCAATGCTCTCTTTTTAACAGGCCTGCAATATGAAATAATAACTGTGTGTCCGTGCACATGAATAAACACAGAGCAGTTCCTTATATCTCAGAATATTTCAATTATTTGAGTGGGTTGGAAGAATGGAGGTGTCGTCGTTCGAGTTATTTGTTCATGGCCTTGTTTAGCTGGGGGAACAAAAGCTGTCATATTTTGGAAAGGACGCGACTCTCTGTCTTGAAGAATTGCGGGAGAGGCATGGGAGAAGCCAAACAGGCCGTTAGCTAGTGCTAGTATAGATCAGAAATGACTGAACAAAAAAAAAACGGGTTGAACATGTGTGTATTCTTCAACACGATAACAATGTATGCCTAGTATGGGTTGGCTTACTGCCATCAAAGTGACTCAGCTAATTTCGTTGCATATGGAACATACATAAGGCTATATAAGGCTGACTATATCTCTCCAATAATTTTAATTCTTAATCTTGATTAATAGGACCATCATTATTGCACTTCAGTGAGAAACCATGTGTGCTCCGATCTCTTTCTTACATTGCACTTCAGTGAGTAACCATGTGTGCTCCGATCTCTTTCTTACACTTCAGTGAGTAACCATGTGTGCTCCGATCTCTTTCTTACACTTCAGTGAGTAACCATGTGTGCTCCGATCTCTTTCTTACACTTCAGTGAGTAACCATGTGTACTCCGATCTCTTTCTTACACTTCAGTGAGTAACCATGTGTACTCCGGTCTCTTTCTTACACTTCAGTGAGTAACCATGTGTGCTCCGATCTCTTTCTTACACTTCAGTGAGTAACCATGTGTGCTCCGATCTCTTTCTTACACTTCAGTGAGTAACCATGTGTGCTCCGATCTCTTTCTTACACTTCAGTGAGTAACCATGTGTGCTCCGATCTCTTTCTACACTTCAGTGAGTAACCATGTGTGCTCCGATCTCTTTCTTACACTTCAGTGAGTAACCATGTGTGCTCCGATCTCTTTCTTACACTTCAGTGAGTAACCATGTGTACTCGATCTCTTTCTTACACTTCAGTGAGTAACCATGTGTGCTCCGATCTCTTTCTTACACTTCAGTGAGTAACCATGTGTGCTCCGATCTCTTTCTTACACTTCAGTGAGTAACCATGTGTACTCCGATCTCTTTCTTACACTTCAGTGAGTAACCATGTGTGCTCCGATCTCTTTCTTACACTTCAGTGAGTAACCATGTGTGCTCCGATCTCTTTCTTACACTTCAGTGAGTAACCATGTGTGCTCCGATCTCTTTCTACACTTCGGTGAGTAACCATGTGTGCTCCGATCTCTTTCTTACACTTCAGTGAGTAACCATGTGTGCTCCGATCTCTTTCTTACACTTCGGTGAGTAACCATGTGTGCTCCGATCTCTTTCTTACACTTCAGTGAGTAACCATGTGTGCTCCGATCTCTTTCTTACACTTCAGTGAGTAACCATGTGTGCTCCGATCTCTTTCTTACACTTCAGTGAGTAACCATGTGTACTCGATCTCTTTTTTACACTTCAGTGAGTAACCATGTGTGCTCCGATCTCTTTCTTACACTTCAGTGAGTAACCATGTGTACTCCGATCTCTTTCTTACACTTCAGTGAGTAACCATGTGTACTCCGATCTCTTTCTTACACTTCAGTGAGTAACCATGTGTACTCCGATCTCTTTCTTACACTTCAGTGAGTAACCATGTGTGCTCCGATCTCTTTCTTACACTTCAGTGAGTAACCATGTGTACTCCGATCTCTTTCTTACACTTCAGTGAGTAACCATGTGTGCTCCGATCTCTTTTACACTTCAGTGAGTAACCATGTGTGCTCCGATCTCTTTCTTACACTTCAGTGAGTAACCATTGTACTCCGATCTCTTTACACTTCAGTGAGTAACCATGTGTGCTCCGATCTCTTTCTTACACAGGGAAATCTCATCACAGTGCACGAGCTCCGTAGCATCGGCGAGGATGCACGATATATATTAGAAGATGGTAAAAATATTTAGTAGGAATTTTTATTTATATTTTTCTAATGAATTTTTTCCCGGAGAGCGACTTTCCAGCCTGCTCTTCTCGATTTTGAACTGTCAATGCTTCAACTTAGAACAACTAACAAATTGAGCTACGTTTTATCGTCCGTCTCCGATATGACTAGGAACTCGATCTCACCTACACTGAGATCAAGAGTCTCTGGAAAAAAATCCCAATTGCTCCACGTCGGAACGAACAGAGTTCCTTTGGAACGAGAGGCGAGCGCGTAACGTCTACGACACAGAGAGCGTTAACTTAAATTAGATTAACGATGTTTCAGTTTGTTTGATATACTTCAACTATTCTCATCCAGATCATCGTTGACCTTTTTTTCTTCTCTCTCTCTCTTCTTTCGGATTCTTGATAATAGGTTATAATGTTAGATTATGTTTGTTGGGGGAGAAGGTGTCATAAGTTCATTGACTTCTCGTCTTTCCTCTAAATGGAAGCATTTATTTTCTTCTTTAATTTATCATCTTTCATCTAAGTTGTAGCATTTATTTTCTTCTTCAATTTATCATCTTTCATCTAAGTTGAAGCATTTATTTTCTTCTTCAATTTATCATCTTTCATCTAAGTTGAAGCATTTATTTTCTTCTTTAATTTATCATCTTTCATCTAAGTTGTAGCATTTATTTTCTTCTTTAATTTATCATCTTTCATCTAAGTTGTAGCATTTATTTTCTTCTTTAATTTATCATCTTTCATCTAAGTTGTAGCATTTATTTTCTTCTTTAATTTATCATCTTTCATCTAAGTTGTAGCATTTATTTTCTTCTTCAATTTATCATCTTTCATCTAAGTTGAAGCATTTATTTTCTTCTTTAATTTATCATCTTTCATCTAAGTTGTAGCATTTATTTTCTTCTTTAATTTATCATCTTTCATCTAAGTTGTAGCATTTATTTTCTTCTTTAATTTATCATCTTTCATCTAAGTTGTAGCATTTATTTTCTTCTTTAATTTATCATCTTTCATCTAAGTTGTAGCATTTATTTTCTTCTTTAATTTATCATCTTTCATCTAAGTTGTAGCATTTATTTTCTTCTTTAATTTATCATCTTTCATCTAAGTTGTATCATTTATTTTCTTCTTTAATTTATCATCTTTCATCTAAGTTGTATCATTTATTTTCTCTTAATTTATCATCTTTCATCTAAGTTGTATCATTTATTTTCTTCTTTAATTTATCATCTTTCATCTAAGTTGTATCATTTATTTTCTTCTTTAATTTATCATCTTTCATCTAAGTTGTAGCATTTATTTTCTTCTTTAATTTATCATCTTTCATCTAAGTTGTATCATTTATTTTCTTCTGTAATTTATCATCTTTCATCTAAGTTGTAGCATTTATTTTCTTATTCAATTTATCATCTTTCATCTAAGTTGTAGCATTTATTTTCTTCATCAATTTATCATCTTTCATCTAAGTTGTAGCATTTATTTTCTTATTTAATTTATCATCTTTCATCTAAGTTGTAGCATTTATTTTCTTCTTCAATTTATCATCTTTCATCTAAGTTGTAGCATTTATTTTCTTCTTTAATTTGCACACGTTTGTGTTTGTTATTTCTTCTGGTCATCTGTTGTGAAGTACGTTACAGAGTGGTCATCTGTTGTGAAGTACGCGACAGAGTGGTCATCTGATGTCATGTATACGACAGTGCAGTTATACAATAGGAAATTATGCGACGGAGACATTAATCAGTAGTACATTACCAACATCAAGCAGCTACTGGTATCGTAAAGCTAAACACCAAGCAGCTACTGGTGTCGTAGTGCTAAACATCAAGCAGCTACTGGTGTCGTAGTGCTAAACACCAAGCAGCTACTGGTGTCGTAGTGCTAAACATCAAGCAGCTACTGTGTCAGAGCTAATAAATCTTCCATCATAAAATGAGATACTTAAATGAAAACCATCTGTAGACAAATCTCAGGTAGCAACTTGTTATTTTGTGTGTACTTGTATAAATATGATTTGACATTTGATCCAGTAGAATGCTGTTCTAACTGTGTTGATATGAATCTCATATTCAAGCCATCAACACGATCAAATCAGATATGACATATATTGCAATATAATAATGTTATTATTGGAGAGAATAAAGTGCACATCAGTTCAGTGTAACGTAACCGTCAACTGACGGTGCATGATGAGTTTGATGGACATGCATCTTGAGAAACATTGCAAGTGAAAACAACTAGCGTGACCATATCTGAACTGATGATACTCTCAGAAATGTATGGTTTAATATTTGTGGCAGAAATCAGTTTTGTCTCAAAGTAATATCTCCAGGTCTCGAAGCTTAGACTGCTTCTTCAAGTTTTGTTGTGAGTCAATCCCTTGGTAAACCGGTCGTTTCTTTCTTTCTTTTCTCCAATTCTGATTTGTCCCACAGCGCCAGGTCAAGAAGAGATTTCTAAAACGGACATTTGTGTGCGCTTCGTAGATAGTGTCTTTCGTCGCCTCTGTTATCTCTGAGGTCCATGGTGACCTGCCTTTTGCTTTGTACCTGTTGTATCGGAGCAGTCTTGCTCTTTGAGGTACACTGTCTGTTGGTAATTTGCTTATGTGGCCGAACCATTTAATTTGTTGTTTCTTGATGAAGTCTAGTACTGATGTTGCACCCACTTTTTCCTGATGTCTTCATTTCTCAATCGGTCTCTTCTTGTTACACCATTCGTGGTTGTAGCGTGTATATAATTTGAACTTTCAAACAGACGATTGCTCTGTAAGCTAGACGTCTACGAAACCGTAGTGTAAGCTAGACATCTACGAAACCGTAGTGTAAGCTAGACATCTACGAAACCGTAGTGTAAGCTAGACATCTACGAAACCGTAGTGTAAGCTAGACATCTACGAAACCGTAGTGTAAGCTAGACATCTACGAAACCGTAGTGTAAGCTAGACGTCTACGAAACCGTAGTGTAAGCTAGACATCTACGAAACCGTAGTGTAAGCTAGACATCTACGAAACCGTAGTGTAAGCTAGACGTCTACGAAACCGTAGTGTAAGCTGACGTCTACGAACCGTAGTGTAAGCTAGACATCTACGAAACCGTAGTGTAAGCTAGACATCTACGAAACCGTAGTGTAAGCTGACATCTACGAAACCGTAGTGAAGCTGACGTCTACGAAACCGTAGTGTAAGCTAGACGTCTACGAAACCTAGTGTAGCTAGACATCTACGAAACCGTAGTGTAAGCTAGACTTTCGAACCGTAGTGTAAGCTAGACATCTACGAAACCGTAGTGTAAGCTAGACATCTACGAAACCGTAGTGTAAGCATATCCTATTTTGGCATGCTTTTTATTCGGATTCGTTTTTCTTCTTCTTCTGAGACAGCTCCATATCGACCACTTATTCATCACTCTGATTTGTATGTGATCGGATCCTAAGAGCGATTGTACGTTGTGCCAGCTATGCGCCTACAAGTAGGCCAGCACATCGTAATTGTGCTACGCTTTTGTTTTACTAGGGTAGCTTCCTAGACTCTACATTAGTCGCCTCTGACGACATGTCTTATAGGTCGCAGTTTTACTATTCTTTGCATCACTTCCGGATCCCGGCACCACACGAACGATTTGGTGGGAAAAACTGGATTAGAGGAGTCCACCTTCCGTTTCCCACCTTTCTCCACCCTGTAATTGACGACTGTCGTTGAATATATTAGTAACGTTTTCCTCTCTAACGAATGTCATTTCATTTTTGGCATGATATGATTTGTTTTATTCCATTTATGTTGGATTTCCTGATTTATTTTTCCCTTTAGTCAAACAAATATTACCTGGATATGTCAAGTTTTTTAACCAATTATTTTAACTTTCAGAAATGATGTACATTGTGTTCTAACTACACGCAAGCTCCAGAGAAGTTCAGTATCTTCATATCAGACGATAACCAAGTATCTAGTTGTTGCATTACGCTGTCTGGGACTGAGTTAGGTATCTGCTCTCAAGCCTATAGTAACCAACTATATACAATTGTTATGAAAATTGTTGTGGTAGTTGCGGAGATTTTCGTTTACCCGCTATAAATTTAGAAGTAGTCATGGCCTCTAAACTGGCGCATGGAAATAATGTTTTGCTTGAAGGCCTGTTGTTGTTATCATCCGTGTCTCTCTCTCTCCATTCAGGTAAGCCTTACTCTTACTTCAGAGATACTTGTCATTAAGATCTTTAAGTAGTAGCTTGTCCAATGTGGAACGTCGCTTTCATTAGAGCCCGCCAGATCAACTCTCTCTCTCTCTCTTGCTACCGAGTTATTCTGCATTATCCAGTGTCATGTTCATGGTTTCTTTGATGTCCTGCTACCACCTTCGTCTTGATCGTTCCCTGCCTCGTGCTCCTGAACCATGGCTACCATTATCGGTTTTGCACTTGTAAGTTAAGTTCTTATGGTTACAGAACAATGTTTCCTATAGTCTAACCGCGTACCGTGTGCACACCAATACCTTTTGGCCTAAGCTGGCTCCGAACACGAATTTTCGCGGCCCTTGGTAACTAGCGCAGCATGTTAACAACCTCGCTGTCGGTGACACCGTTGCGAAGATAACTAAGCTATTGATGTATCAAGAGAAGATAACTACGATATTCATGTATCAAGAAAAGATAACTACCATATTCATGTATCAAGAGAAGATAAATACGATATTGATGTATCAAGAGCAGATAACTACACTATTCATGTATCAAGAGCAGATAACTACACTATTTATGTATCAAGAGCAGATAACTACACAATTCATGTACCAAGAACGATTGTCAAAAATATGTCTAAAATAATAGCGAATGTATAGCGACTGTTTCTATGAAAATGTCCATTCTTTAACTTCTAAATTGATATTCTGAATCTTTGCTCCCCATGCAAGCCCCGACAACATACGGGCAAAATATTAATTATAAAAAAATAACAATACTCGACCATAGTCCTTCATCAAGAAAACAACTATGAACACCGAATACTAAACAACCTAACATATAGTTCTAAATAAGAAAGATGGCGCCTACGAGATTAGCTTCCTAGCACATGTCCACGGAGTGGATAATTCTCAATGAAATGGTCAAAAGACAGTTCGTCAAAAATAGCTTTCCAGTGGCCAGAAGACTAAAGCAAACTTGGAGATACACAATGACAAGGAACATCAAATAAAGTTGACTAATTTGGAGTATCATGGATAGAACGGCAACAGGAAACAAGATATGTAGCCAAGAGATTAGGTCTTCGCCAGAAGAAACAGAAGTTTCAACTATTAATTCGAAAATAATCGCATACATGATCACTTCTGTCAACTATACAAAATATGAAATAACTGGATAATTAGATCATGACAGGAGGTAAGTCTGTTTTCAACGGATCTGTTGACAGTTTTTGGTTACTTACAATAAAACTTAGTTTCTATTTGTTCATGTTAATATAGGCAGACCGTTTTTCTAAGTGTTGCTTTTATTCAATGATACCTAATATTACAATAATCAATATTCAATGATAACTAATATTCTAATTATATAATGATATTATATCAGAGATATCCCAAAGTTTTAATTGGTAAAAATAACTGATTTCATGTTATGGGAGATCGTTTTACAATTGTTGAAATAAGTTTATCATTATTTTGGAGATTGTTCTGTAAGTGTTCAAATAATGCTGGAACGCTGTAGATAGATCTTTGAATGTATATTTAAGGAATATTAACTATTTGTTTGAATGTATATTAGAATTTAACTATTTGTGTGAATGTATATTTAAGGAATATTAACTATTTGTTTGAATGTATATTTAAGGAATATTAACTATTTGTTTGAATGTATATTTAAGGAATATTAACTATTTGTTTGAATGTATATTTAAGGAATATTAACTATTTGTTTGAATGTATATTTAAGGAATATTAACTATTTGTTTGAATGTATATTTAAGGAATATTAACTATTTGTTTGAATGTATATTTAAGGAATATTAACTATTTGTTTGAATGTATATTTAAGGAATATTAACTATTTGTTTGAATGTATATTTAAGGAATATTAACTATTTGTTTGAATGTATATTTAAGGAATATTAACTATTTGTTTGAATGTATATTTAAGGAATATTAACTATTTGTTTGAATGTTATATTAAGATAAGTAATTTTCAAGCTCTCTGTCTGACGTTTATGTATTCTTCTTCTTCTTCAGCAATCTATGTTTATGCACTTAGTTTACTGTAGACCACAACTGACAGTCAGCTTCAGGTCTCTCAGGGCATGTCGTAAAAGGCGACTGATGTAGAGTCCTAGGGAAGCTACCCTCGTAAAAAATAAAAGCGTAGCAGAAATACGATGTGCTTGCCTGCTTGTAGGCGCATACTGGTATAGCGTGCAATCGCTTTTAGGCTCAGATCACATACAAGCCACACAGAGTAGTTCTTCCTTCCTTTCGTTCGCTTGAAATATGTCTATATATTCAATGTTGTCTTTTGTATGAACTTCACAGTCTTTTGTAGCTCACACAGAGGTCCGTGCTGTTTTCTGTCGAGTGTTGTTTCGTTAGGCCAGTGAGTTTGCATCAGTGTATCATATTCGGTGCTGTCTTGAAGTATGTGCTCTGCAGACTGATGTGCCTGTCCACATGTACACATGGCTGAATTGACAATCTTGAATTTTGTATACATGTAGTTGCAGTGTCGATTGTGCTCTGTTCTAAGGCGCAGAATGACAACTTGTTCCAATCTGCTCAAATTATAGTAATCGTCTTGTGTTTCGTCTTGTGTTGGTATTTGTGATTTAATCATCCTTTTATTTTGGCGGTTGGTAACTGGCACATCCGGTTGCTCTCCTGCAGCAACTTCCTTGGCCAATCGGTCTGCTGTTTCATTTCCTGGTATTCCACAGTGAGACGGTATCCATGGCAAGACGACCCTGCGCTGATTGGACAATTTAGACAGTAGGGTCGGTAGACCTGGCAATTTTCTTGACTGAAGTGCTTGGAGTGCTGATTTTGCATCAGTCAAAAATACAACAGGTTGAGGATCGGGTCTGGTATTCAACAGTTTTTCAGTTGCCACCTTGATTGCCTGAATTTCTGCATCATAGTTGTGACAGAATTTGTACAGAATAGTTAATAAGTGATCGATATGGAACGTTCAAAGAATAATTAGATGAAGAATGTTGTAAGAAACCAGGTTCAAGGATATAAGCAGTTAACAGAGAGATGGACATGAAGACACTTAATACATGCCCAGAGCATGAGTAGGACATGAAGACACTTAATACATGCCCAGAGCATGAGTAGGACATGAAGACACTTAATACATGCCCAGAGCATGAGTAGGACATGGTATACGATCACACAAATCAAACATACATCCTAAAGCATCATTTTAAAATGAGTCAAGAACAACATTTGTGTCAACAATAGCGTTTAAACCTCGCTTTAAAAAAACCTATTTTCTTTGATATATTGTCTGGTGGATGATGGAATTAGTTGTCCACTCTTGCCGTTAAGCGTGGGGGTGGGAGCTTTAATTTGCGTTTCAATGCTAGATGGGTCGTCCTTGTTGTGTTATATCCGTGTTTATTTAGTTTGGTCTTGATATTGTCTATCCATCTTTTTATTTGTCTTCCTTTGGCTCTAGTACCTGATCTCTTTTTATTGTATGCTGTTATTGGTGGTTGGTTGTATTCCATTCTCATTAAATATCCAAACCACTGCCTTTGTCGTCTTTCAATGTATTCGGTGCATGAAGTTATGCCCATTCTGCTCATTTCGTAGTCTATCTTTTCTGGTGAAATTACCCCCTCCACTGCATTCCTCAAGCATTTCATTTCACACGTGGTGAGCTTTGATAAACACAACATTCAAAGTTTCAGAGTAACTCTCTCTTACTCTCTCTCTCTCTCTCATGATCACCACTTAGACTGATGTACCAGATTTGGGCTGTCCCCAGCCAACCTGCAAGGCAACAGGTTGCTATTTTATTTTAGGGTAGCTACCCTAAGACAACCTTCCCTCACTGGTTGTTGAGAATCATTTACCCAGGTTACCAGTCTTTTTTCAACTACTTGATTTGCCTTCCCACCAGTTTTGTGTACGGTTTGTTCCGCTAGACTTTGATTGTCCCCAATCGAACTACAAGGCAGTAGTAGTCCTCTGCGAGGAAACGCGGTTATTGTTCTTCAAAGTAACTAATTTCCACAAAAGTATGTTCGAATTGACTAATAGAACATATTCTTGTAACACTCTTTGTTTAGTTGGCATTATTTGCGTTATCTCATTAGACAAAGTTGTGCAGTTGTGTTTGTTATCTCTTAGATAAAGTTGTGCAGTTTTTTGTTATCTCTTTAGACAAACATTTTTATATGCAGTTGTATACCCAAACAAGTTAGAAGATAAGAAATACAAACACTGAAAACATATGACAAAGTTCATTTGACTAGCATGTTTGACTCAATCAATGCATTTTTTGTACAGAAAACTTAATCTTCAGCAATTGGGTTTTGTTTGTTACTTTTGCAATTGCAGTTGTGTTTATCCCTGCTTGTCAGCCCTTGTTGTGATTGTATCGTAAGCTCACACGACAGCACATTTGACTAGCAGACTAATCTGTTGGCCAGCAATGTTGTGTTGTAGTCAAGCACCACGCCAGCAGTTGTTGTAGTCAAGCTACCACGCCGTCAGCATTGTTGTGTTGTAGTCAAGCTACCACGCCGCCAGCATTGTTGTGTTGTAGTCAAGCTACCACGCCGCCAGCATTGTTGTGTTGTAGTCAAGCTACCACGCCGCCAGCATTGTTGTGTTGTAGTCAAGCTACCACGCCGTCAGCATTGTTGTGTTGTAGTCAAGCTACCACGCCGTCAGCATTGTTGTGTTGTAGTCAAGCTACCACGCCGCCAGCATTGTTGTGTTGTAGTCAAGCTACCACGCCGCCAGCATTGTTGTGTTGTAGTCAAGCTACCACGCCGTCAGCATTGTTGTGTTGTAGTCAAGCTACCACGCCGTCAGCATTGTTGTGTTGTGTCAGCTACCACGCCCACATTTGTTGTAGCAGTTACCACGCTTCAGCATTGTTGTAGTCAAGCTACCACGACGCCAGCATTGTTGTGGGTTTTTTAATAATTTCGATCCAGAAGCAATCGAGCTTTCAGCTCTTCTGCTCGGTGCCATGGGCATTGTACCCTTCGGTTCGGTGCAACGACACCGTAAATCTGGAAACCTGTGCTTTTCTGCAGCTCGCGGAATTGAATCGCACTTGCAGGGGGCTTGACACCCGTCGTACGATGCACTACGAACACACTGGGCAGGCGGGTATTGTTGTGTTGTAGTCAACATAACACGCCGCTTTATTCAGGTAAATTAGCTGCAACGTTATAATACATCTGATAACAGATTTGGGTATCTAGCCACAGAAGTTTGAGAACCGTTTAGCATAAGACTGTTAGCGATGTCAAGATTAGTAGAGCTAGACTTCAGTTAATCTTGGTTTCCTTATCTTACAAACTGATTCTCTTCTTGTATATTACGGGGCTTAGTACATTTCCTGTTTATCTTCTCTGTTTATATTACTTCTTATTGTGAACTTATTCTTCTTCTTCTTCTTGGAACGCTCCATATCGATCACTTGTTAAACACTCTTTGTGATTTGTATGTGATCCGAGCATAAGAGCGATTGTACGTTGTGTCAGTAATGCGCTTACAAGTAGGCTAGCACATTCGATTTTTGCGACGCTTATTATTTACTAGGGTAACTTCCCTAAGCCCATACCTCAATCGCCTCTTACAACATGACTTGTATATCGCAGTGTTACTATTCTTTGCTCCCCTTGCGAACCCAGTCAACTCACTGGTGTCTTGATGTGAACGAGTTTTGGTTGACAGAGACATGCTTGATTTATTGATAGGACCATCAATATTGTACTGTGGTGAGTAAGCATGTGTGTTTCGATCTCTTTCTTACACAGGAAGATCTCAGCAGCAGTACACGAGCTCCGTAGCATCACCGAGGGTTCCTGATATAATTTTAAAGATGGTTTCAATATTTTGTTCGATTTTTAATGTTATTTTTTCTAATAAATTTTGTTCAGGCAGCGGCTATCCAGCCATATTTTCTTGATTTGGAACTGTCAATGGTTCGTGTACACGCTCAAAATAAACACATGAGCCTATATCTTCTTCTTCTTCTTCTTTGTTTCGTTCTTTACGACCAATTTTAATCACTCTTTGTGATATGTTTGATCTTTGCCAAGAACGTGTATACGTTGCACATTGGTTTGGTAGGCCCTCAACGCATAGACTTCTACACGTTTAGGACACGTGCATCCGATTTCAGCCAAACCTCATTAGTCGCCTCCTACGACATGCGTGGCCGGTAACAGTGGTTCTATTCTTTACACCCCAAATGTGGGCCCCGTAACCCTGGCGCTCTATTTATATCGTCCGTCTCCGATAGGACTAGGAACTCAATCTCACTACACTAAGAACAGGGATCTCTGGGAAATGTGCTATGATGAAACAACAGCACATTTGTACGAGAGTGAACGTCTAACATCTCACCACAGAGATATTTTGGGTTATTATTTTGTCTAATATCATTGTTGCAAAACTCTTATACTTAAACCTTCAAATTGTAAAGTTCAACAAAGCAGGACTCTCATGTTTCAAACTTTCTTTATTAATCTACTCACTAGATCAATTCATTAACACATTAACGATCAACTACTGCAGTATGCGTTCTTTTGTCCCTGCCTTTCTGGCCAAGTGTCGAGGACTGCGTCATAATTTATTTCACTGTCTATATAGTTCTAAATTTACTTTACTGCATTCTCATCATTTCCTGTTATTAATTAATCTTGCACATTATGTTAACTTGTGGTAAAAAGTACAGTAACATTACATCTCGTTAATAACATCTAATCCTGGCCTCCAATAAAATAAGGCCGGCGTGCTCAGGTGAAATTCTCAGAAATCAGAGCACAACAGTCACGTGACCTCGCATTCCAATATTGTTAGATAAAAACAAATTCATTTAAAAAACAATACAACAACATGCTAAATTAAGTTACAACATGCTAAATTAAGTTACAACATGCTAAATTAAGTTACAACATGCTAAATTAAGTTACAACATGCTAAATTAAGTTACAACATGCTAAATTAAGTTACAACATGCTAAATTAAGTTACAACATGCTAAATTAAGTTACAACATGCTAAATTAAGTTACAACATGCTAAATTAAGTTACAACATGCTAAATTAAGTTACAACATGCTAAATTAGTTACAACACGCTAAATTAAGTTACAACACGCTAAATTAAGTTACAACATGCTAAATTAAGTTACAACATGCTAAATTAAGTTACAACATGCTAAATTAAGTTACAACATGCTAAATTAAGTTACAACATGCTAAATTAAGTTACAACATGCTAAATTAAGTTACAACATGCTAAATTAAGTTACAACATGCTAAATTAAGTTACAACATGCTAAATTAAGTTACAACATGCTAAATTAAGTTACAACACGCTAAATTAAGTTACAACACGCTAAATTAAGTTTATATTATGTTACAAATTAAGGTATCAATAATATTCACATTTTTCATCAATAAATTACCACAGACTCGTATAATTGTGTAAAATTGCAGAAAACAACATTATAGTGTTCTATCAAACAGTTATAAAACTAGCCCCATTAAGCAGGAATTGTGGCTTTCCCGTCTGAGGTCATCGGTCTGATATTGCTAGAGACCACGCATTTAGTAAATAAAAATAAGAAAACTATAGTTCAATTTGTAGCTACGCCTATGAAGTGAAAGAAAGGATATAACTGTTTTTACTCTCTGCAATACCGCTTGTTAGGGCGGTGTATGACAGGAGGGACGTAAGCCTGAGGAATTTAAAGTCTGCATGGTTAGTGCAGTCATCACGAAACTGTTCAGGTTATAATTTTTATTTATACCCGACAGAAAAAACGATTTTGCATTACCGAATTTGAACCCAGGTCTCTCGAATGAGAGCCTGCGCTCTAATCCATTAGGACAGACGCTCCACTCCAATAAAGTAAAGCAATTAAAAACAGTTAATCCCAGACACATCATACTACTTCAGTGCTATAATTTATGTTTGAATAAAACGTTAATCCCAGATACATCATACTACTTCAGTGCTATAATTTATACTTCAGTGCTATAATTAATACTTCAGTGCTATAATTTATACTTCAGTGTTATAATTAATACTTCAGTGCTATAATTTATACATCAGTGCTATAATTTATACTTCAGTGCTATAATTAATACTTCAGTGCTATAATTAATATTTAATAAAAAGTTGTCCATATTGTGCCGGTGCTTACAAAACAAGCAAAGAATAGCACCACTGCCACCTACAAGGCATGTCATAAGAGGCAACGGAGGTAGAGACCTAAGGAAGCTACCATAGTAAATAAAAGAATGGTAAAAAAATCGGATGCGCTAACCTAGTTGTTAGCGCATAACTACACAGTGTACAATAGCTCTTAGACTCAGATCACATACAGGTCCCACATAGTAGTTAATAAGTGATCGATATGGTACGTTCAAAGATAAAGATGAAGATGAATGTTGTACGAAACCAGGTTCAAGGATGAAGGTTAACACTACATGCCCAGTGCATGTGTAGGACATGGTATACGATCATACAAACTAAAGATACATCCTAAGGAATCATCTTAAGATGAGTGAAGAACAAACAACGCAACATGTGTCAAAAATAAGAGCACAGACAATGTCGTTATGAGTACATTGTTAGAAACAATTTAGTGTTACCTGACTGTCCTCTCTTTAGGGATGCAGTATCTTTTAGATGTACCCAAACTTTGCATTAACGTGGACACTCTTTAGATGGTACCAAACTTTGCATTAACTGGACACTCTTTAGATGGTACCCAAACTTTGCATTAACGTGGACACTCTTTTAGATGGTACTCAAACTTTGCATTAACTTGGACACTCTTTTAGATGGTACCCAAACTTTGCATTAACGTGGACACTCTTTTAGATGGTACCCAAACTTTGCATTAACGTGGACACTCTTTTAGATGGTACCCAAACTTTGCATTAACGTGGACACTCTTTTAGATGGTACCCAAACTTTGCATTAACGTGGACACTCTTTTAGATGGTACCCAAACTTTGCATTAACGTGGACACTCTTTTAGATGGTACCCAAACTTTGCATTAACGTGGACACTCTTTTAGATGGTACCCAAACTTTGCATTAACGTGGACACTCTTTTAGATGGTACCCAAACTTTGCATTAACGTGGACACTCTTTTAGATGGTACCCAAACTTTGCATTAACGTGGACACTCTTTTAGATGGTACCCAAACTTTGCATTAACGTGGACACTCTTTTAGATGGTACCCAAACTTTGCATTAACGTGGACACTCTTTTAGATGGTACTCAAACTTTGCATTAACGTGGACACTCTTTTAGATGGTACCCAAACTTTGCATTAACGTGGACACTCTTTTAGATGGTACCCAAACTTTGCATTAACGTGGACACTCTTTTAGATGGTACCCAAACTTTGCATTAACGTGGACACTCTTTTAGATGGTACCCAAACTTTGCATTAACGTGGACACTCTTTTAGATGGTACCCAAACTTTGCATTAACGTGGACACTCTTTTAGATGGTACCCAAACTTTGCATTAACTTGGACACTCTTTTAGATGGTACCCAAACTTTGCATTAACGTGGACACTCTTTTAGATGGTACCCAAACTTTGCATTAACGTGGACACTCTTTTAGATGGTACCCAAACTTTGCATTAACGTGGACACTCTTTTAGATGGTACCCAAACTTTGCATTAACGTGGACACTCTTTTAGATGGTACCCAAACTTTGCATTAACGTGGACACTCTTTAGATGGTACCCAAACTTTGCATTAACGTGGACACTCTTTTAGATGGTACCCAAACTTTGCATTAACTTGGACACTCTTTTAGATGGTACCCAAACTTTGCATTAACGTGGACACTCTTTTAGATGGTACCCAAACTTTGCATTAACGTGGACACTCTTTTAGATGGTACCCAAACTTTGCATTAACGTGGACACTCTTTTAGATGGTACCCAAACTTTGCATTAACGTGGACACTCTTTTAGATGGTACCCAAACTTTGCATTAACGTGGACACTCTTTTAGATGGTACCCAAACTTTGCATTAACGTGGACACTCTTTTAGATGGTACCCAAACTTTGCATTAACGTGGACACTCTTTTAGATGGTACCCAAACTTTGCATTAACTTGGACACTCTTTTAGATGGTACCCAAACTTTGCATTAACGTGGACACTCTTTTAGATGGTACCCAAACTTTGCATTAACGTGGACACTCTTTTAGATGGTACTCAAACTTTGCATTAACTTGGACACTCTTTTAGATGGTACCCAAACTTTGCATTAACGTGGACACTCTTTTAGATGTTACCCAAACTTTGCATTAACTTGGACACTCTTTTAGATGGTACCCAAACTTTGCATTAACTTGGACACTCTTTTAGATGGTACCCAAACTTTGCATTAACTTGGACACTCTTTTAGATGGTACTCAAACTTTGCATTAACGTGGACACTCTTTAGATGGTACCCAAACTTTGCATTAACGTGGACACTCTTTTAGATGGTACCCAAACTTTGCATTAACTTGGACACTCTTTTAGATGGTACCCAAACTTTGCATTAACGTGGACACTCTTTTAGATGGTACCCAAACTTTGCATTAACGTGGACACTCTTTTAGATGGTACCCAAACTTTGCATTAACTTGGACACTCTTTTAGATGGTACCCAAACTTTGCATTAACTTGGACACTCTTTTAGATGGTACCCAAACTTTGCATTAACTTGGACACTCTTTTAGATGGTACTCAAACTTTGCATTAACGTGGACACTCTTTTAGATGGTACTCAAACTTTGCATTAACTTGGACACTCTTTTAGATGGTACCCAAACTTTGCATTAACTTGGACACTCTTTTAGATGGTACCCAAACTTTGCATTAACTTGGACACTCTTTTAGATGGTACCCAAACTTTGCATTAACTTGGACACTCTTTTAGATGGTACTCAAACTTTGCATTAACGTGGACACTCTTTTAGATGGTACTCAAACTTTGCATTAACTTGGACACTCTTTTAGATGGTACCCAAACTTTGCATTAACGTGGACACTCTTTTAGATGGTACTCAAACTTTGCATTAACTTGGACACTCTTTTAGATGGTACCCAAACTTTGCATTAACGTGGACACTCTTTTAGATGGTACCCAAACTTTGCATTAACGTGGACACTCTTTTAGATGGTACTCAAACTTTGCATTAACGTGGACACTCTTTTAGATGGTACTCAAACTTTGCATTAACGTGGACACTCTTTTAGATGGTACTCAAACTTTGCATTAACGTGGACACTCTTTTAGATGGTACTCAAACTTTGCATTAACTTGGACACTCTTTTAGATGGTACCCAAACTTTGCATTAACGTGGACACTCTTTTAGATGGTACCCAAACTTTGCATTAACGTGGACACTCTTTTAGATGGTACTCAAACTTTGCATTAACGTGGACACTCTTTAGATGGTACCCAAACTTTGCATTAACGTGGACACTCTTTTAGATGGTACCCAAACTTTGCATTAACGTGGACACTCTTTTAGATGGTACTCAAACTTTGCATTAACTTGGACACTCTTTTAGATGGTACCCAAACTTTGCATTAACGTGGACACTCTTTTAGATGGTACCCAAACTTTGCATTAACGTGGACACTCTTTTAGATGGTACTCAAACTTTGCATTAACGTGGACACTCTTTTAGATGGTACCCAAACTTTGCATTAACGTGGACACTCTTTTAGATGGTACCCAAACTATGCATTAACGTGGACACTCTTTTAGATGGTACTCAAACTTTGCATTAACTTGGACACTCTTTTAGATGGTACCCAAACTTTGCATTAACGTGGACACTCTTTTAGATGGTACCCAAACTTTGCATTAACGTGGACACTCTTTTAGATGGTACCCAAACTTTGCATTAACGTGGACACTCTTTTAGATGGTACCCAAACTTTGCATTAACGTGGACACTCTTTTATATGGTACCCAAACTTTGCATTAACGTGGACACTCTTTTAGATGGTACCCAAACTTTGCATTAACGTGGACACTCTTTTAGATGGTACCCAAACTTTGCATTAACGTGGACACTCTTTTAGATGGTACTCAAACTTTGCATTAACGTGGACACTCTTTTAGATGGTACCCAAACTTTGCATTAACTTGGACACTCTTTTAGATGGTACCCAAACTTTGCATTAACTTGGACACTCTTTTAGATGGTACCCAAACTTTGCATTAACTTGGACACTCTTTTAGATGGTACCCAAACTTTGCATTAACTTGGACACTCTTTTAGATGGTACCCAAACTTTGCATTAACGTGGACACTCTTTTAGATGGTACCCAAACTTTGCATTAACGTGGACACTCTTTAGATGGTACCCAAACTTTGCATTAACGTGGACACTCTTTTAGATGGTACCCAAACTTTGCATTAACGTGGACACTCTTTTAGATGGTACCCAAACTTTGCATTAACGTGGACACTCTTTTAGATGGTACTCAAACTTTGCATTAACGTGGACACTCTTTTAGATGGTACCCAAACTTTGCATTAACTTGGACACTCTTTTAGATGCTACCCAAACTTTGCATTAACTTGGACACTCTTTTAGATGGTACCCAAACTTTGCATTAACGTGGACACTCTTTTAGATGGTACCCAAACTTTGCATTAACGTGGACACTCTTTTAGATGGTACCCAAACTTTGCATTAACTTGGACACTCTTTTAGATGGTACCCAAACTTTGCATTAACGTGGACACTCTTTTAGATGGTACCCAAACTTTGCATTAACTTGGACACTCTTTTAGATGGTACCCAAACTTTGCATTAACGTGGACACTCTTTTAGATGGTACCCAAACTTTGCATTAACTTGGACACTCTTTTAGATGGTACCCAAACTTTGCATTAACGTGGACACTCTTTTAGATGGTACCCAAACTTTGCATTAACGTGGACACTCTTTTAGATGGTACCCAAACTTTGCATTAACTTGGACACTCTTTTAGATGGTACCCAAACTTTGCATTAACGTGGACACTCTTTTAGATGGTACTCAAACTTTGCATTAACGTGGACACTCTTTTAGATGGTACTCAAACTTTGCATTAACGTGGACACTCTTTTAGATGGTACCCAAACTTTGCATTAACGTGGACACTCTTTTAGATGGTACCCAAACTTTGCATTAACTTGGACACTCTTTTAGATGGTACCCAAACTTTGCATTAACTTGGACACTCTTTTAGATGGTACCCAAACTTTGCATTAACGTGGACACTCTTTTAGATGGTACCCAAACTTTGCATTAACGTGGACACTCTTTTAGATGGTACCCAAACTTTGCATTAACGTGGACACTCTTTTAGATGGTACCCAAACTTTGCATTAACGTGGACACTCTTTTAGATGGTACCCAAACTTTGCATTAACGTGGACACTCTTTTAGATGGTACCCAAACTTTGCATTAACGTGGACACTCTTTTAGATGGTACCCAAACTTTGCATTAACGTGGACACTCTTTTAGATGGTACTCAAACTTTGCATTAACGTGGACACTCTTTTAGATGGTACTCAAACTTTGCATTAACGTGGACACTCTTTTAGATGGTACCCAAACTTTGCATTAACTTGGACACTCTTTTAGATGGTACCCAAACTTTGCATTAACGTGGACACTCTTTTAGATGGTACCCAAACTTTGCATTAACGTGGACACTCTTTTAGATGGTACTCAAACTTTGCATTAACGTGGACACTCTTTTAGATGGTACCCAAACTTTGCATTAACTTGGACACTCTTTTAGATGGTACCCAAACTTTGCATTAACGTGGACACTCTTTTAGATGGTACCCAAACTTTGCATTAACGTGGACACTCTTTTAGATGGTACCCAAACTTTGCATTAACGTGGACACTCTTTTAGATGGTACCCAAACTTTGCATTAACGTGGACACTCTTTTAGATGGTACCCAAACTTTGCATTAACGTGGACACTCTTTTAGATACATTTTGTTGCCGCCGGCACCCAACAGTTTTTATGTATGAAAATCTTCTAGCGATGGAGTTATTATTACACCAAACCAAAAGTCAAGCTGGCTTCAATTTCGTAGACTACGGGAAACTGTAGTCTTACAAATGATCTTACAATTTGTTCTGTCAGACATTTAGACTCCGGTCTGGTCCAGGTTCTTTGATTTCGCAGCGGAACTAGTTTACCACTGTTTTTATAACATGTTTTACGCCCGCGTGCACAGCGTGTTCGTAGCGCGTTGGACTACGGTGACAAGTCCTCTGTAAGTGCGGGTTCAACTCCGCGGACTGGCAGAAAAGCTACAGGTTCCCCAGATTTACGATGTTCGTGGCACCGAGCCGAAGGGTTACGATGTCCATGACACCGAGCCGAAGAGCTTTCAGCTCAAGTGCTTCTGGATCGAAAAAAATAAAAAAATACATGTTTTACAAATTTATTTTTCTGCATGAAATGTCCAAGATAATAATATTTTTTTCAAGGGTTTGAGTATCTCTTGTGAGTATCTCTTGTGAGTACCTCTTATGAGTACCTCTTGTGAGTACCTCTTGTCAGTACCTCTTATGAGTACCTCTTGTGAGTATCTCTTGTGAGTACCTCTTGTGATACCTCTTATGAGCACCTCTTGTGAGTACCTCTTGTGACTACCTCTTGTGAGTATCTCTTGTGAGTACCTCTTATGAGTACCTCTTGTGAGTATCTCTTATGAGTACCTCTTGTGAGTACCTCTTATCTCTTGTGAGTATCTCTTATGAGTACCTCTTGTGAGTACCTCTTGTGAGTACCTCTTGTGAGTACCTCTTGTGAGTACCTCTTGTGAGTACCTCTTGTGAGTACCTCACGAACCTCAGTTTGGGAAACGCTGTTTGAAGTAATCGTGACTCTCAAACAGCTTTTCAATAAAACTACTAAATTAAACTACTACACCGATATAGAGGAAAAGGGAGCTGGTTGTAAAGTTCTTTAGTTGTTATTTATTTCAAGACAAGGTTGCTTCAACATGTGTCCTCTTATATGGACTTTTAGGACCTAGTTTAGTCACCCAGCTACTGAGTTAATTGCTTAGAGCGACCTGGGAGCTGTGAATTTCTTTCGGAAGTATTTCTGTTTGTGTCAATGCTGGTTGTGTTGGGGACAGCATATTGAGAAAATGATCTACAGAGAGAAGCTGGCATTCTAGGGGCTACCTATAAGGACTGCTGTTTTTTGTCGTGACGGCTTTTTCTTTCGACGTGTACTGCAACTTCAAGTGACGGACGGTTAGTGTTGGCATTCTGGTCGCTGCCGCATACATTTAATACGTGTAAAGCTACCAGTTTGTATCGGGGTTTATATTTAGTTCAAGAGCTCATATGATACCACGATGATCGTTGTTAGTGGTAGATGATCGTTGTTAGTGGTAGATGATCGTTGTTAGTGGTAGATGATCGTTGTTAGTGGTAGATGATCGTTGTTAGTGGTAGATGATCGTTGTTAGTGGTAGATGATCGTTGTTGGTGGTATTAGCTTGCACAGAAGACAATTTGATATATCCGTTGCATAAAGCTGACTATCCCGTTGCTATAAAGCTGCTATCCCGTTGTCATAAGCTGGCTATCCGTTGCTATAAAGCTGACAATCCCGTTGCCATAAAGCTGACAATCCCGTTGCCATAAAGCTGACTATCCCGTTGCTATAAAGCTGACTATCCCGTTGCCATAAAGCTGACTATCCCGTTGCTATAAAGCTGGCTATCCCGTTGCTATAAAGCTGACTATCCCGTTGCTATAAAGCTGACTATCCCGTTGTCATAAAGCTGGCTATCCCGTTGCTATAAAGCTGACAATCCCGTTGCCATAAAGCTGACAATCCCGTTGCCATAAAGCTGACTATCCCGTTGCTATAAAGCTGACTATCCCGTTGCCATAAAGCTGACTATCCCGTTGCTATAAAGCTGGCTATCCCGTTGCTATAAAGCTGACTATCCCGTTGCTATAAGCTGGCTATCCGTTGCATAAAGCTGGCTATCCCGTTGCTATAAAGCTGACTATCCCGTTGCCATAAAGCTGGCTATCCCGTTGCCATCAAGCTGACTATCCCGTTGTCAGAAAGCTGACTATCCCGTTGCTATAAAGCTGACTATCCCGTTGCTATAAAGCTGACTATCCCGTTGCCATAAAGCTGACTATCCCGTTGCTATAAAGCTGACTATCCTGTTGCCATAAAGCTGGCTATCCCGTTGATATAAAGCTGACTATCCCGTTGCCATAAAGCTGACTATCCGTTGCCATAAAAGCTGACTATCCCGTTGCTATAAAGCTGGCTATGCTGTTGCTATAAAGCTGACTATCCCGTTGCTATAAAGCTGGCTATGCTGTTGCTATAAAGCTGACTACCCCGTTAGCATAAAGCTGACTATCCCGTTGCCATAAAGCTGGCTATCCCGTTGATATAAAGCTGACTATCCCGTTGCATAAAGCGGGCTATCCCGTTGATATAAAGCTGACTATCCCGTTGCACTAAAGCTGGCTATCCCGTTGATATAAAGCTGACTATCCCGTTGCCATAAAGCTGACTATCCCGTTGCCATAAAGCTGACTATCCCGTTGCTATAAAGCTGACTATCCCGTTGCCATAAAGCTGACTATCCCGTTGCTATAAAGCTGGCTATGCTGTTGCTATAAAGCTGACTATCCCGTTGCCATAAAGCTGACTATCCCGTTGCCATAAAGCTGACTATCCCGTTGTCATAAAGCTGACTATCCCGTTGTCATAAAGCTGACTATCCCGTTGCCATAAAGCTGACTATCCCGTTGTCATAAAGCTGACTATCCCGTTGCCATAAAGCTGACTATCCCGTTGCCATAAAGCTGACTATCCCGTTGTCATAAAGCTGGCTATCCCGTTGTCATGAAGTTTGTGGATTATCATATAATCTGAAACATGTAGAACTGAAACCTGACAATATGTCTGTTCAGTTGAGATGACATTTGTTGCAGACGTTGAAATATGAAACCTACAGGACTGAAACCTGATATTAGATGCGTTCATTTCATATGACGTTTGATGCAGACGTTGAAATCGGAAACCTACAGAACTGAAACCTGATATTAGATGCGTTCATTTCAAATGACGTTTGTTGCAGACGTTGCAATATAAAAATACACAGAATAACCATTACACTTAGAGCAACATTTGTCCACTAAAATCCAGCGTGTATTGTCCCATATTTTGCAACTACCTTACAATAAGGGTGCGCCTTAAAATTCTGTCTTTGAATAAAACGACTAGTTTTTGTGATTTTAAATAGCGCCCGTCAACCAAGTCAAAATAGCGTATTCGTCAAAGGGAACAAACATTTGAAATGCACCGCTTCCTGCATTATGCACCCGTGCCGTATACGTTGAACAACTCAAAGAATAACCCTTTTTAGTTGCACAGAAACTAACATCAATTGTAAAGACAAGACAGAAGAAAGGTTTGTTGGAACACAATGAACAATTTTCAAATACGGGCCATTCTTAAGTTGAACTCTAATATCTCAACGATATACCTGAATTTTAAATGCAGACATTTTTGTCTATTTAACCATTCTTTGAGTTTCAAAATATGGGTTTCAGAATTTCTGCCAAGAGCCTAACCTGTATCCTAACCTCCCCCTTTCCTTCTCTCCTGCTAATGTTGGTGACTTTTATAAAAGATCAACCGCGAGGTGAAAAGAAATCTATATTATACTAGTGAGATCCATAGCTAATGTATGCTTTAGTCATCGGCGGAGAATACAATTATCAGAATAAAGCACCCACCTGCAGTTATGACTGTGTTTTCATTCAACAAATCTTTTGATTTTTTTTCTCCACTGTTGACTGATGTGCATCGTGTAGCTTAGTCATACTTAAAGCCAATATGTGTGTGATAGGTGGGGGTATAGGGAGATGTGCACAAGTGGTGAAAGAGATGCACCACTACAAGCTCACAGTCATTAGAGTATCTGAAACAAGACTTGGGGATAAGAGTAGCACAGGAACCCATGATGACTCAGGGTAAGAGTAGAAACTTGTGAGGAAAGTGGGCATACCTTACGGAAGACACAGTTGTGTCACTAGACAAGCACTTGAGTGGAACCCGCAACGGAAACGGAAAATGGGACGTCCTAAACATACTTGGAAACTGAATCTTCTTGAGGAATTTAATGATGCTGGACTATCCTGGGAAGCAATAGAGAAAACAATCAGAGACTGGAAAATTGGAAAACAATTGTTGATGCCTTATGCTTCTCGTTGATCGGAAGTCAAGTAAGCTATGCAGAAATATACTTAAACTATACAATGTTAGATTACGTAATTATACAATGTTAGATTAAGTAACTAGACAATGTTAGATTAAGTAACTAGACAATGTTAGATTAAGTAACTATACAGTGTTAGATTAAGTAACTATACAATGTTAGATTAAGTAACTATACAGTGTTAGATTAAGTAACTATACAATGTTAGATTAAGTAACTATGCAATGTTAGATTAAGTAACTATACAGTGTTAGATTAAGTAACTATACAATGTTAGATTAAGTAACTATACAGTGTTAGATTAAGTAACTATACAGTGTTAGATTAAGTAACTATACAATGTTAGATTAAGTAACTATACAGTGTTAGATTAAGTAACTATACAATGTTAGATTAAGTAACTATGCAATGTTAGATTAAGTAACTATACAGTGTTAGATTAAGTAACTATACAATGTTAGATTAAGTAACTATACAGTGTTAGATTAAGTAACTATACAATGTTAGATTAAGTAACTAGACAATGTTAGATTAAGTAACTAGACAATGTTAGATTAAGTAA
Organism: Arion vulgaris; assembly: GCA_020796225.1. NCBI lineage: Eukaryota > Metazoa > Mollusca > Gastropoda > Stylommatophora > Arionidae > Arion > Arion vulgaris. The sequence continues at coordinate 16,572,200 of CM036761.1, forward strand.
CTATACAATGTTAGATTAAGTAACTATACAATGTTAGATTAAGTAACTATACAATGTTAGATTAAGTAACTATACAATGTTAGATTAAGTAACTAGACAATGTTAGATTAAGTAACTAGACAATGTTAGATTAAGTAACTATACAATGTTAGATTAAGTAACTATACAATGTTAGATTAAGTAACTAGACAATGTTAGATTAAGTAACTATACAATGTTAGATTAAGTAACTAGACAATGTTAGATTAAGTAACTAGACAATGTTAGATTAAGTATCTATACAATGTTAGATTAAGTAACTATACAATGTTAGATTAAGTAACTATACAATGTTAGATTAAGTAACTATACAATGTTAGATTAAGTAACTAGACAATGTTAGATTAAGTAACTATACAATGTTAGATTAAGTAACTAGACAATGTTAGAGTGAGATGATAACAAAAAAAACACACAAGTCTAAATCATATAACTAGTTGGATTACTGAATAAAAAACCGCTCGTGTATAGCTGGGCTCTCAAGGAGCAACGATTAGAAATACTGCGACCTACAAGGCATGTTGTAAGAGGCGACTGAGGTAGGATACTGCGACCTACAAGGCATGTTGTAAGAGGTGACTGAGGTAGGATACTGCGACCTACAAGGCATGTTGTAAGAGGCGACTGAGGTAGGATACTGCGACCTACAAGGCATGTTGTAAGAGGCGACTGAGGTAGGATACTGCGACCTACAAGGCATGTTGTAAGAGGTGACTGAGGTAGGATACTGCGACCTACAAGGCATGTTGTAAGAGGCGACTGAGGTAGAATACTGCGACCTACAAGGCATGTTGTAAGAGGCGACTGAGGTAGGGGCCCAGGGAAACAATCCTAGTAAATAAAAAGCATCACAGAAATCAGATGTGCTGGCTTACTTGTAAGCGCATTACTGGCACAACGCACAATCGTTCTTAGGCTCAGATCACATACAAATCACAAAGAGTAGTTAACAAGTGGTCGATATGGAGCGTTCGAAGAAGAAGAAAATACAACCTTATTTTAGCACACTCGCTCACTCTCACACTCGCTCACTCTCTCACTCACTCGCTCACTCTCTGATAACGAACAAGACATCCTTATTTTAGCACACTCGCTCACTCTCTCACTCACTCGCTCACTCTCTGATAACGAACAAGACATCCTTTTTTAGCCACTCGCTCACTCTCTCACTCACTCGCTCACTCTCTGATAACGAACAAGACATCCTTATTTTAGCACACTCCCACTCACTCTCTGATAACGAACAAGACATCCTTATTTTAGCACACTCGCTCACTCTCTGATAACGAACAAGACATCCTTATTTTAGCACACTCGCTCACTCTCACACTCGCTCACTCTCTGATAACGAACAAGACATTAACATATCTCCTTGAGTTCAACCTGTACTGAGCATGTCAAGTTAGATAATGCCTATCTTGAGTTCAACCTGTACTGAGCATGTCAAGTTAGATAATGCCTATCTTGAGTTCAACCTGTACTGAGCATGTCAAGTTAGATAATTCCATCTTGAGTTAAACCTGTAATCTCATCTGGTTAAACCTACTGGCATGTCAAGCTAGATAATCTCCATCTTGAGTTAAACCTGTACTGAGCATGTCAAGCTAGATAATCTCCATCTTGAGTTAAACCTGTACTGAGCATGTCAAGCTAGATAATCTCCATCTTGAGTTAAACCTGTACTGAGCATGTCAAGTTAGATAATCTCCATCTTGAGTTAAACCTGTACTGAGCATGTCAAGCTAGATAATCTCCATCTTGAGTTAAACCTGTACTGAGCATGTCAAGTTAGATAATCTCCATCTTGAGTTAAACCTATACTGAGCATGTCAAGTTAGATAATCTCCATCTTGAGTTAAACCTGTATTGAGCATGTCAGTTTAGCTGATCCTATCTCTTTTCTTACTCACTCAACATTTTGTCTCCATGTCTCTCTAGGTCTACTCCGACCTCCCTAGTCTTGTACATTCCACTTCAAAGATATATGTGGATGTTTGGTCTTCAAAGATATATGTGGATGTTTGGTCTTCAAAGATATATGTGGATGTTTGGTCTTCAAAGAATATGTGAATGTTTGTCTTCTGCATTCTCAACATGTCCCAAAGATTTATATCTACTTGTTTTATTTCCTCGTTAATATTATGTTATGTTATGCGATCGACGTCATGCACATTGGCATTCACATGCGTGCTCCGTCCTCCGCTGCAGCAGCCATCTAAAAGTTCATTTGCTACCCGTACCCATGAGAAGTTGATTAGTATACCTTCTCTGTTTACTACAAAGTTGACACTATCATTCTCTTTCATATTGTTGATGTATCTTGTCAAAGTTGACACTATCATTCTCTTTCATATTTTTGATGTATCTTGTGATCTCAGTATTAGGTATTCCATTATCTCAACGAATTCGGAAAATTCTTCAAAGACATCTTTTTTCAAAACCTGTACTGCTACTTTGTTACTCGTTTTGCAAGTCTCTGTTCCATACAGTAAGACTGAGCGCCCATTCGATTTGTTACTAGTTTTACAAGTCTCTGTTCCATACAGTAAGACTGTGCGTACATTTGATTTGTTAATCGTTTTACAAGTCTCTGTTCCATACAGTAAGACTGAGCGCCCATTTGATTTGTTAATCGTTTTACACGTCTCTGTTCCATACAGTAAGACTGTGCGTACATTTGATTTGTTACTAGTTTTACAAGTTCTGTTCCATAGTAAGACTGTGCGTACATTTGATTTGTTAATCGTTTTACAAGTCTCTGTTCCATACAGTAAGACGTCTCTGTTCCATCAGTAAGACGTCTCTGTTCCTACAGTAAGATGTGCGTACATTTGATTTGTTACTAGTTTTACAAGTCTCTGTTCCATACAGTAAGGCTGTGCGTACATTTGATTTGTTACTAGTTTTACAAGTCTCTGTTCCATACAGTAAGACTGTGCGTACATTTGATTTGTTAATCGTTTTACAAGTCTCTGTTCCATACAGTAAGACTGTGCGTACATTTGATTTGTTACTAGTTTTACACGTCTCTGTTCCATACAGTAAGACTGTGCGTACATTTGATTTGTTAATCAGTTTACAAGTCTCTGTTCCATACAGTAAGACTGTGCGTACATTTGATTTGTTACTAGTTTTACAAGTCTCTGTTCCATACAGTAAGGCTGTGCGTACATTTGATTTGTTACTAGTTTTACAAGTCTCTGTTCCATACAGTAAGACTGTGCGTACATTTGATTTGTTACTAGTTTTACAAGTCTCTGTTCCATACAGTAAGGCTGTGCGTACATTTGATTTGTTACTAGTTTTACAAGTCTCTGTTCCATACAGTAAGACTGTGCGTACATTTGATTTGTTAATCGTTTTACAAGTCTCTGTTCCATACAGTAAGGCTGTGCGTACATTTGATTTGTTAATCGTTTTACAAGTCTCTGTTCCATACAGTAAGACTGTGCGTACATTTGATTTGTTAATCGTTTTACAAGTCTCTGTTCCATACAGTAAGACTGTGCGTACATTTGATTTGTTACTAGTTTTACACGTCTCTGTTCCATACAGTAAGACTGTGCGTACATTTGATTTGTTACTAGTTTTACAAGTCTCTGTTCCATACAGTAAGACTGTGCGTACATTTGATTTGTTACTAGTTTTACAAGTCTCTGTTCCATACAGTAAGACTGTGCGTACATTTGATTTATATATATTGAATTGAATCTGTGTCCTCTAGTCTGATGATCTTCATATGTTGTCCAATGGTTGGGATGTTGCTGTCGTCATTTCAATTCTTGCATGAATTATATAAATAGCTGAAACAAAAATGAACATTTTCCGTAGCCGCTGCCGAGCGTGGTTTAACTTTGTCTTCTCCGGCGATCTTTGTTCATGCGCTTAATAAATGCGCATGGCCATTGAGTTGTTCGTATGTGTCGATTTCTCCCCGACAATAATGGCTGACATATTCCGTTTCTGAGGACATTTTTTTGTGTGTGGAGTTTGTTCTCTAGACAGTTGCAGTCCCCTGCTGACAAAATGTCTTCCCGGATTTGCCTGGAATCATCCTACTCTAGGTGACTTCAGCCTTCTGTTACCGGTCTCACCAACCCAGGCTTTTATGCAGGGTCTGCTCTCTGGACACTATAGTTTAATCGCGTGGTGTATGAATTGTCTGTCTCATTACGTTTGTAGACCCAAGTATGCAGGAAGAAGGAGTGTCATTGCCTTTCATTACTTGTGAAAAGTTATTATTATTATTATTATATTACTTTCATTACATAGTGTCTTCAAGTAATTTTTCTATGCCGTTCTATCCTGGACAACACGTGCAATTTCTTCTACGGAATTGAGCCCGATATTTCTTGATATTCTGTCTCTCTCTCTGACACAAGAACACTGACACAAGAACAGTGACACAAGAACACTACAGGAACTGAACACAGCAGAACACTGACACAGGAACACTGACACAGGAACACTGACAGGAACATGACACAGAACACTGACACAGAACACTGACACAGAACACTGACACAAGAACACTTGACACAGACACTGACACAACACACTGACACAGAACACTGACACAGAACACTGACACAAGAACACTGACACACACTGACACAAGAACACTGACCAAATGCCACAAAAGGACAATGACAACTAAAAACCTGAGTCAAATGACAAGAAAGACTAAAACACAATCTCACATCCGCAATATGGCTAGATTTGGTTTGACTATAAACTCGATGTATTCATGAAATGCCAGGACGTACTGACCTCATCCAGCGGCGGATGTTTCATTTTGTATTACTCTCAATAAGAAAATAGAATCCGCTTCACATGCAAGTCATCTACGTTTTCTTTGTGTGAAATGTTTTTGCTTAAAGAGGAAGTATAAACTACGTCAAGACAGTTAACAAAAGTAATTAACAAAACATGTTGAGATCTGATAAAGTGAAACTAACGGTCAGTGTAACATTATCCAACATTTACTAAAGAAAATCAGAAACACAGCTGCACAATAGAAACAGTATATTTGTAAGAACTGCAGTAGCGTAGGTGTTAGTGAACTGCGCTTCTTAGATACGAGTTCCGGGTTTAATTCCGCAGTAGCCGTGGAATATTTTCCGACATTAGTGACTCACAGATAGATTGATTGATTGATTGATTGATTGATTGATTGATAGGACCATCATCATTGCACTTCGGTGAGTAACCATGTGTGCTCGATCTCTTTCTTACATAGGAAGATCTCAGCTGCAGTGCACAAACTCCGTAGCACCGGTGAGGGTCCCCAATGTAATTTTGAAGATGGTGTAGATATTTTTGAAGGAATTTTATTTTTAATCTTTTCTAATGAATTTTGCACAGGCTGTGACTTTCCAGCTTGTTTTTCTCGATTTTGAATTGCCAAGAGTTCTTTTACGTGCTCAAATTGAACACGGAACCTACGTTTTATCGTTCGTCTCCGATATGATTCGATCTCACATACACTGAGATCAGAGATCTCTGAAAAAATATCCAGATGGTTCAACGAGAGAGTGAAACTGGTACTTTTGACACGAGAGACGAGCTCGTAACCTCTACTGGCTCAACGAGGGAGTGAAACTGGTACTTTTGGCACGAGAGACAGGCTCGTAACCTCTATTGGCTCAACGAGAGAGTGAAACTGGTACTTTTAGCACAGAGACAGGCTTGTAACCTCTACTGGCTCAACGAGGGAGTGAAACTGGTACTTTTGACACGAGAGACGAGCTCGTAACCTCTACTGGCTCAACGAGGGAGTGAAACTGGTACTTTTGGCACGAGAGACGAGCTCGTAACCTCTACTGGCTCAACGAGGGAGTGAAACTGGTACTTTTGGCACGAGAGACAGGCTCGTAACCTCTACTGGCTCAACGAGGGAGTGAAACTGGTACTTTTGACACGAGAGACGAGCTCGTAACCTCTATTGGCTCAACGAGAGAGTGAAACTGGTACTTTTGCACGAGAGACAGCTGTAACCTCTACTGGCTCAACGAGGGAGTGAAACTGGTACTTTTGACACGAGAGACGAGCTCGTAACCTCTACTGGCTCAACGAGGGAGTGAAACTGGTACTTTTGGCACGAGAGACAGGCTCGTAACCTCTACTGGCTCAACGAGGAGTGAAACTGGTACTTTTGACACGAGAGACAGGCTCGTAACCTCTACTGGCTCAACGAGGAGTGAAACTGGTACTTTTGGCACGAGAGACAGCTCGTAACCTCTACTGGCTCAACAGGAGTGAAACTGGTACTTTTGACACGAGAGACGAGCTCGTAACCTCTATTGGCTCAACGAGAGAGTGAAACTGGTACTTTAGCACGAGACAGGCTTGTAACCTCTATTGGCTCAACAGGAGTGAAACTGGTACTTTTAGCACGAGAGACGGCTCGTAACCTCTACTGGCTCAACGGAGTGAAACTGGTACTTTGACACGAGAGAGGCTCATGACCTCTATTGGCTCAACGAGAGAGTGAAACTGGTACTTTGCACGAGAGACGAGGCTCATAACCTCTACTGGCTCAACGAGGGAGTGAAACTGGTACTTTTGGCACGAGAGACAGAGCTCGTAACCTCCTGGCTCAACGAGAGTGAACTGTCTTTGCCAGGACGGCTGTAATCTCTACACTACCTAGACCACTAAAATAACGTACAAGTCTATTTTGTTTATTGACTCTTCCCAGGTAGGTAATGGAATCTTCCCAGGTGGGTAATAGAATCTTTCCAGGTAGGGTAATGGAATCTTCCCAGGTGGGTAATGGAATCTTCCCAGGTAGGGTAATGGAATCTTCCCAGGTAGGGTAATGGAATCTTCCCAGGTAGGGTAATGGAATCTTCCCAGGTAGGGTAATGGAATCTTCCCAGGTAGGGTAATGGAATCTTCCCAGGTAGGGTAATGGAATCTTCCCAGGTAGGGTAATGGAATCTTCCCAGGTAGGGTAATGGAATCTTCCCAGGTGGGTAATGGAATCTTCCCAGGTGGGTAATGGAATCTTCCCAGGTGGGTAATGGAATCTTCCCAGGTGGGTAATGGAATCTTCCCAGGAGGGTAATTGAATCTTCCTAGGTGGGTAATGGAATCTTCCCAGGTGGGTAATGGAATCTTCCCAGGTAGGGTAATGGAATCTTCCCAGGTAGGGTAATGGAATCTTCCCAGGTAGGGTAATGGAATCTTCCCAGGTAGGGTAATGGAATCTTCCCAGGTGGGTAATGGAATCTTCCCAGGTGGGTAATGGAATCTTCCCAGGTGGGTAATGGAATCTTCCCAGGTGGGTAATGAAATCTTCCCAGGTGGGTAATGGAATCTTCCCAGGTGGGTAATGGAATCTTCACAGGTGGGTAATGGAATTGTCTGTCCCCTCTTGCTGTAGAGCGTAGGGTGGGAGCTTTAATTTGAGTTCAGGGCCAGAAAGTCGACTTTGTAGTGTTATATCCTTGTTTATTTAGTGTGGGATTGATATTGTCTATCCATCTTTTTCTTGGTCTTCCTTTGGCTCTAGTATCCGATCTCTTTTAATTGTATGCTGTTATTGGTGGTTGGTTGTATTCCATTCTCTTTAAATGTTCAAACCACTGCATTTGTTGTCTTTCAATGTATTCTGTGCTTGATGTTATGCCCACTCTGCTTCTAATGCCCTCGTTTCGTAAGTCTATCTTTTCTGATGATCCCCACCGTCTTCCTCAAACATTTCATTACAACGCACAGGTCCTCAAACATTTCATTACAACGCACAGGTCCTCAAACATTTCATTACACGCACGGTCCTCAAACATTTCATTACAACGCACAGGTCCTCAAACATTTCATTACAACGCACAGGTCCTCAAACATTTCATTACAACGCAACAAACAACAGTCAATAACATAAGAGAATCATTAAATTAACTTGGAAATTTGTGTCATGGCGTGAACTGAAGAAAACAAAGCTTTAAGGAAGTTTGTGTCATGGTGTGAACTGAAGAAAACAAAGCTTTAAGGAAGTTTGTGTCATGGTGTGAACTGAAGAAAACAAAGCTTTAAGGAAGTTTGTGACATGGCGTGAACTGAAGAAAACAAAGCTTTAAGGAAGTTTGTGTCATGGTGCAACTGAGAAAACAGCTTTAGAAGTTTGTGTCATGGTGCAACTGAAGAAAACAAAGCTTTAAGAAAGTTTGTGTCATGGTGTGAACTGAAGAAAACAAAGCTTTAAGGAAGTTTGTGTCATGGTGCAACTGAAGAAAACAAAGCTTTAAGGAAGTTTGTGTCATGGTGCAACTGAAGAAAACAAAGCTTTAAGGAAGTTTGTGTCATGGTGTGAACTGAAGAAAACAAAGATTTAAGGAAGTGTGTGACATAGCTTGAACTGAAGAAAATAAAGTCTTAAGGAAGTTTGTGTCATTGCTTGAACTTAGAAAATAAAGTCTTAAGGAAGTTTGTGTCATAGCTTGAACTTAAGAAAACAAAGCCTTAAGGAAGTTTGTGTCATAGTTTGAACTTAAGAAAATAAAGTCTTAAGGAAGTTTGTGTCATTGCTTGAACTTAAGAAAACAAAGCCTTAAGGAAGTTTGTGTCATAGCTTGAACTTAAAAAAATAAAGTCTTAAGAGTGTGACATAGCTTGAACTGAAGAAACCAAAGTCTTAAGGAAGTTTGTGTCATAGCTTGAACTTAAGAAAACAAAGTCTTAAGGAAGTTTGTGTCATAGCTTGAACTTAAGAAATAAAATTCTAAAATTGATGAACAGTCTGATATAACGGAACATTCTTCCTCTTTACTTGTCATGTGAACTTGTTAACTCCGCCCACTTGATCGCTAATGAGCTAATTAGAACTCAGAATGGATGGATTGCATTTCTGTTTTGTTTTATTGTCTATCACTGGAAACCATTGAAGAAGTTATGCTAGGATCACATGAAAATTGTCACTGAAACCATTCTATCACTGAAAATTGTCTATCATGAACCCATTAGATTTATGCGGATCATGAAAATTGTGAAAACTCACAAGATTCAACTATTCTGATATGTTTTTGATTGAAAAATTGGTTACGTGCAAGAGTATTATGGTGATACTTCATGCTATTTCATATAATGCCATAATGCCAAAGTAATTGTCTGTATCTTCTTTATGTTTTTCAACCTTTTTATGTTTATGGTACCTTGTTCACTCGAGAACATAAAATAATCTTTAGCATTTCAAAATTGAAAGGCTGAAAGTTTCTGCTCGAGACAATATTCATTAGAAAATTGTAGAATTATTTCTATAGTATATTGTCACTATCTAATAAATTATATTGTGGACTGCCGGTGCTATAGGCTCGTGCACTAGCTGAGATCTTCATGTGTTAGAAAGATCGGACAACGTGAGTTACTAACCGACGTGCATTATGGTGGTCTTTTCAATCAATCAATCAAATATCAATCAGATGATAAATATTAACTTCTGAGCATCGTCGTTGTCGTCGTCCGTTTAAAACCGTTTATCTCTGTGTAGTTATATCCTCTGTCTCCCCTTCCCCTTTCCTCATGTCCCTGTGTTCAATGTTTCTCTACGATCCTCTTGTAACCGTCATCTTGGTCACCCCTTGCCTTGCCTTATAGGAACTATGCATTTCATTATCTATGCAAACACGTGTCAACATTGAACGTGATCACAATAGTTCATGGTTCGTGACATGATACATTTATAAGTCAATGTTTCTCCATATTCATATCAATGTCTTGTAGAAGGGTTATACAGGGTGTTCAAGATAATTGCAGCCCCATTGACATTTCGAAAGTTGCCAGGTGCACATTGAGTTGTGTTTATTTACTATTTAAACCGGTTCTGACTAGCTCGTCCACGTCACATTTGTTCATCGCCCTTCCTCACTACATTATACACCGTCACATAACCTTGACCTATACTACGTCATAACTGAACCTTCCCATTTCTATACATATATGCCAGATTAGCTCCATTCACGTGCTGCTTTTAGTTGAACACCTGTATTTGTCCTATTCTTTAATATCTTGTAGGATGTTATATTTGTCTCTTATTCTTTAAAGGCGATGTTCTGATTCGCGTTTTTTACTAGTACTTTAACCTTCCACCTCAGTCGTCTCTTACGACATGCCTTGTAGGGCGCAGTGTTACTACCTCAGTGGTCTCTTACGACATGTCTTGTAGGGCGCAGTGTTACTATCTCAGTGGTCTCTTACGACATGTCTTGTAGGGCGCAGTGTTACTACCTCAGTGGTCTCTTACGACATGTCTTGTAGGGCGCAGTGTTACTACCTCAGTGGTCTCTTACGACATGTCTTGTAGGGCGCAGTGTTACTATCTCAGTCGTCTCTTACGACATGTCTTGTAGGGCGCAGTGTTACTACCTCAGTGATCTCTTACGACATGTCTTGTAGGGCGCAGTGTTACTACCTCAGTGGTCTCTTACGACATGTCTTGTAGGACGCAGTGTTACTATCTCAGTGGTCTCTTACGACATGTCTTGTAGAGCGCAGTGTTACTACCTCAGTGGTCTCTTACGACATATCTTGTAGGGCGCAGTGTTACTATCTCAGTGATCTCTTACGACATGCCTTGTAGGGCGCAGTGTTACTAGCTCAGTGATCTCTTACGACATGCCTTGTAGGGCGCAGTGTTACTATCTCAGTGATCTCTTACGACATGCCTTGTAGGGCGCAGTGTTATTATCTCAGTGATCTCTTACGACATGCCTTGTAGGGCGCAGTGTTACTATCTCAGTGGTCTCTTACGACATGTCTTGTGGGGCGCAGTGTTACTATCTCAGTACTCTCCTTGCGAGACCCAGCAACACACAGACTAGTTGTTACATCATTATCAAATAGCTTGTATTGAGCAGAACTTTGCCACTCCAACAGTCCTCCGGAATTTCTCCCTCTCTCATAGGCCAGATGTGCTGTCTCTGCAGCGGTTATCCTCAAACCATCAGTTACATCCTGAATTCATCTTCTCCGTAGTTTTCTTCTTTTCTTCTTTGCCTGGATGCCTTCTTCCATGATGGTCTTGTCCATTCCTTTGTGTCTCTTGATATGTCCCAAATACTTTCATTTCCTCCATTCTTATTTGTAGCATCAGCCAATTTGATTTTAAGTTCCTTCTGGATATATCTATTTATTCTCTTCTCTGTACATGATATACGAAGCACTTTTCTCTAACATTTATTTTATTACAGTAGTATTGTATCTATCATATGGCATCATCGCCTCTGTAACCATTATTCAGATGCGCGCCGATACATATAAACGTTGCGGACAGCAGTGTACTATATGGAACTAGAACTGCTAAACATAGAAGTGTTTTGTTTCCTAAGAATTCTGTTTTCAACGAAATATCATTACTCTTGTAGTTTAGACATTTTCATAAAGTATTTAGTAGAGAACTGAAGGAACATTGTTTGCAAGTAACTTCTTTTATATATACAGTAAATCTTTGATTATCCGTTTAACCATCAGTTTTTATCCATATATTGGTCTAAAATATTCAGTGACTATGAAAAAAGTTTTAGTGTAACTATCATTGAAGAAATAGTTTACTAATATCTTGAAGAATAGTTTCTGTAACTATCATTGAAGAAATATTTCATTACTATCATTTAGAAGAATATTTCTATGTGACTATCATTGAGAATGTTTCTAGTATATATTAAGAGAAATAGTTTCTATGACTTATTGAAGAAATAGTTTCTATGTACTATATTGAAGAAGAAAAGTTCTAGTTACTATCTTGAAGAATAGTTTTAGTTAACTATATTGAATAGTTTTAACTATCTGAAGAAGAAATAGTTCATTAACTATCATTAGAAAAAAGTTGTGAACAATAAAAATTATGAACATGAAGAAGAAAGTTTTAGTGAATTATAGAAGAAGAAAGTTTTAGACTATTTAAGAAAATAGTTGTGTAACTATTTGAGAAAAGTATAATTAGTGATATCATTGAAAGGTTTCAGTACTATCATTGAAGAGAAATATTGTGTAATATATTGAAGAAGAAATAGTTTTAGTGTAACTATCATTGAAGAAGAAATAGTTGCTAGTGAACTATCTGAAGAAAATTTAGTGTACTATATTGATAAGAAAAATAGTTTCTAGTGTAACTATCATTGAAGAAGAAATAGTTTCTAGTGTGACTATCATTGAAGAAGAAATAGTTTCTAGTGTAACTATCATTGAAGAAGAAAAAGTTTCTAGTGTAACTATCATTGAAGAAGAAATAGTTTCTAGTGTGACTATCATTGAAGAAGAAATAGTTTCTAGTGTGACTATCATTGAAGAAGAAATAGTTTCTAGTGTAACTATCATTGAAGAAGGAATAGTTTCTAGTGTAACTATCATTGAAGAAGAAATAGTTTCTAGTGTGACTATCATTGAAGAAGAAATAGTTTCTAGTGTGACTATCATTGAAGAAGAAATAGTTTCTAGTGTGACTATCATTGAAGAAGTAATAGTTTCTAGTGTAACTATCATTGAAGAAGAAATAGTTTCTAGTGTAACTATCATTGAAGAAGAAATAGTTTCTAGTGTGACTATCATTGAAGAAGAAATAGTTTCTAGTGTGACTATCATTGAAGAAGAAATAGTTTCTAGTGTAACTATCATTGAAGAAGAAATAGTTTCTAGTGTGACTATCATTGAAGAAGAAATAGTTTCTAGTGTAACTATCATTGAAGAAGAAGAAATAGTTTCTAGTGTGACTATCATTGAAGAAGAAATAGTTTCTAGTGAAATATCATTGAAGAAGAAATAGTTTCTAGTGTTACTATCATTGAAGAAGAAATAGTTTCTAGTGTAACTATCATTGAAGAAGAAATAGTTTCTAGTGTGACTATCATTGAAGAAGAAATAATTTCTAGTGTAACTATCATTGAAGAAGAAATAGTTTCTAGTGTAACTATCATTGAAGAAGAAATAGTTTCTAGTGTGACTATCATTGAAGAAAAAGAAATAGTTTCTAGTGTAACTATCATTGAAGAAGAAATAATTTCTAGTGTGACTATCATTGAAGAAGGAATAGTTTCTAGTGTAACTATCATTGAAGAAGAAGGAATAGTTTCTAGTGTGACTATCATTGAAGAAGAAGAAATAGTTTCTAGTGTAACTATCATTGAAGAAGGAATAGTTTCTAGTGTAACTATCATTGAAGAAGAAATAGTTTCTAGTGTGACTATCATTGAAGAAGAAATAGTTTCTAGTGTAACTATCATTGAAGAAGAAATAGTTTCTAGTGTGACTATCATTGAAGAAGAAATAGTTTCTAGTGTAACTATCATTGAAGAAGAAATAGTTTCTAGTGTAACTATCATTGAAGAAGAAATAGTTTCTAGTGTAACTATCATTGAAGAAGAAATAATTTCTAGTGTGACTATCATTGAAGAAGAAATAGTTTCTAGTGTAACTATCATTGAAGAAGAATAGTTTCTAGTGTACTATCATTGAAGAAGAAATAGTTTCTAGTGTACTATCATTGAAGAAGAAATAGTTTCTAGTGTGACTACATAGAAGAAAAGTTTCAGTTGACTATCATTGAAGAAAAAATTTCTTGTAACAACACCTACAACTAGCCTGTACTTCCCATGTAGAAAAATAGTTTATCAAAGTGACATCACTGGTTTTACTTAATCAAACACTACAATAGCTTATTCAGATGTGAACAATGTTAAAAGAAATGTCTGTGTTACTTAACCAAACACCTACAACTAGCTGTATCAGTGAGAGAAAATGTTTCAAAGTACATCGACTGGTTTCTGTAACAAACACCTAAACTAGCCTGTTTCAGATGTGAAAAATGTTATAAGAAGTAATCTATGGTTATCTTAACGAAACACCTACAACTAGCTGTACTCAGAGAGGAAAATTTCAGTACATCATTGATAAAAATGTTCACTAGTGTATTCAGAAGTAGAACAATGTATATCAAAGACATCGACTGGTTTCATTAAGAAAAAATCTAGTGTACTCAGAAGAGAAACAGTGTTATCAAGAAGAATAGTCTGTTTATCTTAAAAGAAAATCTAGTGTACTAATTGAGAACAATGTTATCAAGTACCCTCGGACTGGTTATCTTAACCAAAACTACAACTAGCTGACTAATTGAGAGAGTAACAATGTTACTCAAAGAGATGCTGGTTATCTTGAAAAGAACGAAATAGCCTGTATTCATTGAGAAAAATGTTATCAGTGCATCGACTGGTTTGAACGAAACAAACTAGCCTGTACTTCAGAGAGAACAATGTATATCAAAGAAGATGTTTTACTAATTGAAAACAAACTAGTGTATTCAGAAGAGAAAATTGTTTATTAATACATCTGACTGGTTTACTTACAAACACCTAACAACTAGCCTGTATTCAGATGTAGAAACAATGTTATCAAAAGACATCAACTGGTTTATTAACAAACACCTACAACTAGCTGTATTCAGATGTAGAAAAATGTTATCAAGTAAATCGACTGGTTGTAAAAACAACCTAACTAGCCTGTAAATCAATGTAGAAACAATTATCAATGTAACACTGGTTTTAACCAAACACCTACAACTAGCCACTCAGATGTAGAAACAATGTTATCAAAGTACATCGACTGGTTTACTTAACCAAACACCTACAACTAGCCTGTATTCAGATGTAGAAACAATGTTATCAAAGTACATCGACTGGTTTGCTTAACCAAACACCTACAACTAGCCTGTATTCAGATGTAGAAACAATGTTATCAAAGTGCATCTACTGGTTTACTTAACCAAACACCTACAACTAGCCTGTATTCAGATGTAGAAACAATGTTATCAAAGTACATCGACTGGTTTGCTTAACCGAACACCTACAACTAGCCTGTATTCAGATGTAGAAACAATGTTATCAAAGTACATCGACTGGTTTACTTAACCAAACACCTACAACTAGCCTGTATTCAGATGTAGAAACAATGTTATCAAAGTACATCGACTGGTTTGCTTAACCAAACACCTACAACTAGCCTGTATTCAGATGTAGGAATAATGTTATCAAAGTACATCGACTGGTTTGAAATGCAAGAGAAAGCACATGCAACACAGATCCTACGTCTGCGTAAGATATGAAAATCGACGTGTAGAAAACTTGAGCCTCAAAGACACAGAAGGAGATGACAGATTATTCTATAGTAACGTACGTCTATACTATTACAATACATTTCTGTTCATTCATTCATTCATGAGGTGCCGTGTTGGCTGGCGTAGGCGATCATGGATCTCCACAAATCTCTGTCTTTGGTGTTTGCTATCAACTCAGATGTTGACGCTCTACCGTTCCATGAAATCAGGTTATCCAAAATGTTCTCTTTCTGTCTTGCTCTGTCTCGTCTAACCTCGATTCTAACGGTTTTATGTACATGACTACTCTTATATTGAAGTTGAAATTGAACGCTTTGTCAAATTAAATACAATATGTATGTATTATTTACTTTTAAAGGATTTTATTTTCATTTTTGTCCCAAGCCCGAAGTGAAATCACGTTACTGTACATATGTAGAGATTTCTGTTATTCGTCTATTCGGTTATCCGTCACAGCCCTGGTCCGGACGGGGACGGTTAATCGAGATTCTACTTTATATGAAATAAGCAAATATTTTCTAAACGTTGTATTGGCTAGCTGTCTTTACCCCGGATACATACATCAGACGTGATTCCTACAATACATTATTGTTACATATATATATTTGTGTGTTTATTGGTACGTCAACGGAAAGTGTATTATTTTGAGCAAGGAGTTATAGCAGGGAGTGAGAAAGGTTGCCTTGTTCCTAATCTATCGCTCTCTGTAAATGAGGAACAGTGGTAAACTGAGATTGGACGTGTCATGTGAAGCATATCAGCTTCTATGGCGTACAACATAATACAGTTTCAGAAGGAACTTGACGAGGTATACAAACCGTGGGAAACATTTAGAATGAACTAAGAAGGGTATTGTAGCCTTGTCTGACACACTGACGTGAAGGAGCAGAATCCAGGTTACTGCTGGTAAGGTCTAGAATGTTGCCACACACACACACACACAACACACACATCAAAATCGTTAAAGACTCTATACCAAAGAGTCCCCAAGGTGCTCAGCCCTATACAAATAACTTTCTGAAAGTGTTCGCATTTGTGAACTTATTCAGTAGATTCGGTGATTACTCAAATTTATCACCCAGCTAATAAATTACGAATTGAATAACTGGAGAATTGACTGTAAAGGGAAAGAAACATCGTTCACTAGTGAGCAAGTCAACCCACTGTCTCTGAACAGGATACACTGTCTATGATATCATACTGCTGTTAGAACAGAAACGCCACTGAAGATATTGTTTTAATCTTATATTCCAACCACGGTAACGATTAACCTAGTCAAGTTATTTCATCTTCCGGGACATGATGTTATTATTGATGTTATTCCGGGACATGATGTTATTATTGATGTTATTCCTGGATATGATGTTATTATTGATGTTATTCCAGGACATGATGTATATTGATGTTATTCCGGGACATGATGTTATTATTGATGTTATTCCGGGACATTATGTTATTATTGATGTTATTCCGGGATATGATGTTATTATTGATGTTATTCCGGGACATGATGTTATTATTGATGTTATTCCGGGATATGATGTTATTATTGATGTTATTCCGGGATATGATGTTATTATTGATGTTATTCCGGGATATGATGTTATTATTGATGTTATTCCGGGACATGATGTTATTATTGATGTTATTCCGGGATATGATGTTATTATTGATGTTATTCCTGGATATGATGTTATTATTGATGTTATTCCTCGATATGATGTTATTATTGATGTTATTCCTGGATATGATGTTATTATTGATGTTATTCCTGGATATGATGTTATTATTGATGTTATTCCGGGATATGATGTTATTATTGATGTTATTCCGGGATATGAGCCAGTGCGTTTTACATCCTGAATCCATCTTCTCCGTAGTTTTCTTCTTTTCTTCTTTGCCTGGATGCCTTCTTCCATGATGGTCTTTTCCATCCCTTCTTGTCTCTTGATATGTCCCAAATACTTTCATGAGCCACAAGTTTATTTCTTGCTCCTCGATAGGTAAGTCTTGTAAGATGTCTTTGTTTTTTTACTCTTCTCTGTCCAGGATGTTCTCAAAACTTTTCTGTAACACTTTGTTTCAAAAGCTTCAATTTTGTTCTGAAATGTGTGTGTTATGGTACACAATTCATATTCATATATACATATATATGTATTTTATCACCTGCTATAGATTCATTGAAAACAGAGACTCAAATGGTTTGACCACTTGGTGAGAATGAGCCCGAATACACCAGTTGCAAGAGCGTACAACATAAAAATGGAATCATCAAGAGGAAGGGGCAGACCAAGAAAAAAATTGATTGATGGAGTTACAGACATCTTAAAACTCCACAATACACAACATATCAAGTGGCCGAGCGTGACTATCTCGAAACCGATCATCATTTAAACCTGCTACGTCTTACCGCAAAAAAGCAGAAGGACACAAGAAAGAAAGGAAAGATATATACACCAAACATAACAGTCGCGATTGTGTACATGTTAGTGAACGGACTTGTTAGTCTCTTGTTCATATGTTCAGTTCCACATTGCGTACATGTTAGTGAACGGACTTGTTAGACTCTTGTTCATATGTTCAGTTCCACATTGTGTACATGTTAGTGAACGGACTTCTTAGACTCTTGTTCATATGTTCAGTTCCACATTGTGTACATGTTAGTGAACGGACTTCTTAGACTCTTGTTCATATGTTCAGTTCCACATTGTGTACATGTTAGTGACGGACTTGTTAGACTCTTGTTCATATGTTCAGTTCCACATTGTGTACATGTTAGTGAACGGACTTGTTAGTCTCTTGTTCATATGTTCAGTTCCACATTGTGTACATGTTAGTGAACGGACTTGTTAGTCTCTTGTTCATATGTTCAGTTCCACATTGCGTACATGTTAGTGAACGGACTTGTTAGACTCTTGTTCATATGTTCAGTTCCACATTGCGTACATGTTAGTGAACGGACTTGTTAGACTCTTGTTCATATGTTCAGTTCCACATTGTGTACATGTTAGTGAACGGACTTGTTAGTCTCTTGTTCATATGTTCAGTTCCACATTGTGTACATGTTAGTGACGGACTTGTTAGACTCTTGTTCATATGTTCAGTTCCACATTGTGTACATGTTAGTGAACGGACTTGTTAGTCTCTTGTTCATATGTTCAGTTCCACATTGTGTACATGTTAGTGAACGGACTTGTTAGACTCTTGTTCATATGTTCAGTTCCACATTGTGTACATGTTAGTGACGGACTTGTTAGACTCTTGTTCATATGTTCAGTTCCACATTGTGTACATGTTAGTGAACGGACTTGTTAGTCTCTTGTTCATATGTTCAGTTCCACATTGTGTACATGTTAGTGAACGGACTTGTTAGTCTCTTGTTCATATGTTCAGTTCCACATTGTGTACATGTTAGTGAACGGACTTGTTAGACTCTTGTTCATATGTTCAGTTCCACATTGCGTACATGTTAGTGAACGGACTTGTTAGACTCTTGTTCATATGTTCAGTTCCACATTGTGTACATGTTAGTGAACGGACTTGTTAGACTCTTGTTCATATGTTCAGTTCCACATTGCGGACGTGTTAGTGAACGGACTTGTTAGTCTCTTGTTCATATGTTCAGTTCCACATTGTGTACATGTTAGTGAACGGACTTGTTAGACTCTTGTTCATATGTTCAGTTCCACATTGCGTACATGTTAGTGAACGGACTTGTTAGACTCTTGTTCATATGTTCAGTTCCACATTGTGTACATGTTAGTGAACGGACTTGTTAAACTCTTGTTCATATGTTCAGTTCCACATTGTGTACATGTTAGTGAACGGACTTGTTAAACTCTTGTTCATATGTTCAGTTCCACATTGTGTACATGTTAGTGAACGGACTTGTTAGTCTCTTGTTCATATGTTCAGTTCCACATTGTGTACATGTTAGTGAACGGACTTGTTAGACTCTTGTTCATATGTTCAGTTCCACATTGTGTACATGTTAGTGAACGGACTTGTTAGTCTCTTGTTCATATGTTCAGTTCCACATTGTGTACATGTTAGTGAACGGACTTGTTAGTCTCTTGTTCATATGTTCAGTTCCACATTGTGTACATGTTAGTGAACGGACTTGTTAGTCTCTTGTTCATATGTTCAGTTCCACATTGTGTACATGTTAGTGAACGGACTTGTTAGTCTCTTGTTCATATGTTCAGTTCCACATTGTGTACATGTTAGTGAACGGACTTGTTAGTCTCTTGTTCATATGTTCAGTTCCACATTGTGTACATGTTAGTGAACGGACTTCTTAGACTCTTGTTCATATGTTCAGTTCCACATTGTGTACATGTTAGTGAACGGACTTGTTAGTCTCTTGTTCATATGTTCAGTTCCACATTGTGTACATGTTAGTGAACGGACTTGTTAGTCTCTTGTTCATATGTTCAGTTCCACATTGTACATGTTAGTGAACGGACTTGTTAGACTCTTGTTCATATGTTCAGTTCCACATTGTGTACATGTTAGTGAACGGACTTGTTAGTCTCTTGTTCATATGTTCAGTTCCACATTGTGTACATGTTAGTGAACGGACTTGTTAGTCTCTTGTTCATATGTTCAGTTCCACATTGTGTACATGTTAGTGAACGGACTTGTTAGTCTCTTGTTCATATGTTCAGTTCCACATTGTGTACATGTTAGTGACGGACTTGTTAGACTCTTGTTCATATGTTCAGTTCCACATTGTGTACATGTTAGTGAACGGACTGTAGTCTCTTGTTCATATGTTCAGTTCCACATTGTGTACATGTTAGTGAACGGACTTGTTAGACTCTTGTTCATATGTTCAGTTCCACATTGTGTACATGTTAGTGAACGGACTTGTTAGTCTCTTGTTCATATGTTCAGTTCCACATTGTGTACATGTTAGTGACGGACTTGTTAGACTCTTGTTCATATGTTCAGTTCCACATTGTGTACATGTTAGTGAACGGACTTGTTAGACTCTTGTGCATATGTTCAGTTCCACATTGCGGACGTGTTAGTGAACGGACTTGTTAGACTCTTGTTCATATGTTCAGTTCCACATTGTGTACATGTTAGTGAACGGACTTGTTAGTCTCTTGTTCATATGTTCAGTTCCACATTGTGTACATGTTAGTGAACGGACTTGTTAGTCTCTTGTTCATATGTTCAGTTCCACATTGTGTACATGTTAGTGAACGGACTTCTTAGACTCTTGTTCATATGTTCAGTTCCACATTGTGTACATGTTAGTGAACGGACTTGTTAGACTCTTGTTCATATGTTCAGTTCCACATTGTGTACATGTTAGTGAACGGACTTGTTAGTCTCTTGTTCATATGTTCAGTTCCACATTGTGTACATGTTAGTGAACGGACTTGTTAAACTCTTGTTCATATGTTCAGTTCCACATTGTGTACATGTTAGTGAACGGACTTGTTAGTCTCTTGTTCATATGTTCAGTTCCACATTGTGTACATGTTAGTGAACGGACTTGTTAGTCTCTTGTTCATATGTTCAGTTCCACATTGTGTACATGTTAGTGAACGGACTTGTTAGACTCTTGTTCATATGTTCAGTTCCACATTGTGTACATGTTAGTGAACGGACTTGTTAGTCTCTTGTTCATATGTTCAGTTCCACATTGTGTACATGTTAGTGAACGGACTTGTTAGTCTCTTGTTCATATGTTCAGTTCAACATTGTGTACATGTTAGTGAACGGACTTCTTAGACTCTTGTTCATATGTTCAGTTCCACATTGTGTACATGTTAGTGAACGGACTTGTTAGTCTCTTGTTCATGTGTTCAGTTCCACATTGTGTACATGTTAGTGAACGGACTTGTTAGTCTCTTGTTCATATGTTCAGTTCCACATTGTGTACATGTTAGTGAACGGACTTGTTAGTCTCTTGTTCATGTGTTCAGTTCCACATTGTGTACATGTTAGTGAACGGACTTGTTAGTCTCTTGTTCATATGTTCAGTTCCACATTGTGTACATGTTAGTGAACGGACTTGTTAGACTCTTGTTCATATGTTCAGTTCCACATTGTGTACATGTTAGTGAACGGACTTGTTAGTCTCTTGTTCATATGTTCAGTTCCACATTGTGTACATGTTAGTGAACGGACTTGTTAGTCTCTTGTTCATATGTTCAGTTCCACATTGTGTACATGTTAGTGACGGACTTGTTAGACTCTTGTTCATATGTTCAGTTCCACATTGTGTACATGTTAGTGAACGGACTTGTTAGACTCTTGTTCATATGTTCAGTTCCACATTTGGGACATGTTAGTGAACGGACTTGTTAGACTCTTGTGCATATGTTCAGTTCCACATTGCGGACGTGTTAGTGAACGGACTTGTTAGACTCTTGTTCATATGTTCAGTTCCACATTGCGGACGTGTTAGTGAACGGACTTGTTAGACTCTTGTTCATATGTTCAGTTCCACATTGTGTACATGTTAGTGAACGGACTTGTTAGTCTCTTGTTCATATGTTCAGTTCCACATTGTGTACATGTTAGTGAACGGACTTCTTA
The DNA here is from genome assembly GCA_020796225.1 of Arion vulgaris. NCBI lineage: Eukaryota > Metazoa > Mollusca > Gastropoda > Stylommatophora > Arionidae > Arion > Arion vulgaris. The sequence goes on from CM036761.1 coordinate 16,593,894, forward strand.
GACTCTTGTTCATATGTTCAGTTCCACATTGTGTACATGTTAGTGACGGACTTGTTAGACTCTTGTTCATATGTTCAGTTCCACATTGTGTACATGTTAGTGAACGGACTTGTTAGACTCTTGTTCATATGTTCAGTTCCACATTGTGTACATGTTAGTGAACGGACTTGTTAGTCTCTTGTTCATATGTTCAGTTCCACATTGTGTACATGTTAGTGAACGGACTTGTTAGTCTCTTGTTCATATGTTCAGTTCCACATTGTGTACATGTTAGTGAACGGACTTGTTAGACTCTTGTTCATATGTTCAGTTCCACATTGTGTACATGTTAGTGAACGGACTTGTTAGTCTCTTGTTCATATGTTCAGTTCCACATTGTGTACATGTTAGTGAACGGACTTGTTAGTCTCTTGTTCATATGTTCAGTTCCACATTGTGTACATGTTAGTGAACGGACTTGTTAGTCTCTTGTTCATATGTTCAGTTCCACATTGTGTACATGTTAGTGACGGACTTGTTAGACTCTTGTTCATATGTTCAGTTCACATTATGCATGTTAGTGAACGGACTTGTTAGTCTCTTGTTCATATGTTCAGTTCCACATTGTGTACATGTTAGTGAACGGACTTGTTAGACTCTTGTTCATATGTTCAGTTCCACATTGTGTACATGTTAGTGAACGGACTTGTTAGTCTCTTGTTCATATGTTCAGTTCCACATTGTGTACATGTTAGTGACGGACTTGTTAGACTCTTGTTCATATGTTCAGTTCCACATTGTGTACATGTTAGTGAACGGACTTGTTAGACTCTTGTGCATATGTTCAGTTCCACATTGCGGACGTGTTAGTGAACGGACTTGTTAGACTCTTGTTCATATGTTCAGTTCCACATTGTGTACATGTTAGTGAACGGACTTGTTAGTCTCTTGTTCATATGTTCAGTTCCACATTGTGTACATGTTAGTGAACGGACTTGTTAGTCTCTTGTTCATATGTTCAGTTCCACATTGTGTACATGTTAGTGAACGGACTTCTTAGACTCTTGTTCATATGTTCAGTTCCACATTGTGTACATGTTAGTGAACGGACTTGTTAGACTCTTGTTCATATGTTCAGTTCCACATTGTGTACATGTTAGTGAACGGACTTGTTAGTCTCTTGTTCATATGTTCAGTTCCACATTGTGTACATGTTAGTGAACGGACTTGTTAAACTCTTGTTCATATGTTCAGTTCACATTGTGTCATGTTAGTGAACGGACTTGTTAGTCTCTTGTTCATATGTTCAGTTCCACATTGTGTACATGTTAGTGAACGGACTTGTTAGTCTCTTGTTCATATGTTCAGTTCCACATTGTGTACATGTTAGTGAACGGACTTGTTAGACTCTTGTTCATATGTTCAGTTCCACATTGTGTACATGTTAGTGAACGGACTTGTTAGTCTCTTGTTCATATGTTCAGTTCCACATTGTGTACATGTTAGTGAACGGACTTGTTAGTCTCTTGTTCATATGTTCAGTTCAACATTGTGTACATGTTAGTGAACGGACTTCTTAGACTCTTGTTCATATGTTCAGTTCCACATTGTGTACATGTTAGTGAACGGACTTGTTAGTCTCTTGTTCATGTGTTCAGTTCCACATTGTGTACATGTTAGTGAACGGACTTGTTAGTCTCTTGTTCATATGTTCAGTTCCACATTGTGTACATGTTAGTGAACGGACTTGTTAGTCTCTTGTTCATGTGTTCAGTTCCACATTGTGTACATGTTAGTGAACGGACTTGTTAGTCTCTTGTTCATATGTTCAGTTCCACATTGTGTACATGTTAGTGAACGGACTTGTTAGACTCTTGTTCATATGTTCAGTTCCACATTGTGTACATGTTAGTGAACGGACTTGTTAGTCTCTTGTTCATATGTTCAGTTCCACATTGTGTACATGTTAGTGAACGGACTTGTTAGTCTCTTGTTCATATGTTCAGTTCCACATTGTGTACATGTTAGTGACGGACTTGTTAGACTCTTGTTCATATGTTCAGTTCCACATTGTGTACATGTTAGTGAACGGACTTGTTAGACTCTTGTTCATATGTTCAGTTCCACATTGCGTACATGTTAGTGAACGGACTTGTTGAACTCTTGTGCATATGTTCAGTTCCACATTGCGGACGTGTTAGTGAACGGACTTGTTAGACTCTTGTTCATATGTTCAGTTCCACATTGCGGACGTGTTAGTGAACGGACTTGTTAGACTCTTGTTCATATGTTCAGTTCCACATTGTGTACATGTTAGTGAACGGACTTGTTAGTCTCTTGTTCATATGTTCAGTTCCACATTGTGTACATGTTAGTGAACGGACTTCTTAGACTCTTGTTCATATGTTCAGTTCCACATTGTGTACATGTTAGTGACGGACTTGTTAGACTCTTGTTCATATGTTCAGTTCAACATTAGGAATGACTTTCACATCGATCTAGACTCAATTGGGTGTCACAAAGAGCTAGGAAGAAAAAAACGAACAGTTTGATGAACTCGTCGCATATTATGCTCCAATGGTCAATGATAAATACGGAACTATAAAAGTTCGGTCCAAAATTCGTGATCATCTTTACCGACCGATATAAAATCATCCACTCGGCAGAAATTACTGTTTTTTTTACATATTTATGTGAGTAGCAATGGCGACCTTCATAAAGTACTTTTTGCCCACCTAAACCGTTAGTGTTGTACTTAAATTACAGCGATGTTGATTTGGTATACTTTTAGAAGTTTAGCAGCAGGATTGACAAGTTTGTCTATAATTAAGCATTTCCGTGTTCCACATGTAGTTCAGTACAAGTAAAAATCGGGAATCCCGTGGAATTAATCAGTTCACAATGTATCCTACCGATTGTCATTGTCGTATGCCCACACAATTTATTTTCATTGATAAAAGTGGAAGGTATCATTTGTTCACTATGTCATATTGCTTTTTATATTATGTATTAGGGATCCCCGGCTAGTATAGTCACTGCCCGACGGAAAGCAAGAGGAACCTACCGTCGTAATTATCCCTAGTAAATTCATGTCTCAACACAACCGTATCGGTAACAACGAAATGAAACCAGACCAACAAAACAACACCGATAGAAAACAACTCTTAAATATCGGAACATGGAACGTTCGAACTCTATCACAAACTAGAAAACATCAAGCAAGAAATGACAAGAACAGGACTTAACATATTAGGAATAAGTGAAATGAGATGGATAGTACTTAACATATTAGGAATAAGTGAAATGAGATGGATAGTACTTAACATATTAGGAATAAGTGAAATGAGATGGATAGTACTTAACATATTAGGAATAAGTGAAATGAGATGGATAGGTGCAGGAGAAATGTATTCAGACAACTTTAGAATAATATATTCAGGAGGAAACAATCACACAAAAGGAGTAGGCATAATATTAGACGCCGTGAGATCAAAAATGGTGAAAGGATTCTGGACAATATCAGAGAGAGTAATGCTATTGAAACTACAGGGTACACCAGTAGATATCAACATCATACAGATATACGCACCAACAACAGATAGTACAGAAGAAGAACTAGATGATTTCTACAACCAGTTACAAATAGCTATGAAACAGTGCAAGGCTCATGAAGTGACAATTGTAATGGGTGACTTCAATGCTAAGGTAGGCTCTGAAAAGGTAGACGAGACAACTGGAGGATGTGGCCTAGGAGAGAAAAACGATAGAGGGAACACACTTATAGAATGGGCAACAATAAACAACATGATAATTGGCAACACTTGGTTTAAACATCATCCGAGAAGACTATGGACATGGAGAAGTCCAGATAACAACACACACAATCAAATTGACTATATTATGATAAATAAACGATTTCGAAATGGACTGCTAAATATAAAAACAAGACCAGGTGCAGATTGCGACAGTGACCATACACTACTGATAGGAAAAGTAAGAATAAAACTGAAGAAGATAAAGAGGGCGCAAGAAACATCATATCGAACTCCTCAACACTCAAGACTGACACAAAAGTGAAAGACTCATTTAAACGCATTATACAAAACAGATATAACGCTATGGAAAAAATAGAAACAATAGAAGAACAATGGCAGATGCTTAAAGAATCAATCCAACAAACGTCAAAGGAACTAACCCACACAACATGTCAACGGATAAAAAAGAAATGGATGACGGAGGACATTCTGGAATTAATGGAAAATAGAAGGAAAAGCAAACATAATAAAGCAGAATACGATCGAATCAATAAAGAGATAAGACAAAAATGTAAAACAGCAAAAGAAGAGTGGCTAAATGAAAATGCAAACAGATCGAAACAGAACACAAAGAAAACCCCAAATCAATATACGAAAACTTAGACAACTTACTTGGCAGACGTAAACGTACAACTACTGGATGTTTAAAATCAAAACAGGGAGATATCCTGATTGAAACAGACAAGAAAATAGAAAGATGGACAGAGTACATTAAGGACTTATACAGTGATAACAGACAAGAAATACACATCAATTACAACCATGAAGGACCACAGATACTTCCATCAGAAGTTATCAATGCCATAAGACACACGAAAAAGGAAAAACCCCAGGACCAGACAACATAACAACAGAAGAAATAGAAGCAACAGGCGAATTGGGCATAGGCGTTTTAACAAAATTATTCAATGACATCTACAACACTGGATATGTACCCACAGATTTACGACAATCCATTTTTATAGCACTACCAAAGAAAGCAGGAACAATAGAATGCGAAGAACACCGCACAATCAGCCTCATGAGTCACGTAACAAAACTACTTTTCAGCATTATTATGAGAAGGGTACGAAACAAAATAAGACCAGAAGTTAAGGAAGAACAATGTGGCTTTGTTGAACGCAGAGGAACAAACAACGCAATATATACAATAAGAACAATAATGGAAAGATCAATAGAAATGAAGTTGGACTTATACCTATGTTTCATAGACTACGCAAAAGCTTTCGATAAAGTAAAACATGGAGAAATAATCAGCATGTTAGAAAGTATAAATATTGATGGTAAAGATCTTAGACTGATCAAGAATTTGTACTGGCAACAAACCGCAGCCATTAGACTAGAGAGTAAGATTGGAATCTATCAGGCGATACAGTTAGGAGTACGACAAGGGTGCGTACTCTCACCAGACCTATTCAACTTATATAGCGAAAACATCATGAGATCAATAGAAGAAAAGACAGGAATAGCAGTCGGTGGACAAAATATAAACAACCTAAGGTACGCTGATGACACAATTCTCATGGCTACAAATGAACACGATCTGCAAGACTTGATAGACATACTAGTGAGAGAAAGTGAAAAGAAAGGATTAAGCATGAATATAAAGAAAACAGAGGTTATGGTTGTCTCCAAGAAACAAGAAACACCAACATGCAATATCAAAATAAATAACACAACACTGAAACAAGTCCATCGATTCAAGTATCTAGGAACATTCTTAACACCAGATGGAAGATGTACAACAGAGATTAGGAGTAGAATAGCTCAAACGAAAGCAGCTTTTATGAAAATGAAGAACACACTATGCGTGAACTCACTACCAATGACACTGCGAAAACGAGTACTCCAATGCTATATTGAACCAATTCTTATGTATGGCAGCGAATCATGGACACTGAACAAACAATCAATACGATCATTGGAAGCCACAGAGATGTGGTTTTACAGAAGAATGTTGAAAATTCCATGGACAGCAAAGAAAACAAACGTGGAGGTTTTAAATCAGGCCTGCACACAAAGAAACCTTATCAAAAGAATAAGAATCCGACAATCAAGGTTCTTCGGGCATATAATGCGAAGAGAAGGTTTAGAACATTTGGTGACTACAGGTAAAATTCAGGGAAGGAGAAATCGTGGAAGACAGAGGGAGAAGATGTTGGATGGCCTGACATCATGGTTCGACAAAATATCGACGTCAGAACTGATTACATGCACCAAGCAAAGAGAGTTGTGGAGAGACATGATCGCCTACGCCGGCAGGCATGGCACTTGATTGATTGATTAGGGATACGCCTTTGCAAACATTCTCCACCATTTTGTGTATTACTGTAAATTCTAAACTTTGATTATCATTTTGTTGTGCTTATGCAAAATTATATAACAAAAACGTATTATGCATCAACTAAGCTACCTACCAATTAGTTAAACATGTATTCGTAACGTCGTGAGATATATAAGACTGCATGCACAAAATTACTTGTATCCATCAGATAGATTTCGTACAAATTAAACCTTAATGTGATCACGAATTTTGGAACGAACTTCTCGAATATACTTCGTGGTATCAAAACTGAATCCTTTCGATTTTTGTTTCTTTGTTTCTTTGTTAGCTGCAAACAACTTAATTACAAAACATTTGCATGAAGAAAATGTTATTGTTATCAAATAGTTGCAGTCAGTACTCGTTATTGTTATCAAATAGTTGCGGCCAGTACTCGTTATTGTTATCAAATAGTTGCGGTCAGTACTCGTTATTGTTATCAAATAGTTGCGGTCAGTACTCGTTATTGTTATCAAATAGTTGTGGCCAGTACTCGTTATTGTTATCAAATAGTTGCCGTCAGTACTCGTTATTGTTATCAAATAGTTGCAGTCAGTACTCGTTATTGTTATCAAATAGTTGCCGTCAGTACTCGTTATTGTCATCAAATAGTTGCCGTCAGTACTCGTTATTGTTATCAAATAGTTGCCGTCAGTACTCGTTATTGTTATCAAATAGTTGCCGTCAGAACTCGTTATTGTTATCAAATAGTTGCAGTCAGTACTCGTTATTGTTATCAAACAGTTGCCGTCAGTACTCGTTATTGTTATCAAATAGTTGCGGTCAGTACTCGTTATTGTTATCAAATAGTTGCGGTCAGTACTCGTTATTGTCATCAAATAGTTGCCGTCAGTACTCGTTATTGTTATCAAATAGTTGCTGTCAGTACTCGTTATTGTTATCAAATAGTTGCGGTCAGTACTCGTTATTGTTATCAAATAGTTGCGGCCAGTACTCGTTATTGTTATCAAATAGTTGCCGTCAGTACTCGTTATTGTTATCAAATAGTTGCAGTCAGTACTCGTTATTGTTATCAAATAGTTGCCGTCAGAACTCGTTATTGTTATCAAATAGTTGCAGTCAGTACTCGTTATTGTTATCAAATAGTTGCCGTCAGTACTCGTTATTGTTATCAAATAGTTGCGGTCAGTACTCGTTATTGTTATCAAATAGTTGCGGTCAGTACTCGTTATTGTCATGAAATAGTTGAGGTCAGTACTCGTTATTGTTATCAAATAGTTGCCGTCAGTACTCGTTATTGTTACCAATAGTTGCGGTCAGTACTCGTTATTGTCCTGAAATAGTTGAGGTCAGTACTCGTTATTGTTATCAAATAGTTGCTGTCAGTACTCGTTATTGTTATCAAATAGTTGCGGTCAGTACTCGTTATTGTTATCAAATAGTTGCAGTCAGTACTCGTTATTGTTATCAAATAGTTGCGGTCAGTACTCGTTATTGTTAACAAATAGTTGCCGTCAGTACTCGTTATTGTTATCAAATAGTTGCGGTCAGTACTCGTTATTGTTATCAAATAGTTGCTGTCAGTACTCGTTATTGTCATCAAATAGTTGAGGTCAGTACTCGTTATTGTTATCAAATAGTTGCCGTCAGTACTCGTTATTGTTATCAAATAGTTGCCGTCAGTACTCGTTATTGTTATCAAATAGTTGCGGTCAGTACTCGTTATTGTTATCAAATAGTTGCAGTCAGTACTCGTTATTGTTATCAAATAGTTGCCGTCAGTACTCGTTATTGTTATCAAATAGTTGCCGTCAGTACTCGTTATTGTTATCAAATAGTTGCGGTCAGTACTCGTTATTGTTATCAAATAGTTGCGGTCAGTACTCGTTATTGTTATCAAATAGTTGCGGTCAGTACTCGTTATTGTTATCAAATAGTTGCCGTCAGTACTCGTTATTGTTATCAAATAGTTGCAGTCAGTACTCGTTATTGTTATCAAATAGTTGCCGTCAGTACTCGTTATTGTTATCAAATAGTTGCCGTCAGTACTCGTTATTGTCATCAAATAGTTGCCGTCTGTACTCGTTATTGTCATCAAATAGTTGCGGTCAGTACTCGTTATTGTTATCAAATAGTTGCAGTCAGTACTCGTTATTGTTATCAAATAGTTGCGGCCAGTACTCGTTATTGTTATCAAATAGTTGCAGTCAGTACTCGTTATTGTTATCAAATAGTTGCCGTCAGTACTCGTTATTGTTATCAAATAGTTGCCGTCAGTACTCGTTATTGTTATCAAATAGTTGCCGTCAGTACTCGTTATTGTTATCAAATAGTTGCCGTCAGTACTCGTTATTGTTATCAAATAGTTGCCGTCAGAACTCGTTATTGTTATCAAATAGTTGCCGTCAGTACTCGTTATTGTTATCAAATAGTTGCGGCCAGTACTCGTTATTGTTATCAAATAGTTGCAGTCAGTACTCGTTATTGTTATCAAATAGTTGCGGCCAGTACTCGTTATTGTTATCAAATAGTTGCCGTCAGAACTCGTTATTGTTTTCAAATAGTTGCAGTCAGTACTCGTTATTGTTATCAAATAGTTGCAGTCAGTACTCGTTATTGTTATCAAATAGTTGCAGCCAGTACTCGTTATTGTTATCAAATAGTTGCAGTCAGTACTCGTTATTGTTATCAAATAGTTGCCGTCAGTACTCGTTATTGTTATCAAATAGTTGCAGTCAGTACTCGTTATTGTTATCAAATAGTTGCTGCCAGTACTCGTTATTGTTATCAAATAGTTGCAGTCAGTACTCGTTATTGTTATCAAATAGTTGCCGTCAGTACTCGTTATTGTTATCAAATAGTTGCGGCCAGTACTCGTTATTGTTATCAAATAGTTGCGGCCAGTACTCGTTATTGTTATCAAATAGTTGCAGTCAGTACTCGTTATTGTTATCAAATAGTTGCAGTCAGTACTCGTTATTGTTATCAAATAGTTGCAGTCAATACTCGTTATTGTTATCAAATAGTTGCTGCCAGTACTCGTTATTGTTATCAAATAGTTGCCGTCAGTACTCGTTATTGTTATCAAATAGTTGCCGTCAGTACTCGTTATTGTTATCAATAGTTGCGGTCAGTACTCGTTATTGTTATCAAATAGTTGCGGTCAGTACTCGTTATTGTTATCAAATAGTTGCGGTCAGTACTCGTTATTGTTATCAAATAGTTGCGGCCAGTACTCGTTATTGTTATCAAATAGTTGCGGCCAGTACTCGTTATTGTTATCAAATAGTTGCCGTCAGAACTCGTTATTGTTATCAAATAGTTGCTGTCAGTACTCGTTATTGTTATCAAATGTTGCGCCAGTACTCGTTATTGTTATCAAATAGTTGCAGTCAGTACTCGTTATTGTTATCAAATAGTTGCAGCCAGTACTCGTTATTGTTATCAAATAGTTGCGGCCAGTACTCGTTATTGTTATCAAATAGTTGCGGTCAGTACTCGTTATTGTTATCAAATAGTTGCCGTCAGTACTCGTTATTGTTATCAAATAGTTGCCGTCAGTACTCGTTATTGTTATCAAATAGTTGCGGCCAGTACTCGTTATTGTTATCAAATAGTTGCCGTCAGTACTCGTTATTGTTATCAAATAGTTGCTGTCAGTACTCGTTATTGTTATCAAATAGTTGCCGTCAGTACTCGTTATTGTTATCAAATAGTTGCTGTCAGTACTCGTTATTGTTATCAAACAGTTGATGTCAGTACTCGTTATTGTTATCAAATAGTTGCGGTCAGTACTCGTTATTGTTATCAAATAGTTGCTGTCAGTACTCATTATTGTTATCAAATAGTTGCTGTCAGTACTCGTTATTGTTATCAAATAGTTGCGGTCAGTACTCGTTATTGTTATCAAATAGTTGCGGCCAGTACTGGTTATTGTTATCAAATAGTTGCAGTCAGTACTCGTTATTGTTATCAAATAGTTGCGGCCAGTACTCGTTATTGTTATCAAATAGTTGCCGTCAGTACTCGTTATTGTTATCAAATAGTTGCGGCCAGTACTCGTTATTGTTATCAAATAGTTGCTGTCAGTACTCGTTATTGTTATCAAATAGTTGCGGTCAGTACTCGTTATTGTTATCAAATAGTTGCGGCCAGTACTCGTTATTGTTATCAAATAGTTGCAGTCAGTACTCGTTATTGTTATCAAATAGTTGCAGCCAGTACTCGTTATTGTTATCAAATAGTTGCGGCCAGTACTCGTTATTGTTATCAAATAGTTGCGGTCAGTACTCGTTATTGTTATCAAATAGTTGCCGTCAGTACTCGTTATTGTTATCAAATAGTTGCCGTCAGTACTCGTTATTGTTATCAAATAGTTGCGGTCAGTACTCGTTATTGTTATCAAATAGTTGCGGCCAGTACTCGTTATTGTTATCAAATAGTTGCCGTCAGTACTCGTTATTGTTATCAAATAGTTGCTGTCAGTACTCGTTATTGTTATCAAATAGTTGCCGTCAGTACTCGTTATTGTTATCAAATAGTTGCTGTCAGTACTCGTTATTGTTATCAAATAGTTGATGTCAGTACTCGTTATTGTTATCAAATAGTTGCGGTCAGTACTCGTTATTGTTATCAAATAGTTGCTGTCAGTACTCGTTATTGTTATCAAATAGTTGCTGTCAGTACTCGTTATTGTTATCAAATAGTTGCGGTCAGTACTCGTTATTGTTATCAAATAGTTGCGGCCAGTACTGGTTATTGTTATCAAATAGTTGCAGTCAGTACTCGTTATTGTTATCAAATAGTTGCAGCCAGTACTCGTTATTGTTATCAAATAGTTGCAGCCAGTACTCGTTATTGTTATCAAATAGTTGCAGTCAGTACTCGTTATTGTTATCAAATAGTTGCAGTCAGTACTCGTTATTGTTATCAAATAGTTGCGGCCAGTACTCGTTATTGTTATCAAATAGTTGCAGTCAGTACTCGTTATTGTTATCAAATAGTTGCGGTCAGTACTCAGTAACTGAAGCCATCTATGTGGCGTAGAGGTTAGGTGCTTGTTTCTCGTTAACGAAAGTTTTCGGTTCGATCCCTCCTGGAACAATCGGAATATTTTCCAGAGATTCCAGATCTGAGTGTAGGTGAAATCGGTTTCCTAGTCCTATCGGAAATGGACGATAAAACGAAGGTCCCGTGTTCAAATTGAGCATGTAAAATAACGATTCATCAAGAATAGCAGGCTGGAAAGCCGCTGCCCGGGCAAAATTCGCTTGAAAGATTGTTTTTAAAATGACAAAAATATTTTCACCCTCTTCTAAATTACACCGGGTCCTCGACGGTGCTACGGTGCACGTAAACTGTCGCTGCTTTCGTCCTGTGTAAGAAAGAGATCGGAGAATACTTTGTTACTGACTGGAGCGCAATGATGATGTTACTCACTGGTGCAATGATGATGCTACTCACTGGAGTGCAATGATGATGCTACTCACTGGAGTGCAATGATGATGGTCGTGTTACTCACTGGAGTGCAATGATGATGTTACTCACTGGAGTGCAATGATGATGTTACTCACTGGAGTACAATGATGATGCTACTCACTGGAGTGCAATGATGATGGTCGTGTTACTCACTGGAGTGCAGTGATGATGTTACTCACTGGAGTGCAATGATGATGTTACTCACTGGAGTGCAATGATGATGTTACTCACTGGAGTGCAATGATAATGTTACTCACTAGAGTACAATGATGATGCTACTCACTGGAGTGCAATGATGATGGTCATGTTACTCACTGGAGTGCAATGATGATGTTACTCACTGGAGTACAATGATGATGCTACTCACTGGAGTGCAGTGATGATGGTCATGTTACTCACTGGAGTGCAATGATGATGTTACTCACTGGAGTACAATGATGATGCTACTCACTGGAGTGCAGTGATGATGGTCATGTTACTCACTGGAGTGCAATGATGATGCTACTCACTGGAGTACAATGATGATGCTACTCACTGGAGTGCAATGATGATGCTACTCACTGGAGTACAATGATGATGTTACTCACTGGAGTGCAATGATGATGCTACTCACTGGAGTGCAATGATGATGGTCGTGTTACTCATACAATCAAACAAACTTAGTAAGGTTCATGGTACTGAAAGTATTACAGAGACACATACAATCAAACACATTTAGTAAGGTTCATGGTACTGAAAGTATTACAGAGACACATACAATCAAACACATTTAGTAAGGTTCATGGTACTGAAAGTGTTAGACACATACCCACCTAACAACACCTAATATAACACATTGCATTGTCAATGTCTCGTTATAATACCTTGCTATTATGGAATATCTTATTTGCTAGCTGGTTAAGCCCTTGCCTTTCGAGTGGAAGGTCGTGGGATCGAATCTGGACAACGCCATTCTGATCACTAGTACAATTTTTAAGAGACCCATAGGATTAAGGACGGAGCTACGGAGTTCGTGCTTTGTACATTATCCTCGGCAGGTGGGGTATCATTTCTGCGGAGAGGAGCTAGCCAGATTAGGGTAAAACCATGTGCAGTGAACTCAATCTTTTGAAAAAGACTTTGCTATGACATCGCCACTTCTCACATCTTTACTCCTACAATGTAACAGTGGCGGCTCGTCATTAAGGGCCAGTGGGGCCGGGTCCCACTAAAAATAATGTATAGCGTGTTTTTGTTATTTTATAAATTAAAATATAGCAGCCAAAAACCATGATTTATCCGGAAAAAAAATGTCTCAAATGATCACGAGCCGCCACTGCAATGTAACAATGCATTGAACCCCATTTCTTATCCTCATTCTATTATACTGTAATTGTATTCATATTTGCTATCTTATACAATAATATCATTTATTAATAAAATGAAGAAAGGAGGAGAGTATTTTAGTGTTGACTTGAATAAATTACTTTGTGGGCACTTAGGCATGACCCGAAAAAATAATTGAAAAATAAGGGAGATAATTGTAGAAAGAAACCACGAGAAATAAATCTACGTATTGTCAGAATAAGGGAAATGGTTACGGTCGAGCGATTCAAAATATATTTCTAGAAAGTTGAAAGATGACGACACGTGTACAGACCGTGAGATAATTTCTGAACACGAGAAGGCGGAAAACGTTAGATTTACCTAGTTTGTATAATTTACTCTAGCGGTTCTCACATAAGTATAATTAAGGGTCTCTTTTGAGATCAAACATTGCACTATTATTATTATTATTATTATATATATATGTGTCAACCCTTGCCAGTTGCAGCAGGTGAAACTCTACAATGGAGCTGATACATAGGATGATCAGATCGCTTCTCGGCCATTTGGCTAAGATCAAAGTGTAGTATCTGTATCGCTTGATATCTGTCACGTGGTCCATTATATGGGCTCAGAAAGTTATCAGCTTGTGTTACGAAGCCGAAGGTCGGGAGCTTTCATTAAATGTCACATGACTACCCTTGTACAAAACTAGGAGTGTCATCGATTAAATGTCACATGGCTACCCTTGTACAAAACTAGGAGTGTCATCGATTTAATGTCACATGGCTACCCTTGTACAAAACTAGGAGTGTCATCGATTAAATGTCACATGGCTACCCTTGTACAAAACTAGGAGTGTCATCGATTAAATGTCACATGGCTACCCTTGTACAAAACTAGGAGTGTCATCGATTAAATGTCACATGGCTACCCTTGTACAAAACTAGGAGTGTCATCGATTAAATGTCACATGGCTACCCTTGTACAAAACTAGGAGTGTCATCGATTAAATGTCACATGGCTACCCTTGTACAAAACTAGGAGTGTCATCGATTAAATGTCACATGACTACCCTTGTACAAAACTAGGAGTGTCATCGATTAAATGTCACATGGCAACCCTTGTACAAAACTAGGAGTGTCATCGATTAAATGTCACATGGCTACCCTTGTACAAAACTAGGAGTGTCATCGATTAAATGTCACATGACTACCCTTGTACAAAACTAGGAGTGTCATCGATTAAATGTCACATGACTACCATTGTACAAAACTAGGAGTGTCATCGATTAAATGTCACATGACTACCCTTGTACAAAACTAGGAGTGTCATCGATTAAATGTCACATGGCTACCCTTGTACAAAACTAGGAGTGTCATCGATTAAATGTCACATGGCTACCCTTGTACAAAACTAGGAGTGTCATCGATTAAATGTCACATGGCTACCATTGTACAAAACTAGGAGTGTCATCGATTAAATGTCACATGGCTACCCTTGTACAAAACTAGGAGTGTCATCGATTAAATGTCACATGGCTACCCTTGTACACAACTAGGAGTGCCATCGATTAAATGTCACATGGCTACCCTTGTACACAACTAGGAGTGTCATCGATTAAATGTCACATGGCTACCCTTGTACAAAACTAGGAGTGTCATCGATTAAATGTCACATGACTACCATTGTACAAAACTAGGAGTGTCATCGATTAAATGTCACATGGCTACTCTTGTACAAAACTAGGAGTGTCATCGATTAAATGTCACATGGCTACCCTTGTACAAAACTAGGAGTGTCATCGATTAAATGTCACATGGCTACCCTTGTACAAAACTAGGAGTGTCATCGATTAAATGTCACATGGCTACCCTTGTACAAAACTAGGAGTGTCATCGATTAAATGTCAAATGGCTACCCTTGTACAAAACTAGGAGTGTCATCGATTAAATGTCACATGGCTACCCTTGTACAAAACTAGGAGTGTCATCGATTAAATGTCACATGGCTACCCTTGTACAAAACTAGGAGTGTCATCGATTAAATGTCACATGGCAACCCTTGTACAAAACTAGGAGTGTCATCGATTAAATGTCACATGGCTACCCTTGTACAAAACTAGGAGTGTCATCGATTAAATGTCACATGGCTACCCTTGTACAAAACTAGGAGTGTCATCGATGAAATGTCACATGACTACCCTTGTACAAAACTAGGAGTGTCATCGATTAAATGTCACATGGCTACCCTTGTACAAAACTAGGAGTGTCATCGATTAAATGTCACATGACTACCCTTGTACAAAACTAGGAGTGTCATCGATTAAATGTCACATGACTACCCTTGTACAAAACTAGGAGTGTCATCGATTAAATGTCACATGACTACCCTTGTACAAAACTAGGAGTGTCATCGATTAAATGTCACATGGCTACCCTTGTACAAAACTAGGAGTGTCATCGATTAAATGTCACATGGCTACCCTTGTACAAAACTAGGAGTGTCATCGATTAAATGTCACATGGCTACCCTTGTACAAAACTAGGAGTGTCATCGATTAAATGTCACATGGCTACCCTTGTACAAAACTAGGAGTGTCATCGATTAAATGTCACATGGCTACCCTTGTACAAAACTAGGAGTGTCATCGATTAAATGTCACATGGCTACCCTTGTACAAAACTAGGAGTGTCATCGATTAAATGTCACATGGCTACCCTTGTACAAAACTAGGAGTGTCATCGATTAAATGTCACATGGCTACCCTTGTACAAAACTAGGAGTGTCATCGATTAAATGTCACATGACTACCCTTGTACAAAACTAGGATTGTCATCGATTAAATGTCACATGGCTACCCTTGTACAAAACTAGGAGTGTCATCGATTAAATGTCACATGGCTACCCTTGTACAAAACTAGGAGTGTCATCGATTAAATGTCACATGGTTACCCTTGTACAAAACTAGGAGTGTCATCGATTAAATGTCACATGGCTACCCTTGTACAAAACTAGGAGTGTCATCGATTAAATGTCACATGGCTACCCTTGTACAAAACTAGGAGTGTCATCGATTAAATGTCACATGACTACCCTTGTACAAAACTAGGAGTGTCATCGATTAAATGTCACATGGCTACCATTGTACAAAACTAGGAGTGTCATCGATTAAATGTCACATGGCTACCCTTGTACAAAACTAGGAGTGTCATCGATTAAATGTCACATGGCTACCCTTGTACAAAACTAGGAGTGTCATCGATTAAATGTCACATGGCTACCCTTGTACAAAACTAGGAGTGTCATCGATTAAATGTCACATGGCTACCCTTGTACAAAACTAGGAGTGTCATCGATTAAATGTCACATGGCTACCCTTGTACATAACTAGGAGTGTCATCGATTAAATGTCACATGGCTACCCTTGTACAAAACTAGGAGTGTCATCGATTAAATGTCACATGGCTACCCTTGTACAAAACTAGGAGTGTCATCGATTAAATGTCACATGGCTACCCTTGTACAAAACTAGGAGTGTCATCGATTAAATGTCACATGGCTACCCTTGTACAAAACTAGGAGTGTCATCGATTAAATGTCACATGGCTACCCTTGTACAAAACTAGGAGTGTCATCGATTAAATGTCACATGGCTACCCTTGTACAAAACTAGGAGTGTCATCGATTAAATGTCACATGACTACCCTTGTACAAAACTAGGATTGTCATCGATTAAATGTCACATGGCTACCCTTGTACAAAACTAGGAGTGTTATCGATTAAATGTCACATGGCTACCCTTGTACAAAACTAGGAGTGTCATCGATTAAATGTCACATGGTTACCCTTGTACAAAACTAGGAGTGTCATCGATTAAATGTCACATGGCTACCCTTGTACAAAACTAGGAGTGTCATCGATTAAATGTCACATGGCTACCCTTGTACAAAACTAGGAGTGTCATCGATTAAATGTCACATGGCTACCCTTGTACAAAACTAGAAGTGTCATCGATCGAAGGATTGATGGGGTTTGATAGTTTATAAATGTTTTCACGTTCCGTTGTACGGGTTCCACCTGGTATGACCGGGGTTCCACCTGGTATGACCGGGGTTCCACCTGGTATGACCGGGGTTCCACCTGGTATGACCGGGGTTCCACCTGGTATGACCGGGGTTCCACCTGGTATGACCTGGGTTCCACCTGGTATGACCGGGGTTCCACCTGGTATGACCGGGGTTCCACCTGGTATGACCGGGGTTCCACCTGATATGGCACATCTGGGACGGGACCCATAAAAAAAAAAAAAATAGGATGATCTTTCTGTGCTCTCTTTTGCCTCTATATGTGATGGTTATTTTCCATGAAAGTGATACCGACTACAAACATGAAAGTGATACCGACTACAAACATGAAAGTGATACCGACTACAAACATGAAAGTGATACCGACTACAAACATGAAAGTGATACCGACTACAAACATGAAAGTGATACTGACTACAAACATGAAGTGATACGACTACAAACATGAAAGTTATATCGACTACAAACATGAAAGTGATACCGACTACAAACATGAAAGTGATACCGACTACAAACATGAAAGTGATACCGACTACAAACATGAAAGTGATACCGACTACAAACATGAAAGTGATACCGACTACAAACATGAAAGTGATACCGACTACAAACATGAAAGTGATACCGACTACAAACATGAAAGTGATACCGACTACAAACATGAAAGTGATACCGACTACAAACATGAAAGTGATACCGACTACAAACATGAAAGTGATACCGACTACAAACATGAAAGTGATACCGACTACAAACATGAAAGTGATACCGACTACAAACATGAAAGTGATACCGACTACAAACATGAAAGTGATACCGACTACAAACATGAAAGTGATACCGACTACAAACATGAAAGTGATACCGACTACAAACATGAAAGTGATACCGACTACAAACATGAAAGTGATACCGACTACAAACATGAAAGTGATACCGACTACAAACATGAAAGTGATACCGACTACAAACATGAAAGTGATACCGACTACAAACATGAAAGTGATACCGACTACAAACATGAAAGTGATACCGACTACAAACTTGAAAGTGATACCGACTACAAACATGAAAGTGATACCGACTACAAACATGAAAGTGATACCGACTACAAACATGAAAGTGATACCGACTACAAACATGAAAGTGATACCGACTACAAACATGAAAGTGATACCGACTACAAACATGAAAGTGATACCGACTACAAACATGAAAGTGATACCGACTACAAACATGAAAGTGATACCGACTACAAACATGAAAGTGATACCGACTACAAACATGAAAGTGATACCGACTACACATATGAAAGTGATACCGACTACAAACATGAAAGTGATACCGACTACAAACATGAAAGTGATACCGACTACAAACATGAAAGTGATACCGACTACAAACATGAAAGTGATACCGACTACAAACATGAAAGTGATACCGACTACAAACATGAAATTCTCCGGACACATTGAGAAGGATGGAGCGTTGATGTTAACCTTATAAGAAGGGAAAGTTGAAGAACAACCAGCAATATGATGACTGTGACACACATCGGTGGAAGACAACAAGATGAGGTTAAGGATTTTGAAGAACCCAGGGGAAGCAATGAATATGATTAATAAATAGACAGTGTACAAATATTAGCAGACTTAGTCAAGAAAACCAAATTACCAAACACAGAATTCGAACCACAGACCCGTATTTCTTATAGCAACAATTGTCTAGCCCAGCGTTTTTGCGAACACAAGCAGCGAGCTATTTGAAAAATAGCTTTACTGAGGAAGACATCAATAGATGAACGACTACATCCTGATAGAGTGCAACACACAGGCAAGATACAGAAGATAGTGGAGATCTGTTCCGGCCTATCTTTGATGTGGAGCCGGTACTTGATGATGATGCTGATGACATATAGCAAACACTGAAAACATAAACGCTTTTGATATGACAATTATGACAATTACAACATTTCTGGTTAGATTTTAGTAGCATACATGGTATCGGATGAGTTAAACTGACATTAATGTATCAGGTTTATCAAGTAATAACGTGTTTCCTTGCAGAACGTCACTTTCATCTGAGCTCGACTTAAAACTCCTCTCTCTAGCAAGTTTTCCTGTCTATTCCAGCTTCATGTTCAAGGTCTCCTTGATGTCCTGCTGCAACCGTCTTGCTCGTCCCCTGTCTCGTACCCTGTCTCGTCCCTGTCTCGTTCCCTGTCTCGTTCCCTGTCTCGTTCCCTGTCTCGTTCCCTGTCTCGTCCCCTGTCTCGTACTCCAGAAACCATGCATTCCATTACCGTTATCTCCAAACCACTGTGACGTTTAACATTGCCAAGCGATTTGATCTTCAGGGACATGATGTTATTTAGGAGCCAATGCTCCTCGATATGCCGTTCTTGTAGGATGTCTTTGTTTTTTCTCTTCTCTCTCCAGGATGTTCTAAGAACTTTTCTGTAACATCTTGTTTCAAAAGCTTCAAATTCGTTCTTCACCCCCTTAGGACGACAGGGCCAGTTACCTGGCCAGACTTATATATTGCCAGAAAGAGGACAGGGTCATTTATCTGGCCCATGTTATGAGTGATATGAATGGTTAGTATCCAAATAAACTAAATACTGAAATGTTCAGATTTAGTCCTAGTGTGCGTAGTCATCCATTTTGGAATTTAACATACTTGTTTACCTTACACGTTTGGCACAATGAATTATTTATTGTAAACAATTTCTATGACTATTGAATATTTCAATCATGGTCAGTACTGAGT